>PVIH01000356.1:206392-376220 GCA_004025045.1 Sigmodon hispidus | reverse complement strand
GGACCCAGCAGTGAACAGTGTGGTGGGTGGGTGTCCAGGAGAGTCTGTGGGACCCAGCAGTGAACAGTGTGGGTGGGTGGGTGTCCAGGAGAGTCTGTGGGACCCAGCAGTGAACAGTGTGGGTGGGTGGGTGTCCAGGAGAGTCTGTGGGACCCAGCAGTGAACAGTGTGGGTGGGTGGGTGCCCAGGAGAGTCTGTGGGACCCAGCAGTGAACAGTGTGGTGGGTGCCCAGGGGTTCTGTCTGGCTTGGGACTCATTGGGTACACCAAACTTGGTCTTGTACTTGTTACGGTCTTTTTGCCACTGTGCTGCTGTGCATGGCTTTTGCTTTTATTCTTTCTAAAGAAAGAAAGTACTGTGTGCTCAATTGAAGAGGTGGGTCTGTTTAAAGTTTATTTCTGGGCTGGAGAGATGGCTAAGCCGTTAAAGGCTAGGCTGACAACCAAAAATATAAAGTTTATTTCTTTGCCTTTTTTTTTTTTTTTTTTTTTTGAGACAAGATCTTGTTTTTTGGTCTAACCTGACCTAAAACTCACAGTCCTGCTGGCCTAGCCTCTTGAGAACTGGGATGGCAAGAACAGAAATCCATGTTCAGCTCTTTCATTAAATTTCACCATATTCGCTGGGCATGGAGACACACACCTTTGATCCCAGCACTGGGAAGGCAGAGGCAGGAGGATCTCTGTGAGTTTCAGGACAGCCAGTAGAACCTGTCTCAAAAAAAAAAACAAAACCAAAACTCAGAATTTACTATACTTGGCTTGTGAGTTTAGAAGGCTGGTGTGCTGGAAGGAGCCTTGGGGCTTCCTTGGTTGGGCAGTTCATCCAGATGTACTGACTTCACAAGATTCTTCAACACGGGCAGGAAATTGTTTGACCAGCTTTTGTCCTCTTTCCTTAAAATATGTCTGCTCTTTATTTAAAAAAATTTTTTATAGCAGCACATACCAGAATTTCCCAGAGGAATGCCAGGAGACTTGGGTTCTGTTCCAAAGTTTTAGATAGAGAACTACCACAGCCATGCATAGCCACCCAGCTAGGAAGACCGTCCTTTTCCTTTGGTGCTGGACGTTAAGCCCAAGGTCTTGTGCATAATTTTTTAAATTAAGGCATTATCGACATGAAAATTGCATACGCATAAGTGAGTAGAACATGGTGTTCTCACATGTATGGCTGTAGATTTTTGTGGCAGTTAGGAAGCTTTCATTGTAATCAGTAACTCACTACACCCAGGAGCCCTTCTGTCTGATTATTCTGTCAGAGTCAGACTGTCTTAGATGTCTGTGAGTAGGATCAACCCTTTGGGGCTCTTAGGGGACAGGAGCATGATGCCCAGCACTGTCTAGGGAGAATGATGCTACTGTTTGTGTATCAGAGTGAGAGGAGGGGAGGAAAGGCTGGTTCTAGAAGGCCCAGGTCATGGCAGAGTTTATTCCTTACTTAGCTGACAGTAGGATCCAGGTACATGTGTCTGAGTGGAATGACAGCATCATCAGATTGTACATTGCAGGCTGTCCTTTTCTTTTTTAAAAAATATTTATTTATGTGCATTAGTGTATTGCCTACATGTATGTCTGAGTGAGGGTGTCAGATCTTGGGAGTTAGACAGTTTTGAGCTGCCATGTGGGTTCTGGGAACCGAACCCAGGCCTTCCGGGAGAGCAGTCATCACTCCTAACCTCTGAGCCATCTCTCCAGTCCCAGCAGGCTGTCCTTTTCAGAGCCAGCAAAATCCCCACAAACTAGGACTCTTCCCTTTCATCCTTGAAGTCTGAGGACCAGATTTGAGTAACAATAGTACTGATTGGTTAAATCCACAGTTATCACCAACAGCATCAATAGGTATATATATTAATTATCATCCTGTACAGCCTAACCTACAGTAAATCCTACCTATCTAGCAATAATAAACCAGAGAAATGAGACTGTAGAGCTGGATTTATTGCAAATTGAGTACTTGAATATTTTGGATGTTTTGTTGTTTGTTTTCAAGACACGGTTTCTCTGTGTAGCCCTGGCTGTACTAGAACTCACTCTATAGACCAGCCTGGCCTCGAACTCAGATCCACCTGCACCCTGACCCAGTTTAGTACTTTAATGTTTTACACACACACACACACACACACACACACACACACACACACACTCTCACACTAGAGATCCCACCCAGGACCTCAGAGATGCTAGACAAGTACTCTACCAGTGGTACCTCTCTCTTAAAATTTATTATTATTGTGTGGTGGTAGTGGCAAACACCTTTAATCCCAGCACTCTGAGACAAAGAGGCAGGTGGATCTCTGAGTTTGTGGCCAGCCTGGTCTATAGAGCAAGTTCTAGTACAGCCAGGGCTACACAGAGAAACCTCTCAAAGAACCAAAGCACTTACTTACTTACTTACTTACTTACTTACTTACTTACTTACTTATTTTAAGACACTGTCGAGCTAAACTAGTCGGGAGGACCTTGAATTTTCAGTTCCCCCATGTCTGTGGCCAGGTTACTTGAACTGCAAGCAGTAATATTACAGACAGTCTAATCTAGGCAAGGAAACTGAGTTGACTAAGATCACTCAAGGGCTTAGCATATTTTATCTTATCTCTGTGCATGGCAGGATCAGGCAGATAACCTCAGGACTAGTTCAAAGCAAGGAGTCGGGGAATTCCTGGTGATACTTCCTGGCACCTTGGCTGTTGGGCCGCTGCTCTGGTCTTTGAATCCTTTCTGTGATCATTTCATGTTTTCAGTTGTATTTCCTTTTCTGACCCTCCCTTGCCTGGAGCTGAGGAAAGTCCAGGGAGCAAGGCTCTTCCTGGAGAAAAGCAAAGAATCCTTTTTCTGCCTGAGACCTCAGTGATTTCTTGGTGTTTTAAGTTTTTGTGTTTTGAAGAAAGCCCTGTTGGCTGTTGAAATAGGCATAGATCACATTGATGATCATTTTATCAGCGAGTCCTTGAAGGGTTCTCTTTCCCTAACCTCCTTTCCTGGCTCCCCACTGACGTCATAGCAATCCAATTATGCATCTGTTCAATTATTGATCACTTGATTTGCTGACCCAGCTGGTTTGTATTTGGTTGTTTTGTTCTCCTCTGTGAGAATTTCCTAGAGGAGTGAAGAGCTGCCCTGGGAGAGGGAAGTGGGCCAGCCAGATGAATAGAATCTAGCCAGAGCAAGCCCTCTCTATCAGTGTGTGCCATCTCACAGTGAAACCTGCTGGCTTTTTGAGGTGGTCCCTAACTTACTAGTCACTCCAGAGGATTACCTTTCTAATGCTTTAACCCTTTACTACATCTCCTCAGCTGGTCATAACCCACAACCATAAAGTTACTTTTTGTTGCTACTTCATAACTGTAATTTTGCTACTGTTACAAGTCATAAGTAAATATGCAGCATGTCTGATGTGTTACCCTGTTGTGTTGTTCACTCTCAAAGATGCCACAACCCACAGGTTGAGAGCTGCTGTCCTAGAGGGTCTCCTGCATCCAGTGGGCTAGTGGGAAGCTGGACTCATTGAGATCCAAGGTTCTTTGCACCTCTGACTTTTTTTTAATGGTTTATAAATTATTTTTATTTCATGTGTATTGCTTTTTCTACATGTGTGCATGTGAAGGCTACCATATGGTTCCTGGAAATTGAGCCTGGGTCCTCTGGAAGAGCAGCCAATGCTCTTTAATTGCTGAACCACCTCTCCATCCCCTGTACCTCTGACTTTTGTTTTGTCTTTAGAGACAGGGTTTCTCTATGTAACCCTGGCTGTCCTGGAACTCACTTTGTAGACTACACTGGCCTCAAGCTCAGAGATCCACCTGTCTCTGCTTCCTGAGTGCTGGGATTAAAGGCAAACACCTCCATACTCTGCTATACCCCTGGCTTTTTAACTCCTTACTGTAGAACTATCCTTTATCCCTGAGTGACGTGAGAAATGTTTCCTTGTCTTGGACATTTGGGAATTTAACTTCTGCTCTTGACTTTGTGCACGTGGACATGTCCCTGCATGACAGACGGAAACAGCATTCTGTCTGCTGCCCACAGGGAGCAAGTGGCTTCTCTTGCTGAGCATTGTGAGAGCGGAGCTTGGTTATTAAGCAAGCCCTGTTTTAGTCTCATGCTTCCTTAAACTGCTGTGTTTACAGAAGTTACTGCTTACTGTTATTTTGGTATAGGGAACCAGATGGATGCCCCTTTGAATAAATAAAAACAGGCTGGTAAACATAGCTCTTGCAGCCGTACTTAATTTCTCATATCAACCATTAATCAAGAAAATGTCCCATAAACTTACCTACAGGCCAGCCTCATTGGGGCGTTTTCTCCACTAAGATCCCCTTTTCCCAGGTATGCCGAAGTTGGTGTCACACTGACAAAACCAACCAGGACATTATCACGTTTAAACCAGTTTTCAGTGCCAGTTCCAAGCTCGTGAATTGAATGTGACTGTGTTAGTTTCATTAACAGTTAATATGTCTATAATTTGATTATTTCATTTGGCATGTGTTAGTTCCGCGCGTGAGAGCAAGCACACTAACAAGGCCACAAACTAGAGTTTATTTAAGAGAAGAGTCCCAGGACATAAAGAAACAGAGTATCAGGGCTGGAGAGATGGCTCAGCGGTTAAGAGCACTGTCTGCTCTTCCAGAGGACCCGGGTTCGATTCCCAGCACCCACATGGCAGCTAACAACTGTCTGTAGTTCCAGTTCCAGGCAAAACACCAAGGCAAATAAATAAATAAATAAAGTTTAAAAAAAAAAAAGAAACAGAGTATCGAGAAAGAAGTCAGGAGACAGAGAAGGAAAAGAGGGCCGGAGCACGGGTATGCACATGCATCATGGGTCCAGGGAGGTGCTTCCGTTCTCAGTGCCTCAGGGTTTACATAGCCACGCCCAGAGGCGTGCTTCCGTGCAAGGTGCATCCCACCTGAGCAGAGGGGCTCAGCTAGGGAATGCCAGGAATTCTTACAGCATGTACTTTTACACGCTCACACACTCACACTGTACACGACTGAACACACAAGCCAGGACACACATATGGAGGAGACAGAAAACACCTTGCAGAAGTTAGTTCTCTCCTCCCATCATGTGTGTTTCTCGTCAGACTTAGCAGCAAATGCCTTTTCTTGTTGAGACCTTTTCATCCTCATTTGGCATTTGTGAAGCTCTATGGTAGTCAGGAAGAGTGACTTAATCCTGTCAGTCTGACTGGATTGTGAACCCCCTAGGAGATCAGCAGACCTTGGAGAGTCACTACAGAGGGAGGATCTGCATATATGTGTAGCACTGCCTGCAGGCGGTGGTCCAGATGGAATGGGACCTGTCTTTCTTTCCTAACCATGATGCCATGTGGGTGTGAACTCTACTATTCCCTCCTCACTTGATGGGTCAAGACCTGAAACTGTGAGCCCAAATAGGTCCTTCTTCCCTGAGTTGTTACGCTCAATGTCATAGTGACTGAGCATAGGAAAGGACCTAAAAACTAATCCCCTACAGTGCTAGGAATATAGCTCAGTGGTAGAATGCTGGCCTAGCATATGTGTGGCTCAGGTTGCACTGTGCAAACCATCCACTGGAACTGTAGCAATTATGAAACAATAAATTTCATTCAAAAATAAAGGGGGTGGGGAAATCCAGGTGTAGTGGTACATGCCTGTAATCCTAATGCTACAGAAGCAGAGGAAGAAGGATTGCTACATGTGAGCTAGAACTACATAGTGAGATCTTGTCTCAAAAGGGAAAACAGTAACATCAACCACAAACCCCTAGTAGTTGGTCCAGAGTTGGGATCCGCAAGTGAACCCCTTGGCTGGCCTTTCAGTGGAAATGAATGGGAATGTGTTCTAGAATCCTCACCTGTACCATGTTCTTATGTGTGGTTATTTATTGTTCTTCTCTGCTTTAGGCAATCGGGATAGATGTTATACACACTTTATAGATGTGGAAACCGAGGCCTGGAAGTATAAGTCTTTGAAGGTCATATATGTAATCACAGATGGAGTTGCCATCAAGCCTAAGTTCTTTCTGGCTTCACAAATTATACTTTTCATAACTACACCATTTCCTCACATTTTCAGCCATATAACTTGTGGGAAGGGTGTTGAGGCTTGAACCCAAAGCGTAGCATACTAGTCAGTTGCTTTCCCACTGAGCTCTACTCCTAGCCTATAAGTAACTTTCATCTCTTCCCGGATTTCACTGTCTTTTATGGACTTTGCAGTTGGTGACTAATAAGTGTAGTTGCTGAAAACTGGAAGAGAACGCAGGGCAGTGGTTGAGTGAGCTCCTGTCAGATGTATGAGGTCATTGGTTCAGACTCGGGTTGAGGAGGGCGGTGAGGGAGAGAGACTAAGGTGGAAATGCAAGTGTCACTTCACTGGGAAAATGTGGGAGGAGTGCCAGTGGGAGGGTTGGAGGAGGAAGAGAAGGCTGTATCTGATTGCCTTTTTAATAAAAAGGTTGTTGTCTGTATTTCTGTTCTGGGACCTTTGCAAGAGCATAGACTGGGGGTGGGGGGTGGACAGACTTTCAATCCAGGAGTGTCAGGAGAAATCCCACAGTGGTACCTATGTCTTAACTGCTTTCTCTAGAAAGACCCAGGAAACAGAGAGCCCTATAGTCCACAGCTAACTGTTTTCCAAAAAATGTTATTATACTTACTTGTGTGTGTGTGTGTATGTGTACTGCATGTGTGTGGAGCAGAGGGCAGCTTGTGGGAGTGCATTTTCTCCTTCCAGTGTGTGGATTCCGAGGTTACTCAGTTCATCAGCCTCGGTGGCAAGCCCCTTCACCTCCTGAGATATGTCACCTGCCCCATATTAACTATGTTAATTTCAAGACTTTAGAATCTAGAACAAAGGGAAAATGCCAAAGCAGCAAGAAATATTGGTATTTAGTCTGATTGCAAATTTTAAAAATCATATGGGCATTCTGAAAACTGTTCACAAAAACAGGAAGGAGGACTTCAGCACTGTGATAAACCTCATTCATTTTGCGTCTGTATGACGCTCCACTACCAGAAACGATATATGAGTCATTGTGTGTCTGTTAGCCTATGGAAGACTGTGCAGTCGGCTAGAAAGACTGAAGATCTTTTGGATAAACCTGAGCCGTTCAAGGGAAGAGCAATAACCTATCAAGCAAGGAGCACCCCCTGGTGGCGACTATGAGGATGTGCACTTTCTATGTGTCTGTATTTTGCCATAATGAACTTTACCTGAATTAAAATGGTATCTTTCTAATAATAATTATGGATTCAGATTTCTAAGAGTTGTTATAGGATTATAGCATTAGTTTATAAAACTGCTGTGAAAATGTACAGGCTGGACAGCTGTTTCTTTCCCAGAAAACAAGAGTCTTTATACCAAGCACAGCCCCTACTAATCTCTGTTTAAAAAAGTCAGCCAGTATTGGCATCACTTGGTTCTTTATCACAGCCTCTAATTCCGATACTGTGCTTAATTTATGCCATCAATTTCTGAGGAGTGATAAAGAGGGAACAATGTCAGATTTTTCAGTCAGTCTGGCAGTTTTGACAGTTGTCATATAAAAGTAAGTGGGTTCCCCCCCCCATACAGTTTTGAGAAGGAGTCTTGGGATTCTCCAGAGATATTATAGTGAGGAGAATTGTCAGGAGTGGGAGATTCTGAAACAGCTTATTAAATTCACATCTGAGATTTTTCTTTTGTATCTATAAGCATTCTAGTAATTACATTATTTGACAGCTCTGAATCTAGATAATTCTGCAGTTGGGTAAAGTAGGGACATCAGCCCAGAGGAGTGGATCCTGTCGGGTATAGTGGATGCATATTTCATAGGCCCGAGGAGAGGAGTTTCAGTTTCAGCATGAGTCTGGCTGGTCTGTAATGGACGTATCCTTTTTCCTAGGAGAAAACTGAATCCAGGCCCTCACCTTCACAGTGTCTTGGTGTAAAGTACGAGGCTAGAGAGTATGTGACATGGCTTTCCACCACTCTATTGGAAGTGTTCTTCATACAAGTAACACAGTACAATAACATGCATTTTAACACTCATTGAACACCGAAAATCTGTCCTGTGTCTGCACATTGCATAGCTCCATGTATATTTGCTGTCTACAACTGGCAAGTCATAGTCAGAAAATAAATCTGTGATTGCCAGGGACTGGGAACTAAGGGTAGGTGGGGAGTTGCAGAGTGTCTACTAGTAGGTTTGGAGTTGGGGGGATCAAACTGTTCTGGAGTAATGTCCTGCGAGCTGTTTAAGCTGAAAATTAGACATCGATCCATAGGAATGAATAAAGTCAATATGAAGGTAATTGCAGTAAAATATGCCTCATTTGGTTTTAGTAGAAATGTTTCTTGATCATCTAAATAGCACAGGTGGGCTGCGACATCCTTGTAATTTGTACTTGATTGTCCCTGTCTCTGTCTTTGCAGGGCCAAGATGGGCCTCCTGGAACATCGGCGTATTTATCTGCATTCGGTGTGCTGGGATCCACAGGAATCTAGGGGTACATATATCCAGGGTAAAATCAGTGAATCTCGACCAGTGGACTCAAGAGCAGATTCAGGTATGAGCAGAGTGGATGGCCAGCTTCTCTTACCCCCGAGTAGGAATAGTTCCCGGGGAACTCTAAACTGGTTGTGAAAGAGAGGGAGAAGGAAGAGAGATATTCATTTGTCAAACACATTTGTCAAGCTAGGGTCTCACAGTGTAGTCCTGACTGGCCTATAACTCACAGAGTTCTCCCTGTCTCTACCCCTGGATACTAAAATTAAAAGCATTAGCCACCACACCCAGCAGAGGATTATTTTTGCTGTTGTTTTGAGACAAGCTGGCCTTTAACTCTTTCCACTTACCTCAGCCTCCCAGGTGTATCATTCTGGTTGATAAACTTGTTACTCTTTCAAGACATCTGGGATCATCTAGGACTTTTGGCAGTTACAGATAGAACATTTGTAGTTTTAGATGCAGGCACTCATTTAATCAAAGAAAAACACATCCTGGCTGAGGTTATAGCTCAGAGAGGGAGTGCTTGCCTGCCATGGAGGAAGTTTGCTGGGTTTGATCCCAAGCACTGAGAACAAAACCAAATACCTTCCAAACTGTAGAGCACTCGCTCTTCTCCCTTGTCCTAGAAACTGACCCAGGTCTCACACGTATTGGGCAGGCGCTCTGAGCTGTGCCTCTGAGCTATGCTTCTAGCTGAGAGTAATGGTGTATTGCTAAAGTGAATGGGTAACTCTTACATGCTGTTAGCTTGGTAGGCTAGGGGTGACACAAAAGGTAATGCTTGCAGATGGCCTGAGATCCACTCCTGGTATAGCTTTGTTTTTATTTTTTGTTGTTTTATATATTGAAGCACTTTATTGAAGTAATTTTTTTTTCCCTTTTGGGAAGGGGCACTAAGGGAGGAGGATCCAAAGAAAAAAACCACTTGCTAAAAGTTACTGGTAGAAATCAGAGTTTTTTTCTATTTGTGCCTGAAGAGGCTTTAGAAATAATCCAAGACTGCATTTATAGACCATTACAGTCTAAATGGTGAATGATATTTTTGTCTAGTTTCATTTCTATTGCTGTGATAAAACACATTGACCAAAGCAACATAAAGGATCAAAGAAAGGCTTTATTTGGCTTATAACTCTGGGTTACAAGCCACTATTTTGGGTATGTCAGTCAGGAACTTGAGCATCTCATCACTTCACACCAGCAGTCAGAACAGAAAGACACAAATACATGCTGCCTTTTGTCTAGCCTTTGCCTCTCATGCTGTTCAGAAACCTCTGCCTAGAGAATGATACTGCCCATAGTGGGCTGGGTCTTCCTCCATCAGTTAGCCATCTACAGACTCCTCAGGCCAATCAGAGCTAGATCATTCCTCAATGGAGACTATTTTCTCAGGAGATCCTAGGTTGTATCAAATTGATAGTTTAAACACAGCACAGGGGTCTATTTAAATGTTTAATGGGAAACATACATTTACTGATAGTAGAACTAAATAAGTGAGCTAAAAATAAATTTAGAAGGGCCGAGGATGTAGCTGAATGTTAGGACATTTATCTGCCATGTACAAGATCCCAAGTTCAATTCTCAGCACTGCTAAAGGAAACTTGTATTAAATTAGTATTATATCACCCATTAGTTGTGGCCCTGTAGAAATTTGGTGGGTAGCTATGTAGCTTGGGTTTTCAAAACAAATTGTTACTGAATTATTTGTCTCTTACTAGACACATCTTTCAACTAAAAACAACAGCAACAAAAACTATTCAGGGGCTCAGAAACTTAGGAACACTGGCTGCTCTGCTGGAGAACAGAACCTAGGTTCCACTCCCAGCACTCACTCATGACTCTGTAACTGCAGTTCCAAGAGATCAGATGCCCTCTTCTGGCCTCCTCAGACACTCATGTGGTGCACAGACCAGAAAAATACCCTTACACAGAGAGAAAAAACAAAGAAATTAAAGTAACTTATGGAGAGGGAAAGCTATGGCAGCCAAAGGCGGGGAACCCAGAGCCCACAGTTTCAGTCTGCCCCTTGCCACTTCCTGAAGTTAGCTCTCGGTCTGCATGGTGGGAGAGCTGGTGGGGAGGCACTCTCCAGTCTGACCTGCTTGCTCTTCTCTCCCATTGCAGTGCATGCAGGAGATGGGGAATGGAAAGGCGAACCGGCTCTATGAAGCCTACCTTCCTGAGACCTTCCGGCGGCCCCAGATAGACCCGTATCTTTTCTGGAGTGAGGGCTGAGTGCAGTTTTGATGTTTGGGAAGAACTGGGTGACCTTCGAGGGCTGTGATGTCACTGGGGATCTCTGTGTGCATTAGTCAAAGACTTTGGCTTTTCTTTCTCCTTCAACGGAGACACAGAAAAGGCGCTTGTGTGCTGCTGTTGGGATTGTCGTGTAGTGTCATGTTGGGGAAGCTCAGTAACCAGGGCTGCAGTGTTCACTGTGAACTCTTCCACAGAGTGACAGCTCCGGCAGTTTCTGCATCTCTGAAACTATTGTTTGATGAAAAGAATAGTTTACTGTGCTCCGCTGGACCTTGACAATCAGCAAAGCTGGCACTCATTTTTACTGCTTTTTAAAAATAGCTTGTATGAAAATATTGACTATTTTTGGCCAGTTTATCAATATTGTTCCTTCTCTGTTCCCTCAGCAGGGGCTGACAGGACAGAACAAGCCCATTTGAAGGTTGTGTTTCTCAAGGGGGACTCTCAGACCACCTCTTCAGGGTTTGACTTTGGTGGGTGTGGTAGAGCCTGTTATTCAAAGGAGACCCATCAATCAGAACTGGCAGCCAGTGAGACCTAAGTTTGTTCTGGGGAGGCTGTTAGGTGCCTTTGAATAGATCACTGATTGCTTTCCCTGCATCCTGCATCAGCCATGGATGCCAGCCACTGCCTTTAGTGCAGGCTATCCCACTTGCTGTTGTCATCAGTATAAAGGGAGGTCGGGAAATGGTGACTGCCTGTAGTAACCTTGAAGGAGTGAATTCAAGGTTTTGGTCAGGAAGGCTGCATATGAAGAGGCAGGAGTCCTGTGGGCCAAGTCGGCAGGAAGGAAAGAGGAGAGCATTGTCATGGGGACAGATCGGTCTTTCACGTTTCTACTGTTGGAGACACTCTTTTGATGAGTCCTTAATAAGCATTTACAGAGCTGTTGAAGGATTTATTCGAGATAAATATGAGAAGAAGAAATACATGGACCGAAGTCTGGACATCAATGCCCTTAGGGTTGGTTGTAAATCTTTCATTTTGTTTATACTAGTAGTTCACTTTTTATCCAGGCCAGGGAAGAATTAGAAGGACTTTTACTTAATGAACAAAATACCAGTGAAACAGCACAATGGTCAGTTAATAAATGTGAAAGTGGCCTGTCATGACAGTGCACTGAAAGGCAGTGCACTAATCCCAGCTGAGACAGGCAATCTCTGTGAATTTGAGGCCAGCCTGGTCTACATAGTGATTTGAGGCCAGCCAAGGCTACACAGTCAGACCTTGTCTCAAATAAACAAACTTCAGGCTACAATAAATAAACAAATCAATAAATATAAAAGTAGGAGAAATCTAGGTGCTGAGTCAAGCCATGATATGGAACATGCTTTGAGCTTAACTCATGCGCAAGCAGGAGAGTTAGCAGTGCATCCTTTGCCTTGACCTACATTGAGAAGTGCTCCAAATTCCCACCTCCAAATTCTTCCCTCTCTTCCTCCCTGCCTCCCTTCTAAGTCCTGAGATTACAGGTATCCTCTGTATCTGACTCCATATTCCTTTGTTAAAAAAAACAAAAAACAAAAAACAAAAAAACTGTCTATTTTAATTTAGGACGGGGGTGGGGGAGAGAGAGAGTGTGTCTGTGTGTGTCTGTGTGTGTCTGTGTGTGTGTGTCTGCACGTGTCATGGTTTGCTTGTGCAGGTTAGAGGATAACGTACCGGAGTCACTTTTCCCCTTTCATCGGGTCCCAGAAAGTGTACTCAGAAAGGTCATCAGCAGGACCCTTTCCCCCTGAGCTGGCTGGCTGCACCCTGGTTTTTTTTAGAAAAGGACATGATGGATGTAATAGGTCAAAGTAGAATAATATCATATGTATGTATATATTAAGAGTGTGCATATATACTTTTTGTTTATAAATGAAGCCAAAAGAAGCAGGTCTAGTTAAATCATCAGTGTTTCCTTCAATATGACTGGCATATTCTTCCACTTTGTCATTGAACTAATTGCCAATGAGACACTTCCTTTTTTCCAAGAAGGGTTTTAGAGGGAGATGGATGGGTAACAGTTGGGACAGTTACAACTCACAAGAGGCAATGCAACATAGTTTCTGGATAAGTATGCCCACTAATGATGACTAAGGAAGAAGCAGTAAAGATGATGTTGTAGATATTCAGTCAACTTTTGGCAAAATTCTTTAGGATAATTTTTTTTCTAGCCACAGAATCATAGGGAGTATGAAATTCTATAGCCTTGGCATAGGTCACACCCACCCATTATCTGTCTGTCTTCTAGTTTTTATTCAACTGCTCGCTTTCTTTTTCATTGCTAGGGATTAAATCCAGGCCTTGTACATACCAGACAAGCACTCTACCACTGAGCTACATTTCCCAGCCTTTAGTTGCTCAGTGGATGATATAATAGCCAGTAAAATCAATGTGTTTGCATGGGGTTCCCTAAACTGTTTCATGTGAAAGCTTTCCCGGATAGTTAAAAGTTAAGATAATTGGAATCAGCTGTAGATGGATGTTGGCAGTGAATGGTATGGGCATTATCTGTTAAGTCTTGACAGGCAGATAAATGCAAAGTAGTGCAGGTAGTCAGGGAAGAGAAATTCCTTCCCAACTTAATAGGAAGGACTCCTCACAGTATCTATCAGTCTGTCTTTCCATGTGGCTTTGTGGCATTACCTGTTCCGTCACATCCTGTGGCCCCTCTCCCTTTCCATCTGCTCTGACTCTGCCTTTCTTCTCCCTCTGTCTCTTGGATTTCTCTTCTAGCTGTCTTCTGTCTTACCATAGGCTGGAACAACTTCTTTATTAACCAGTAGTAGCAACACCATTTACAGTGTACAGAAAGACCATCCCATAACACTTTTCCTTTTCAGTCTAATCAAAAAGAAAGATTTTAACTTTAACATAGTAAAATTACATGTAACAAAAAAGTTATCAAGCAAGAATTAAAGATATAGCATTTAGTCTATTTGTGTTTGGCAAAATTAAAGACAATATTCCATCCTATGTTTGTGAATCTAATTTACTCTTTATCATGACTAAGAGAAACTATAACTATCTAGTCTTCAACTCCATCAAAGACCCCAGAAGGATATAATATCACATGAGTAAACAGGAAGTGTGTTGTAAGCAACTTCCAAAGTTCTAGAAATGACAAGGATGTCTGGCTGCCTGCACAGTCACTCAAAGCTTCTCTGCCAAATGCTGGGAGAGCAAGGATGTAATGGACATCGCTAAGCTACAAGCCACTGGCAAACCATGGATTAATAGCAATGGGTTGAGTTAAGATGCAAGAGCTAGCTAGTAACAGCCTGAGCCATAGACCAAACAGTTTGTAATTACTATAATCCTCTGTGTGTTTATTTGGTACCAAGTGGCTGTGGGACACAAGAAAAATTCTGGCTACATGTGTTTTCATTTGGGAAGGAGATACTTCCTTTTAGCTGAAACTTTCATTTTTTTAAAAAAAAAATTTACTATGCTTAGATCTTTTTACATTTTTCTTATACCAAGAATTAATAGTTACTTCAGTCTGAAGTACCATAGAGAAAAAGAATATTTTCAGCAGCTATGTGCACACCTGTAATACTAGCCTCCGGGGCCTGAGACAGGAGGATTGCTGCAAGTTTGAGACCAACATGAATTATGTAGACAGTCTCTAAAAAAAGGAAAATAGGGGCTGGAGAGATGGCTCAGTGGTTAAGAGCACTGACTGTTCTTCCAGAGGATCTGAGTTCAATTCCCAGCAACTACTTGGCAGCTAACAACTGTCTGTAATTCCGAGATCTGACACCCTTACACAGTTATACATGCAGGCAAAACACAAATTCACATAAAATAAAAATAAAATATTTTTTAAAAAAAGGAAAATGACAATAAAAACACTTAATTTTTTTTAAAAAAAGGCAGGGGCTAGAGAGTTGGCTCGGTGGTTAAGAGCACTATCTGTTCTTCCAGAGGATCTGAGTTCAATTCCCAGCACCCACATGGCAGCCCACAACTGTCTGTAATTCCAATTTCAAGTGATCTGAAATCCTCTCACAGATATACATTCAGACAAAACACCAATACACATGAAATTAATTAAAAGAAATTTTAAACAAAAAGCAACTGGCTTTGTTAAAGATCATTTTTTTAGTGTGTAGTGCTGAGGATCTAACTATAGTGTTGTGCACATCAGGTACATGCTCAACCTGAGTTCAAGTGTCGGCTTTTTGTTTTCATATGTTTGGGTTTTGTTTTGTTGTTGTATTTGAGACAGGGTCTCACTATATAGCCCTGGCTAGCCTGAATTTATTATGTAGACGAGGCTAACCTCAAGCTCATAGAGATCTACATGCCTCTGCTTCCTTATAGCTGGGATTAAAGATGTGTACACTACTCTCTTCAAATATCCATTTTAAAAATAGACAAACCATTTTCAACTTCAGTATGTAAATAGTGCTCTGCTGAGCATAATGGTGCCCGTCTGTAATCCCAACACTTTGGATATAAATGCAGAAAGATAAGGCGTTGAGGGCCAACCTTGGCTATAGTGAGTTTGGGACCAGCCAGCCTGGACTACATTAAACTCTTATTTCCAAAAACAGAGACAGAAAAGAAAAGTGTTCTGAATGCCAGTGCCACACTATACACAAAAAGACAAAATATTGGGATGATAAACATTATTTTACAGAATATGAAAATTAAGAGGAAAGACTCATGCCTCCTCTCACTGACTTTTAGTGACTCATCTGGGTGTATTCCTTCAGAGGCATGACCAAAACCTAGTTATAAAGAATGTCTTCTTGTATTTCATCTAGTAAGTCATACGTGCATGACTTTTATTACCTTGATAATTGTCATATCTCTGGTGAGCAGACAAATAGATTTCTTTCCCCTTCAGTCACAGGACTGTTGTCAGTTTTCATTAGCATTTTTGGAATGGACAACTTGGTACATACAACTTTTTACATGTTTTAGATTCTTTTGGGAGGCAATTTATTGTGATAGGATCTTGCTGTGCATCAGGCTGGCCTGGAACTAACTGTAGCCCAGGTTGTCCTTGAGTTGGAGATCCTCTACCTCAACATCCAAGTGTTGGAATCTCATGCCTATGCTACCAAGCCCTGTTGGAGTGATCATCCTTCCTTCCTTCCTACTTCCTTCCCTTTCTCTCTCTCTGTTTTTTTTTTTTTTTTTTTTTTCCTGAGAAATAGTTTCTCTGTGTATTCCTGGCTGTCCTGGAACTTTCTCTATAGACCAGGCTGGACTCAAACTCAGAGATCTGACTGCCTCTGCTTTCCTGGTGCTGAGCTTAAAGGTGTCCATCACAATGTCCCAATTATTGTTTCTTAAGATTCATTGTAGGCTGCCACGTGGTAGTAGCATACACCTTTAATCCCAGGATTTGGGAGGCAGAGGCAGGTGGATCTCAGGTGGAGGCCAGCCTGGTCTACAAAGCAAGTTACAAGACAGCCAGGACTGTTACACAGAGAAAATTTGTCTTGGGGAGAAAAAAAAGTTCATTGTAGGTTATAATTTTATGAAAGTCACAGAAACTCAGTACTTCTCTCTTTGCCAATATGCTTTCTAGAAGTTAAATCATTTTATGCTGTTTTTTCAGCATTGTATAAGAACTGAGGTTTAGGGGGCTGGAGAGATGGCTCAGCGGTTAAGAGCACCGTCTGCTCTTCCAGAGGACCCGGGGTTCAATTCCCAGCACCCACATGGCAGCTAACAACTGTCTGTAGTTCCAGTTCCAGGCAAACACCAAGGCAAATAAATAAATAAATAATAACTAAATAAAGTTTTTTTTTTTTAAAAAAAAAAAAACTGAAGTTTATTTTGTTCTTACAAGTACTAGGTTAAAGTGCATTTTTATTCCTATCTTTAGTGCTTATTTGAGGGTTTTGGTCACTAGCAATACTGAACACTTTTTATGGGCACTGTATGTGCCTGTGTCCTTTAAATTTTTATTTATTTATATATATATGTGTGTGCCTGCTTGTATGCTTATGTGTGTGCACCATGTGCATACAGATATCAGCAGATGTCAGAAGAGGGCATTGGATCCCCTGAATTAGAGTTACAGGTGGTTGTGAGCTGCCTAATGTGGACACTGGGAACAGCACTAGGTCCTCTCCAAGAGCAGCAAGTGCACCACTGAGTCATCCCTCCAGCCCCCATGTGCCTGTATTTTTAGTTATTTTGTGATTTTATTTTCCATTGAGATGTTTATTTGTGTTAAAATGTGACCAATAGCTTTATTTATAATCTGAAAGAATCGTAAAATTGCCTTTTGAATTATCTTATTTCCTTAAATTTTGTTTCTCTAATTGTTAGTGTTGAAACTAAGGTTTTGTTTTGTTTGAGACAAGGTCTCACTATAGTCCAGGATGGCCTCAAAATCAGAGTGAGCTTTCTGCACCAATCTCATAAATGCTAGTATTATAGATGCCAGCTATTGTGCCTGGCTTTCTCCCTCCCTCCCTTCCTTCCTTTATTTTTTAAAATTCTATCTATCTAGATATCTATCTATCTATGATGTATGTAGTGCTCTGCCTGCATACATGCCTGCATGCCAGAAGAGAGCACCAGATCTCATTGCAGATGGTTGTGAGCCACCATGTGGGTGCTGGGAATTGAACTCAGGTCCTCTGGAAGAACAGTCAGTGCTCTTAACCTCTGAGCCATCCCTCCTGTCCCTTCCTTCTATTTTTTAAGACAAGGTCTCATATAACTCAGACTGGCCTCAAACTTGCTGCTTAGCCAAGGCTGCCTGTGACCTTAAGTGCAGGCAAGTTTGTATCACCTGCCCAGCTGCCAGCTTTGTCTCTTGATTTCTAAAAATAAAGGGGAAAGGGCTGGAGACAGGGCCCGTGATTAAGAGCACCTGATGCTTTTGCAGAGGACCAGAGTTCAAAAGAGTAACAGAAACTGAAAGGACATTTTTGTTTGGGGCTTGTTATTGTTTTGAGGATCTTGTCTGCTGTATAGTTTAGACTGGTCTCACACTCAAAATCCTCCTGCCCCAGTCTTTCAAATGATGGGATTATAGGCATTCTCCTTCATTCCTATCTTTAGTGCTTATTTTTTATATTAGCTTTGGCTTTACTTATTTATAGCACATAAGAGATCCTAAAAGGGCACAAATGGGTGGCAACATTTAACCCTCCATAGACAGCCTGTATTATAAATTTCAGGGGTGATGAGTGGATCCGACTTATGAGAAGAGAGAGTGGGTGCTTAAATATGCAGTCTGCCCCTTTGGTATGGGGACTAGTGAGAGAGAGGGTTGGACTGCTGCATCAGACCCCGACGGACCTCTGGATTGTGGCTCCTAAAACACTAATTGTGCTAACATTAAGACATCCCTCCTCTTAAATCACTGTAGAAAGAGAAGGATGACAAGTGGAAACGAGGGAGTGAACCCGCTCCAGAGAAGAAGATGGAACCTGTGGTCTTTGAAAAAGTAAAAATGGTAGGTGGGGAACCTCTCACCATGCGCGTCTCACGCTTTCATACATGGAGGGGGAGGGTGAGTGGGAGACTCCATGGCCGTGAATGGGTTTGAAACCATTCTGCACTGTTGCACTGGGACTAAAGGCCACGTACAGAGCAGGTCACTGCAGCTTCCCCATCTCCTGTTACTGTGCAGTGTGCTCTGTAGCTTCTCCATTCTCTCTAGCACTCTGCTTCTTCCCTTCCCCACCCCTGCCTCCCTGGACTTTCCCCTCCCTCTATCCCCTCCTCCTTCCTCACCCCTGCCTTCCTGGACCTTCCCCTCCCTCTATCCCCTCCTCCTTCCTCACCCCTGCCTCCCTGGACCTTTCCCCTCCCTCTATCCCCTCCTCCTTCCCCACCCCTGCCTCCCTGACCTTTCCCCTCCCCTCCCTCTATCCCCTCCTCCTTACGTGTGTCTTACGTGTGCCTTATGCCTACAGAGACCAGAAGGAGGCATTGTGTCCTCCAGAACTAGATTGCCATGTGGGTGCTGGAAACTAAACCTGGGTGTGCTTAGCTACTGAGCCATCCCTCCAGCCTCCCCCCCACTCCTATTTTTCCTATTGCTTAAGGAAAAGGTCTTCATTGTTCATTGTGAAGCTCATCTGTGGACTCAGTTCATGGTGATTATGGGGGTGCATTGGGACTCCTTAAGGTGATCTCCTTTAGCATAAAGGTTTCCTAAGCAAAATGAGGAATTTGTTGGTTCCTGACTTTTTCTTTAGTGAAAAATTAAAACTGGGCTGGGCATAGTATTGCAGGCCTTTAATCCTAGCATCCGGGAGGCAGAGGCAGGTAGATCTCTATGAGTTCAAGAGCAGCCTGGTCTACATGGTGAGTTCTAGGACAGCCAGGGCTACACAGAAAAACCCTGTCTCCAAAACAAAATGACAACAAAAACCCAATTTTCTTGACTATTAGTGGGGTGCTTGTGTGGAGATCAGAAGACTAGGAACAATTCATCTCCACCTTCCACCCTGAGGCCTGGGAATTGAGATTAGGCCTTATCTGCTATATTGTCCCTTCATGGGGGTTTCCCCCTGGGACCAAAAGCTGTTTCTGTTGGTGCCTGCTGGTCTGGATGACTGGTTCCAGAGAGATAAGCCTCTCTAGCAAGCTAAACAAGCTGCCCAGGGCTCTTTACACTTCACCTTCAGTTCATGCACTCATGCTTCTGGCATTTCCTGTTTCTTTAGTAGCTGCCTTTGACAAAGAGCCACACCACAAGAATACCTGTGGCTTTACAGTGATGGGGGTTTGTGTCAAAAACAACTGCTTGCTCTTTTTCATAACAGTTTCTTCCCACCTTAGCCACAGAAAAAAGAAGATGCACAGCTACCTCGGAAAAGCTCCCCGAAATCCGCAGCTCCTGTCATGGACCTGTTGGGCCTTGGTAAGCATTAGGCTTTTTAACTCCTGTGTTCTTGGAGATTTGGTGAATCTTGGCCACCATAGAAAGACTGGGAATCGGGGCCTACATTTGTGTATGCTTCACTAAGATTGTCCTCTGTTGCTCTTCCTCTTTAGTTCCGAGCAGTTACTCTAAAGAAATTGCTCACTGGGCCTTTTTCAGAGCAGCAGCTCAGTGTAGTGGCTGAGAGCATGGCCTTTGTCCTTGCAGTGCGGCTTACTGTCTGGGATCTTGGGTACTTTACTTAACCTTTGAATGTTACTTTCATAACTGCTACCTTGCAGTCAGGGTTTTTTTTTTTTTTTTTTTTTCAGTCCTGATTTTGCTGTTTTCAAAAGAAAGACTGTTCTTTCTCACAGACCTTGTACCTTCAGCTCTCTGCTGCTGGTTCATGTCATTAGCTACCATGGCTCCAATTTGCACACTTCATTTCTCTTTGAAAATTAGTCCTACACACCTTATCTTCTAGTAGCCAGGAGGAAGCCAGCCACTCAGCTGTGCCACTGATGTGGCCTTCAGGTCCGAGTTTCCGCTGCCCTCTGACTGACAGTGGACTGTAGCCTACTCCAGAGCACTTTTGAGAATGTGGGGTGAGGCTTCTTTTGAAAATTCCTATCCAGGCTCCCTGGGCCAAAACCTGTGGTCTCTCTCCTGTGTTCGCCTCTCGTCTCACAGAGGATGTGTCTTCACAGATGCTGTCTTTCCTCCTAGATGCACCTGTGGCCTGCTCAGTTGCAAACAGCAAGACCAGCAATGCCCTAGAAAAGGACCTAGATCTCTTGGCCTCTGTGCCATCCCCTTCTTCAGTTTCCCGAAAGGTGAGTCTTCTGCGCTTCTCAGGATTAAAGAACATAATGGAAAAATTGGTAGCTTGACCATGGAGTTGAGTTGATGTGGGATGTGATGCTTCCTTGGTAGAGCTGAACTTTTGGTTTTTTTGATTTTTCTCTTTGGTATTGTGTTATCTTGTCACAGTCCAAGATTACTGTTTCATACTGTTTTGTCTTTTGCCCTGAAAGAGTGACTAGTTAAGTGGGTCTGTGTCACAGGGGTGTCATATTTTTTTTTAAATGTTATTCTTTTTTTTTAAAAAAAAACTTTATTTATTTTATTTATTTGCCTTGGTGTTTACCTGGAACTGGAACTACAGACAGTTGTTAGCTGCCATGTGGGTGCTGGGAATCGAACCTGGGTCCTCTGGAAGAGCAGACGGTGCTCTTAACCGCTGAGCCATCTCTCCAGCCCCGGGGTGTCATATTTTAAGGTTGATACTTGAGGTGAACTCCTCGGCCTAAACCCCTGCCAGGGTGTTGTGGGAATAAAAGACTTGAACTTCAGCAGCTCTTATGTGTGACATGCTTGCTATTATGTCCCAGAAATGGTGTCTGTGCCTATCTTAGCTGGGGTTTCTGTTGCTGTGAAGACACCGTGACTATAGCAATTTTTATAAAGGAAAACATTTAATTTGGTGGCTTACAGTACAGAGGTTCAGTCTATAATCATCATGGTGGGATGTAACATGCACACAGACATGGTACTGAAGAGGGAGCTGAGAGTTCTACATCTTGTGCAGGAGACAGGAAGTGAACTAAGACACTGGGTGTGGTTTGAGCATATATGAGACATCAAAGCCCACCTCCACAGTGACACACTCCCTCCAACAAGGCCATGCCTCCTAATAATGCCACCCCCTATGAGCTTATGGGGACCAATTCAAACTATCATGTTCCACTCCCTGGCCCCCATAAGATTGGAACAATATCATAGTGCAAAATGCATTTAGTCTCCATAGTCCATTAGAGTCTCAACAATGTTTTCAAATTTAAAATTCAAAAAAACCAAACAAAAACAAAAACGGGGCTGGAGCGATGGCTCAGTGGTTAAAAGCATTGACTGTTCTTCTGGAAGACCTGAGTTCGATTCCCAGCATCCATATGGCAGCTAAACTGTCTGTAATTCCAAGATCTGACACCCTTACACAGTTATACATGCAGGCAAAACACCAATTCACATAAAATAAAAATAAATTAAAAACAAAGTTTAAAGTTCAAATTCTCTTCAGCGATTTATGCAGTCTCTTAACTCTAATACCCTGTAAAATCAAAATAAAAAAGAGATCGCATACTTCCAACATATAATGGCACAGGATGTACATTGCCATTCAAAACATAAGGAAGGGAACATAGTGAGGAAATATTGGACCAAAGCAAGACTGAAAAACAGCTGGGCTGGGCAATTCCAAAGTCTGCATCTTCATATCTGATGTCAGATGCTCTTCAGATCTCTAACTCCATTCAGCTTTGTTGACGGCAGCACACTCCTCTCTTTAGCTGGTTCTGTTCTTTATCAGGTCTCCTTGACAGGTATCCCACAGCTCTGGTCTCTCCAAGGGAATCTAGACTTCAGCTTCACAGCTTCATGCAATGGCCTCTCTAGGCCTCCATTCAGGGACACACCTGATACATGCCTGGCTCAGTGGCTTTCCTTAGTCGAAGAGGGAGATTCTGTAATGCCTCCCTTATACCCTCAACTGTAAAGTCAGAATCAGGTGGCTCAAACTGACAGGTTCTGCTACTTGCTGGGGCTGGAACATGGCTTGCTCATTCAATTATATCTTTATCAGCTTTCTGTTTTTCATAGTTTCCTTTACTGACTAAGCTTTGCTGTTCTGAAATTTGTACTATAGACCAGGCTGGCCTCAAATTCAGAGATCACCCCCCTACCCCCTCTGCCTCTGAAGTGCTGGTTTTAAAGGCCTGTACCACCACATCGAGCTCTAAGCTTTTATTAAAATCCCCATTTACAAGTTGGAAATTTAGTGGGGTAGGCTCTTACCCTGAGGTCACTACTCTTTATTTCAGTTTATCTTCTTAAACACAGGATTTAGCTCCATTCCACTTCCTGGTGCTCATTTTCTCCTCAAATTGTACACTTTGTGTTTTTACTTTCTCAGCCTGCTCCTTTTCATTATAAATCTTCATTAGAGTTAACACTAACAACCACATGACAGAGTCTATATTAGGCTATTTTGAGATTTCCTCTGCCAACAAAATTAATCCAAAACTCTTTATCTTAGCCTCAGGCAGACTTTGTGGACGTGGGCAAAAAGCAGCTACATTTTTCACCAAAATATCACAAGAATGATCTCTAGACTACATATTCATATTCTTCTCTGAAACTTCTTGAGTGAGGCCCCCACAGTCTAATAACTCTTAGCACTTTTGTCTTCCATATTTCTACTAATATGGCCCATTAAGCCACACTTAAAACGTTCAACTGCTTCCCTAACCCAAACTTCCGAAGTCCATATTACTCCAAACAAAAACGTGGTCAGGCCTATTACAGCGCTACGCCCATCCCTGGTACCAACTTCTGCTTAGGTGTTTCTGTTGCTGTGAAGAGACACCATGACCACGATAACTCTTATGAAAGAAAACATTTAATTAGGTGGCTTACAGTTCAGAGGTTCAGTCTATTATCATTATGCTGGGACATGGTGGCATGCAGGCAGACATGGTTCTGGAGAGGCAGCTAAGAAGTCTACATTTTGCACAGGCAACAGGAAATGAACTGATATTCTAGGCATGGCTTGAACAATATATAAGACTTCAAAACCTGCCTGCACAGTAACATGCTTCCTCCAACAAGGCCTACTCCAATACCTACTCCAATAAAGCCACACCTAATAATGCCACTCTCTATGAGCTTTTGGGAACCATTTCCAGTTACATTCAAACTACCACAGTGTCACTTTGTATATTTCGTTCACTTTCATATCTTCAGAAGAATTCTCTAAAATATATATTTTACAGATGAGAACATTTAGCTGTAGATGTTGCTTCTGGTTGTATTATGGAAAATAGCTACTCTGGGATCTTGTAGTATGAGAGAGAGGGGCTGGTAATTGAACCCAGGACATTATACATCTTAGGCTAACACTTTGCCACTATCTCCAGCCTGTACACTGAATTAAACTCAGTCTCTGTACTGCATCATTTTGGGGTTGTTTTTATTTCCTTCTTATCAAGTCATATTCTTTTATTGAAGAATAAAGGCCTATACCATACCTTACCTTTCAGGGTTTGTCAAGAATTTTTATGGTAAAAATTTCAGGAAGATGATGACTTAACATGAGCCATAAATTCTTTTCTTTCTTGACCTGCCTATCCCCCATTGTCTCACATTTTAACAATGTTGTGCAGGCTAACCTCTAGAACTTAACTGTGTATCCCAGGTAGCCTCAAACTTTCAGTCAGCCTCCTGTCTCAGCCTCCTAAATTCTAAGATTATAGGTGTGAGTTATCATACCTGGTTCATGAGCCACAAAGTTTTATCAGAAGTGATAAAAGCAGAAGAAAATGCCCCCTGTAGCCTAAGACTGTGGGTACCATGCTGGCTGGTTTTCTCACTGCCCTCTGTGCTCTAGGCTGTGGGCTCCATGCCGACTTCGGGGAGTGCTGGTTCTGTCCCTGAAAACCTGAACCTGTTTCCTGAGCCAGGGAGCAAATCAGAAGAAGCAGGCAAGAAACAGCTGTCCAAGGACTCCATCCTCTCATTGTATGGGTCCCAGACACCTCCAATGCCTGCCCAAGGTAAAGTTTGTGACGTCATGGAGGTGCTCCAGGGAAAGACTGAGAACAAGCATGCCAGAATTACATGATTACATGTTGTGTTAGAACTTTATTCAACCATAAAGAAAAATCAAATTTGTAAACAATGAATAGAACTGGAAAATACTATGTTGAGTATTACGTTGAGTGAGATAATCCAGGGTTAGAAATACACATACCATGTTTAATTTTACTCTTACATAAATAAACATGTGCAACAGCTATGTGCTGGGATCACATATGAGAGAGATTAAGGAAGCTGGAGTCCAGGAAACTAGAAAGGAGCTCATGAGAGGCGAGGTCTGCGTCAGCAGGATACAGAGATGGAAGGAGAAGAGTTAGAGAGAGCACCACAAGGATGGGGGCCAGGGCGATGAGAGAGCGGAGTGTGTGCGGGGAGTCAGTGTATGAGAAGCGCCATGAAGAAACCTGCTCAATTGTATGCTAACGTATAAAAAGGGTTGTTTTAATTTTTGTGACAAGGAATAGAAACTCTGTGGCCAGGGACATTATATATAAACAAACTTGAACGTGACATTGTGGGGAATCTGAAAAGTATTACCAGATGGATATAATGTCATCAGAGCCATACTTCTGTTAGGTCTAGTGTCATACTTGTGTGGACTCTGACTCAAGGTCAGGGTCTGCCCCAGAAAGGAATGAGCAGGGTGAGGCCCACATAAGCACAGAGATGTGTCAACAGTTCACCCTGCTGATCAGAGTGAGTGAGGCCCAGTGGTCTCCACGGAGACTTGTAGAGAGTTCACCCTGATGATTTGCTGTGGAGATCAGGGTTCCAGGTTGAGTAATTGGAGAACTTGTGGGAAAGGACTAGCTGGTGAGTATTTGGGCTTTGTGTCTTTCCTCTTTCACATGCCTTTGTGTGTGTTTTCTTGGCAGCAATGTTCATGGCTCCTGCTCAGATGGCATATCCCACAGCTTACCCCAGTTTCCCTGGGGTCACACCACCTAACAGTATCATGGGGAGTATGATGCCCCCACCAGTAGGCATGGTAGCTCAGCCAGGAGCCTCTGGAATGGTGGCCCCCATGGCCATGCCTGCAGGCTATATGGGGGGCATGCAGGCTTCCATGATGGGTGTGCCGAATGGAATGATGAACACTCAGCAGGCCAGCTACATGGCAGGCATGGCGGCTCTGCCCCAGACTGTGTATGGGGTCCAGCCAGCTCAGCAGCTGCAGTGGAACCTCACTCAGGTAAGCAGCCTCACTGGACTGGGTGGCACTTCAGGGCTTTCCTCGGTGTCCCACCTGGTGCTACTCCTTTTCCCCCAAATTCTTTTCATATGGACAAGAGATATACTTTGTTTCATTTCCCTAGAAGGCCTGGCTGAAGTCAGAGATTTTTTAAAACAATTATATATTTTTATTTTATTGGTGTTTTGCCTATATGTATGTCTGTGTGAGGTGTTGGATCCTGGAGTTACAGACAGTTGTGAGATGGTTTGTGGGTGCTGGGAATTGAACTTAGGTCCTCTGGAAGAGCAACCAGTGCTCTTAACCACTGAGCCATTTCTCCAGCCCCTGAGGTCAGACTCTTTGAGGGTTTCTGAGTTCCTATAGAATGAGACCTGTAGACTACGTCTGAGTCCCTCCACACTTTCTAAAACAAAAACAAGCCTCTACAGACAAGCCAAGGGCACAAGCAAAACTGTTGGAGCAGCTTCACATGACATGGCAGTAGGCAGAGGAGCCCCTGGGCCCCGGAGCCAGAGAGGAGACTGCAAAAAGAGGAGGCAGCAGAGCTGGCAAGGGCAGAAACAGAAAGGCCTGGTGGGGGCATGCTCAGAGCAGGCCAGGGCACGGCACAGTAGAGCTCTGGCTGGCTACCTGGGGCCTCCTCAGGGGCAGACATGGGAGCACACACAGCACAGGCGTCTAGGCTGGTAACTTGGAAAGATGTTGTGTGGATAGGAAGAGGAGGTGATGGGGGAGAAGTGAGAAGTACAGTAGAGAGGCACAGGTCAGAAGTCTCACTGTCCATCCGCCTGTGTGGTTGTCCCACTTCCAAGAAGAGGACACTCCTAACTCCTTCCTGTCTGGTGGTGTCCACACCCTCCTGTGGGTCTGCATTACTGCCACCTGAGGAGAATGAGACACAGCGAAGCAAGCAGGGCATGGTAGCTGGCATTCTTACAAACCTATGAGGAGAAAACAGAAAACAAGTCAGAGCACATGATGACCCACCCCAAACCATGAGCTATTGGAGCTGGGGGAAGGAGAGAGTTTTTTCCAAGAATCACCCTTACTAATTGGCCACTCTCCAGTAGAAGACCATCTACCTAAGAATAGTTGGGTAGCACAAATTGTTTTTGAAGGAAGAAGAAAGACATAAAGTTGAGAGGGTAGGGAAGTTGGGTGAATTGGGGAAGTGTTGGGGTAAGGAGCAAATGTGTCCAAAGTACATTACATGAACTACCCAAAGAACTGATTTTTAAACTCAAAGATTTTCAGGTAATGAACATCCCCAGCCCCCAATCATGAAGCAGAAAAAAACTGTTGCACAGGTAGCCAACCTGAATAAAGTCCCATTAAACAGACATGTGCAAATAAGAAAAACTGCTTGAGCCAGGCATGGCAGCTGGCACCTGAAACCCCAGAACTCAGGAGGCTGAGTCTGGAGAACTAAGAAAACTGGAGATCTTACATGAAAGTTCACTACATTCAGGGAAAATTGAAGAAAAAGACAAATAATCTCAGGAATAAAGACTGAAATACAGTTGAATGAATTCAGCTGAAAACGTATTTGATAACAAAAGGCATGAAGGGCTAGAGAATATGGCTCAGAGGTTAAGAGCATTGACTGCTCTTCCAGAGGACCTGAGTTCGATTCCCAGCACCCACCTGATGGCTCACAACCATCTATGATGATATCTGGTACCCTCTTCTGTATACTGTATACGTAATAAATAAATCTTTTAGAATTGAAAAAAAGGGCATGAGAAAAGGAAACTAGATATGAAGGAGTAGTGTCCAGTGCACCTCCCCCCACAGATACACATACACAAACTAAAACAACAAAGGAGAAGAAGAACCAGAGTGGACTGACTGGAGAGATGGCTTGGCAGCTCCCAGCTGTTTGTAACTCCAGTTTAAGGGAGTTGGTGTCCTCCTCTGGCCTCCACAGGCACACACAGTGCAAATTCATGCACACAGACAAAACACTTTGACATAAAATAAAAATAAATAAATTTAAAAAGAATCAGAGAAAGTAATGTAGAAAGCAGGCAAAGAAAGGGTAGCATATGTGTGTTTGTAGATAACTAAAGAATCCTGGGACATGCTTGATATATTTAAAACTATAAGACAAGCTGTGTATTGGGGCACACATCTTTAATTCCAGCACTCAGAAACAGAGGCAGGTGGATCTCTGATTGTGAGGACATCTTGATGTACATAGTGAGTTCCAGGACTAAATAGTGAGACCCTGTATCAAAAACAAATGAATAGTTCTGAAATTATATATATAATTATTATTGTATAAACATAATTTATAATTTAGTTATATATTATAATAACACATAATATATCAAAGGAGGACCCATTATTTATTTGTTTTTCAAGACAGGGTTTCTCTTTGTAATCCTGACTGTCCTAAAACAGGCTGGCCTTTAACTCAGAGATCCGCCTACCTCTGCCACCTGAGTGCAGGGATTAAAGGCATCTGCCCTCACTGTCCAGAGGAAGATCCCTTTTATTATATTTGGGGAAATTGACCCACAAGACAGGGCATCTCTGTGCAGTCCTAGCTTCCCTGGAACTTGCTGTGTAGACCAGGCTGGCCTTAAACTCCCAGGAATCCACCTGCCTCTGCCTCCCAAGTTCTGGGATTAAAGAGTGCACTACAGAACAAGAAAATTATCTGGGCTGAGGCTGCCTCTGTACGTCACTCACAAGTCTGTCAGTCGCATTAAACAGAAATGAATAACCAGCTTTCAGTTAGAGAGGAAAGAGTTGAGACAGGCAGTATGGATGTTTGTAGCATCATGACATTTCTTGGGTATGCTGGGGTGTGGTTCTGGGACGTGTTTGTCCTGAGATGCCTCCTGACCTCAGGGAGTGCAGTGGTATGATACCTGCACCTCAAATTTATCTCGAAGGCTTTGTATACATGTCTATGTATGTACATGTACACAGAGAAAAATCAGGCTAAAATTGTAAAAGCTAGTTAATATAAAGATGAAACATGGGGTTGGGGGCTGGAGAGATGGCTCAGCGGTTAAGAGCACTGACTGTTCTTCCAGAGGACCTGAGTTCAATTCCCAGAATCCACATGGCAGCTAACAACTGTCTATAATTCCAAGATCTGACACAGTTACATTAAGGCAAAACACCAATTCACATAAAATAAATATTTGTTTAAAAAAAAAAAAGATGAAACATGGGTTTTGTTGCATTCTTCTTCCAGTTTTCCCCTAATTTTTAATTTTAAGGGAAAAAAGTTTTTTGAAAAAGTTGATGAAAGAACAAAAATTTCTGCAGCAAATTTCAGCCTGTCTTTCAATCTAATTACAAAGAAGACCCTATGGCCCAGCATAGTGACACATGGCCATAATCCTAGTACTTGTGGGACAGAAGCAGAGGCTGGGTAATCACTGTAAGTCTGAGGGCCAGCCTGGTCTGCATCGTGAGTCCAGGCCAGTCAGGGCAGCACAATAAGACCCTGTCTCAGAACCAAACAACCAAAAGAAGACTGTCTCTCCCAAGCTACATTCTGCTGATTCCCATCTCAGCTTCTCCGGTTGTCATTAGGCTGTTTATCCCCTGTCTTCCTTTGTCCATCCAGTAGGAAGCCCTTGTCCAAGGAAGGCCCTTGTCTAAGCAAGCATACACAAACTGATATTGGCCCTAGTGCCCTCTGCTGGGGTGAGGTGGAGCACCGCAGCAGGGGCCTGTTTTTAGACTCTTGAGAGCAGCCTGTGGCCTGCTGACTACAGGCCCCAGCAGTGAGGCTATGAGGAGAGGGCCTGGAAAAGAAGAAGAGAAGGTCACTGGAGGCTTTTCTGCTCACTAGAGTTAAGATTCCTTCTTCCCCTCTCTTGCTCTGTGTACTAACTGGCTAAGTGCCCAAGGCCTGATCTGAAAAATCTCTTCTTTTCAGATGACCCAGCAGATGGCTGGGATGAACTTCTACGGAGCCAACGGCATGATGAACTATGGACAGTCAATGGGTGGTGGAAATGGCCAGGCAGCCAATCAGACTCTCAGCCCTCAGATGTGGAAATAAAAGCAAAGCGCCTGTATGGCTGCCGCCACTCTTCTTCATCCCTTGCTTGCCCTTTTTTCTCCTTTCCCAGAACTCTCCTCTTCTTCCTACCTCTCTTTGTTTGGAAATTGCTCATAAGTCATCTGGGGCTTGGCATCCTGCCCAACCCAGCCCCTTCCCAACTCACAGAGCTCTCTGTTGCTTTGTGTTGGTCACGCCCTTGCCTGTCTTGTCCTGACTTCCTCCCTACCCCCTAGCCCCTCCCCAGCACCTTAGAAATTATTGGCAGAAGAGAGTCCATGAACCTCTCAGTACCTTCCCTTAAGGTAGAGCCTCCTCTCAGACCCTCAGAAAGGTCTGTAGAGGTTGAGTGCTTGGCGAGGGGACTGGAGTGGCCCTTTGTTTGTTTGAAGCTGTTTCTAAGTGTTGGAGTTTTGCTTGAAGAGGGAGGCACTGTCCCAGTTCTGTGAGAATGAAGGAAGTTCTGCAGTCAGATATGCCTTGGTCTTGGGTCAGGTTAGTACTGGCCCCGGAGTGAGGCAAGCCCCTTCCTATGAGGATGAGCAAAAATGTCACTCCACTTGACTCTCGAGTGCTGTCAGGATCTGGAGCTTCAGGACTTACTGCTTGAGTCAGCCTTTTTTAGCACCAAAGACTCCATGAAGGTCCCACACACAAACACACACCCCGTGCCCGCCTTCTGCCTGCCCTGAGCAGGACCCAGCCCTGTGCTGAAAGGCCAGCCCTACGAGGAAATGCAGAGCTTAGTGTGCACTGCTTATGTGCGTGTGGTGTGTGGATCCCACCTGCCACCTCCCCATCTGCTCTGCGTGTTTTGTTTTTATAGTTCCAGGTTTACAACAGAGAGGAATCAATTTCTCAACAGTCTAAAACTGTTGCCAGGTTATCTTACAGTCTAAGACTTGCCATCTCATTGGTCGCCCTCCTCCTCTCCCTCCCTCCATCTCTGATGCCCTCATGTCTGAGTGCTGTTTGCCCACCTTCTCCAGGTGTAAGAGGCAGAGAGCCTGGCCAGCTTTCTCTCCGCCATTGTTCGCCCCACTTGAAAACTCAAACGAGAAAACTTTGCTTCAAAGATCTCATGTGTGGGAACCACAGCTCCTGGTTGCCTTTCTCCTGTGTATGTGTAAATTCCTTAATAAATATTGCAGGGAAGGATCATTTTGCTCGGCTGTCACTGTGTCACTCTGGGAAAACAGTAAGAGCATCTGCTGCTTTCATTTGCATTTTAAAGAATTCTGTTCTTGGTTTGCCAAGGGCTAGTCCAGTCCAGAAGATAGGAAGGAGGCCTTTCTCCAGTGGTATTTAGAGCAGCGAGCAGAAGGGTCTGGGGCTCTGCATGGTAAGGGTTGTGGAACGTCACAATCTGGAATGTTTTCCCATAGGTGGGAAAGCTGAGATGCAGAGAAGGAAAGCAGTTACCAGGCATCCTCCCGTCCCTGACAGAGCCCGTAGTAGACGCCAAGACTGATCTGTGAGCACTGGTTCTTTCCCTGCACCCATGAGTAAGTTGGTAGTTTCTGCTCCTCCCTAGCAAGGGTGCAGTAGCTAGCTTTGGTTAAAGGTGAGCCAGCCCTCTAAGCAGTGAAAACTAGGAGGAGCTTGATTTCTCCATCATGAAATAGAGATGATGCTCTGCTTGGCTGGGATGGGAGGGGCGAAATGCAAAGGACAAGAGAGTCTGCAGTGCATTTCCTCCTCTGTGTGGCTCCCTCCCTCCATCTCCCACCTTCACACGCTAGAACACTGTGTGTCACGGGCCACTGGCATTCATATCATTTTTAAACTGGAATTCTAGCAAACTACTATTCCTAATGGTCTCAGTATAAACTGGAGGCAATTGTAGCCTTAAGACAAAATAATTCCTGTGGTGCATTTAACACACTATAGGGCAGTTGGCAAACATTCAAATGTCAGTAAGAATTACGTGCCAGACGTGTAAGACATTAGTTCATCCAACACATATTTAATGTGTAAACATTGTGCCAGGCACTGTCTGAAGGAGTAGGGGCGGTACATTAGGAAGCTACTCTAGTCATACAGGGTAATTCAGTAGGAAAGATGGACAGTCACATTAATTTCAGAGAGTTTTAAGAGAAGAGTAGGCAGGGGGTTTGGATGGAGTGTAACAGTGGAGGTTATATTCTAACAGACCTGAATAAGCCACCAGTGTGGGAGAGATCTGGAAGAAGAGTAAAGCAAATGTGTGTATCGGAAAGGAGCTGGCTGGAGGCATGCATGGTACAGATGGATTCACCCTGGAGGGCCATCAAGAGAAGAGGACTGAGCCCTGGGACCCACTAGGTTTTAGGATTTAAGAAAAAAAAAAATTAGCCAGGCAGTGGTGGTGCACGCCTTTAATCCTAGCACTCAGGCAGAGGCAGAAGGATCTCTGAGTTTGAGGCCAGCCTGGTCTACAAAGTGAGTTCCAGGACAGCCAGGGCTACACAGAGAAACCCTACCTTGAGAAACAAAGAAGGAAAAAAAAATGACATTGCTCCTGATCACAATAATAACAAGCTTTGTACAATACTATTATGTAATTGCACAGTACTATAATAATAATCAGCTTTGCACAGTATTTTATAATTGCTGATGATGGATTGTGAGCAGGGCTGAGGAAGAGCAGCCTTCAAGCTGTGTCTCAGAGAGGTTAGGGTTAGGGTTAGCCAGCAGAGGAAAGAGGAATAGCACCTCCAGATAGCACTATGTGAATAAAGACCATTTGAAGAGAGGAGAGCGGGTGGAGACTCATAAGGTATAAGCGGGTCTGGGATGTGAGCTGACACAGGTGGAGTTGGCCAGGTCACAGGAGTGCTTCCCACACCCCAGGGAACATCCCTCAAAAAAAAAGTGAACAACAGATATTATTGCCTATTTGAGTTCTAAATAGCTTGCTCTTGTCCCACTGTGAATAACATGTCTAAGGAAGCAAGATGAGGGCCAGGGGACCAGAAAGATGGCAAAGCCATGCTAGGGCCCTGGCATGGGGCCAGGCAAGAATGGACTAGTTCAAGGCAGCAGCTTTTTCTGATGAGGCACCTAAGATGCTACCCAGTATCCTGTAGATATCCTAATAGCTTGGAAAAAATTGCATGTCTTGTGTGTATCTAGAATACACCTCATGTATCTAGACTCTAATCACAGAGTGACTCCAGAAAGTCCTGTAGAAACAAGTTTGTCAGCTTTCTAGCACATAGCAGCCTAACTTTACTATAGAATTCATTTTTTCTAAAGTATCTAATATCCATAGGATACCATTTGAGAAAAGCAACCTGAAAAATACACCAGGAGATAAAGCTGGAAGGTCAAAGCAATGTCTAACTTTACTATAGAATTCATTTTTTCTAAAGTATCTAATATCCATAGGATACCATTTGAGAAAAGCAACCTGAAAAATACACCAGGAGATAAAGCTGGAAGGTCAAAGCAATGTCTAGGAAGTGAGCCAGGGAGGGGGAGAAGTGAAAGGAACCTGAGTTCCTAGGGCATGCCAGAGACCTGATGGAAGAAGCAGATAATTACGTCTCTAGGCATGCTGTATCCGAGCTGCCTCTCACATCTCCGTCTGGTTGCACAGCTGGAAACTGGGTTGAGTCTGAGGTTCAAAGAAGAGTTTGGACTGGACATACTAATTTGAGAGTTAGCTCCATGGAAGGAATGGATGGGATCAGAAACAGTGTATTAGTAAAGTAAGAAGTGTGTACTAGGAAAAGATCCTTGGGGAAACAATTCAGTTTGAGTAGGGGTTGAGAGGAAACACACAAGAAGGAGAGAAGATGGGGTGGAGATGAAGATGTGAAATCAGAGCATCCTGGTGTGTGTGTGGGGGGGGACACGGGGACCCCTAGGGACTAGTGGAGAGATCACAGGTGTCAAGTCGGAAACCTAATGTCGGCTAAGGAGTAAACAGAAATGAGTTTAGAAGTAGGGAAATAGTCTGTGTTAAGTTAAATGTACATAGTGAGTTTCAATGTTGCTTGTAAGAAATAGATAATGAGTTTCAAACCAATAAAGATAAATAACAACTGTCTCCCTCATTCTCGGGAACAAATGAGATCAGAATATTTTTTGTGCTGGGCAGTGGTGACACACACCTTTAATCCCAGCACTGGGAGGCAGAGGTGTGTGGATCTCTGAGTTCAAGGCCAACCTGGTCTACAAAGTGGGTTCTGGGACAGCCAGAGCTGTAACACAGAGAAACTTTGTCTCAAAAAGCCGAAGGGAGAAGAAACTATTTTTTATTATTTTGTCTGTATGAGTGGGTTTTCTGTACACCAAATGAGTATTTGGTGTGTGAGGAGATAGTGAGCCTCCATGTGGGTGCTGGGACTTGAATCTGGGTCCTTTGCAAAAATAACATTTGCTCCTAACCACTGAGCCAAGTTTCCAGCCCTGGATTTTAACTTTTTTTAACTGTTCAAGAAACTGGAAGTTGAGCTGGTGAGATGGTTCAGTGAGTTACCCCTGCTAACTGTCCTCTAACCTCCACGGGTATGCTACTGCACACACACACACACACACACACACACACACACACACACACACACACACACACACACACACACACATACACACACACATCCCAAGATATTTTTAAAGGGAAAAAGAAACCAGAAGTTAAGTCTTGAGATTTGAAGGAGGTTTGAGGGTCTGCCATTGTGGAGGAAATGGTGAGAAATTTATATAAAGTCCTGAGGCTGTTCACTCAGTAAAAACTTGTATCTACAGTCTGGTGATACTTATTCAATGGAAACTATAGCATGAGCTCTAGTTAGCATATAATGAAAACCCAGGCCAGATTTTGAGGAAAAGCTGGAATCAGAGACAGGAAACAGACCACAGTCAATTCTCACCCAGCCAGCTTCTCAGGCCAAACATGGTAAATGCTGTCTTCACTGGTTGCTTCTACAGAATGCCTGAATCTCTGCCTTCTCCTGCCTTAAATATCACACACACCCCACCCCACCTATAATCTCAGCACTATAGTGCACACCTATAATCTCAGCACCAAGAGCTGGGCAGAAGGACTCAAAATTCAATATCATTGTTGGCTATGAGTTGTTTGAGGCCATTCTAGGTTATGGAAGACCCAGTCTAAAAAATACATCCTAGAATCTTCAAACATTTAGTAGCCATTCCCCTATAGATCAAGAATGCTGATGAAGTCATGGAGAGCAGCCTAGTGGTTAAGAGACTAGTGGTTCAGTCCCCAGCATCCACTGGGTGACTTGAAACTGTTCCAGTTCCATAGGAGTCAACCTCCTCTTCTGACCTCTGTATCCATGTGGTCCATGGGCATACATACTCAGTAAGGAAGGCTGCCATCCTGAGAGAGAAACTTAAAAGTCCCACTGTGTGCATTTCCTGGCCTTCTCTAAAAGGAAGAACAGGGGGCTGGAGAGATGGCTCAGCGGTTAAGAGCACCATCTGCTCTTCCAGAGGACCCGGGTTCGATTCCCAGCACCCACATGGCAGCTAACAACTGTCTGTAGTTCCAGTTCCAGGCAAACACCAAGGCAAATAAATAAAAAAATAATAAAATTTAAAAAAAAATAAAAAATAAAAGGAAGAACAGTACAAGGTGGATTCTAGCTGTTATCTGTTGCCAGTTCCTGGGTGTATATAATTCCCCTGTTATCTTATGAGATTGTATGAAGCCCAGGTAATGAAAGGTTTGCCCTAAGAAAGCCTCACCCAACATGACCTTTGTTTGGCCTCTCTGACAGATCCTCCAGTCCTTCGAGGCGCCTAGATCTCTTCCCTCAGGCAGACTGGATTCACTGGAGAGGATTTTTAGATATAGAATGTAGACCAGATGGAACATTCTGGAAAGAAGTCTAGGAGTCTTAAGTTCTTAATGTACTTTTTCATTTGTCCTTACCCCATCCTATGTCCTGCACAGAACTGGTCCTCCTCTGTGCCTGGTGCCTATTATTTCTGAGTCCCCTCTGAGATGACATGTCCAGCCTCTGGAAAAGATACAAAGAGGACTACAGAGCACAGAGATGCTGAGGATCACTACTGCTTCTATATTGTCTCACAAGAATGCCATTCTTAACATCAAGTCCACTCCTATTTTCAGGGTATCTGTAGTAATTAGTAGTTTTTGTCTCAACCTAGCTCTGAGATCTGAACCTGCCTGCAGCCATTTAGCTTTGCCTAGACCTGAGGTCTGGACCGGCAGTCCCAAAGCCCTAAAGGGAAGCATATATTAATTATATACTGGTTGGCCTAATTACTACAGGTACCCTCCAGCAATCTGCCTCTATCAGGATCTGGCTCTTCTCCATGCTTGCTTAGCTTCAACCTTTTCAGAACTCAAGTCTATTTAGTACCACCTCCCTGTTTGCCAGTTTCCAAAATGTTACTTTTCTCCTTTCCCATTCAACTTGTCCTGTAGATTTATGCCTATGAATAAAACCCTGTCCAGAGAAAATGAAAGAGAGAATCCTGCTTACCCTCATGTGCCAGTGAACACTGTTCCCTGAAAGAGAAACGGCTCCCATAAAAACTGCTGAGCCTTCAAGTGGAGAGGAAGGATGGCCTATAGCTGAATGGAAATTAGGCATGCCTGAAATCTCAGCACATCAGAATCTGAGGCAGGAGGGTTGTTGTGAGTTTGTGGTCAGTGTGGTCTCAATGGGAAGATCTTGTCTCAAAAATAAGTAAAAGTAAATGGAGTGAGTTCACTGGCAGCAGAAACTCAGAACCAGTGTAGCTGTGACTGATTCCAAAGGATGATTTTAACTGTTAGGAACGTCTCCTTTCAAATGTTAACTGACGTATGTCCTGCAGCTAGGAAAATACAAATTCTTCCATGGATAGCTTAAGAATTGTCTTTAAAGGGTGTGCTGTCTATCTCAGGCCCATTAAATCTGACATTTCAAGAACATTTATTTGGAGAGGATAGTGCAGGCTGGTTGGACAAGATAGCTCCCTTCCCAGGAGAGGGTGACTTCCAGCCCATTGTTCACACATTCAGGGATTGTTCTGGGTTATCTCAGCAGCAGACCCTGAGACAAAGAAGGACGCACAAGTCGCTTATTTGTGAAACTCAGGAAACACCAGTGGGAAGTGGAGGAAACGGGAATAAAGGGTTATTATTCTTAGGTAATGTTTTTGTGTCTAACATCACGCCAGATGCTTCCACTCCTCTTTTTGCTTGCTTGCTTCTTACTCTGTATCCCAGGCTGTCCTGGAACTCTCTGCCTCCGTTTTTTAACGTTAAAAAAAGTAACCTAGGGCTGGAGAGATGGCTCAGAGGTTAAGAGCACTGGCTGCTTTTCCAGAGATCCTGAGTTCAATTATCAGCAACCACATGGTGGCTCACAACCATCTATAATGACATCTGATACCCTCTTCTGTATGCTGTGTACATAATAAATAAATCTTTTTTAAAAATCTTTAAATCATTTTTAAGATGATAGAAATCACTTATATAGACATTTAAATCTTCGTTTCTGTATTATATCAAAACAATATACAGTTAAGAACCAGGGAGAGTCCAGACAGGAAGAGAGTATGAAGTACATGCAAAGGCCATTACACAGGACACAGGCAGCACCCTAACCTGCAGTGTGGCCTGTACCACACACAACATCTGTAAAAGTCAGTTTCTTCTACCTTCAGACCGCCCTCCTTAAAACTGAAGCAATTCCAGTCTCCTCACTGATGAACGATTATTGTAGATATGGCAACTGATTAGGTTTACTATTAATTGTTTTATTAAAAAGATGAATTTCTTGCCTACCATATTTTATTCTTTTATGGTATGAAATGTTTTCCCACTTATAGAAGGCAGATTATTCTCTTTTGAATACATTTATTAAAATGAAAAGGGAGCTGAAACATCATTCAGTTTTAGTTCCTGCTTCAAACAGCGTTGTGAGGTCACAGCTTGTTTTTAGAGAAAGTTATATTTATTGTTTTATTTGTATTAGCAACCAAGTATGTATTTTTCTTTAATATGTATACTTTTGTATAAATAAGAGTATGTGCTCATATATGTATGTATATATATATATATATATACATTTATACATTTCTGACCTGTATGTTCGAGTGCATGTATATCCATGTACATTTTCCCTGATGTGTATATATATATATAATATATATATAATTACCTCACTATCCATATATACATATCCATATACATATATATGAATAGTGAGGTAATTTTAGGCTGAATCATGTTAAAATGCCCTTTTGTATGTCAAAACTAATCAAATATCAGGAACTTTGTAAGAATTAATACTTTTTTTTTTTTTTTGGCCAAAACTGGTTCCAAACTTGTCATCCTGTTGCCTCAGCCTTTTGACTTCTGGGATTACAGATATAAGTCACTACACCTGGGTCAAGTGACCATTTTTTTTCTACAGGTCATTCTTTTATTTTATTTTATTTGCTTTTTTTTGGGGGGGGGAAAGTGTTTTAGCCCAGATTGGCCCCCAAACTTGCTTTGTAGCCAGATCCTTCTGCCTCCACCTTTCAAATGGGATAGATCAGTTTTCTCATTAAAATCTTTTAAAAGCGCATGATATTGGGCTGGAGAGATGCCTCGGGGGTTAAAAACACTGACTGTTCTTCCAGAGGTCCCAAGTTCAATTCCTAGCAACCACATGGTGTCTCATAATCATCTATGATGACATCTGGTACCCTCTTCTGTATACTGTATACATAATAAATAAATAAATCTTTCTTTAAAAAAAGTGCACGATATTGCCAGGAATGTGACACTTGCCTGTAATTCCAGCAACAGGAGACTGAGGCACATTAGGGATGTATGTATGTGTACGGAGTTCTTTGCTTATTCTTTAGTCCCTTCTGTGACATAGCTGATGATAGCTTTTGCCCATTTCCCCCGCTGACAACTTATTTTTCTTCCCTTCCAACCCTTTTAATAGTTGAAGCTGATCTGCACAAATAAATAAGAATTAAAAATATTTTGAGTCCACCAGCTGAAAGTTTCTGCACTTAGTAATGTTATTTCCACCAGCTGAGGTCTCTTTTATTTATGTTTCCCTCCCCTTCCCCAGACTTCAAAGAGCTCCCCCTGGTGGGGGGGGCAGCTTTGGGGCTCTCAGATCCACTAGAGCCAGTCTCCACCAGTATCAGCAACTCTGCATGTTGAGTGGACAATGCAGATGATGGATCTAAATTGTTTCTGAGGATTAACTTTTCAGAAAATTCTGTTTTAAATCGTCATGAATTAGAAGGGAATGTAACAAGCTTTCACTCTAGCCCTTTGTCTATATAGAAGTCTAATAAAAATGTTAGTTGGCTCGTTTCTAGAAATGGTGCTTCAAGTAAATATGTGATTTTGCATTGTTATGATAGAATAAACTTGTACTACCAGTTGCCAATTTTTTTTAAAAAGATTTATTTATTTATTATGCATACAGTATACAAGATGTCATCATAGATGGTTGTGAGCCACCATGTGGTTGCTGGGAATTGAACTCAGGACCTCTGGAAGACTAGTCAGTGCTCTTAACCTCTGAGCCATCTCTCCAGCCTCCCAGTTGTCAAAATGAATTTTGGACCATAAATTCCACCGCATATTATATGACCTACCCCATAACAATATGGATATAATTAACACTAATGAATTGTACAAGTTATTAAGATAGTGTTTTGGTCCAGAGGATAGGGCTCATTCAGTCTAGAGTTTACTGTGCTAGCATGAGATAGATTCCCCAGAACACATGTTAAAAAAAACTAGACACAGCCTGTAGTACGTGCTTTTAATCTCAGCATTTGGGAGGCAGAGGCAGAGAGAGATGAGTCTCCGAGTTCAAAGCCAGCCTGGTCTATATATCAAGTTTCAGACCAGCAAGAAGTACATAGTAAGGCCTCATCTCAAATAAACCATACAAAATCCAAACACTGCCCTACACTTGTAATTTCAATGGCTGGAAGAGGCTGAGACAGACCAGTTTCCGGAGCTGGCTGGGAGACCCTGTCCTAAGGAAAAAAGATGGCTGAAGCCTGAGGACTGACATCTTAGGCTGCCCTCCGACTTCTACATACACATGCACAAGTGTGGATTCACAGATAGTGTTTTAGTTTAGCCACGTCCTGACTTGCAGGTCTCTGCTCAAACAGCATCATATCAGAGGGCATTTTCTTAGCTGCCTTCACGAAAATAATCCCCACTGCATAAGCTCTTCTCAGTACAATCACAATTAGAGATCTCTTATTATTTCTTTCTCCTCCGTGCTAGTTTGAAGTTATACATTCCTGTTCTTTCAGTGGTTACCTGAATTACAGCATGCATTGAAAAACGCTCAATACGTTTTGACACAGACACAAACACACCCACATATCAATGAGCCTTCAAAAAATGTTTATAGTTTCCAGGTATCTGCCAAAATAATCCAAATTATGTTTTATTTCTTTAAATTAAGGAAACGTTAGTTTTTTGGTGCCCCTTCTGGGACCCAGGAGGTTAAGAGCCTCAGGCAGGCTGAGTAAGTGCCTAAAACCATATGGAACTACATCCACAGCTTGGTTATCTGTAAGTCTGCATTTGACATTGTAACTGAAAACTTATGTTTAGGAAGCCAAGCGCTTACAATTATAATGCTGTCTGCAAAAGAAGCATTATTCCTTTTTTTTTTTTTTTTTTTTTTTTTTGTAACACGAGAGTAGAGACAAAAAAAGCCCAAAAATGAAATAAAAAGTGCGCGCACTTTTAACAATTAGACTCTGTGGGGGAACCAATGACTTGTGATGTCTTATAAAAGCATTTAGAGCCTACCTGTGAATGACACATGGTGTCTGACCAGGAGATAACTAGCGCTATGAAACAGACTACTTAGCAAGAAAGAAGTCAGCTAGTCCCTTAGATATGGACATCACCACACACTAACTAGCCCCCCAGATAAAACTAGTTTTACCGGTTCCAAAGGCCATCCACCCCATCAGCCCCGCAACACTTTCTCCAGGAGCACCAGGTGTGTGGTACAGCAGTGTGTCCGATTTCTGTCTTTTTTTCTTGCAAATTCATTAACAGCCCAAGTGCACTGTCTTCAACTCAATGGTCAGAGATGACCTTGAACCAAGATCACAGACCAAGGAAAATTTTTTGCCGCTCAGACATTTCTCCCGCGTTATTCCACTCTAACCCACACCCCCAGCTCCCAACCACCACCTTAAGGGACCAGCCAGCCCTTTGAGGTCTTAGTCCTGTAAAGAGGATCTTCTAATATCCATCCCATCTCGCTATCTATCCCCCCACCCCCATCCTCTTCTCTGAGTGCAAAACCTAAGTTCTATTTTCCAGCTAGCTGGGCAAAAGTCGCTTCCAACTTGGATTAATTTTTTGGATGCTGCCTTTCCAGTGTTTGCTCTGGTAAGACTCTCCAATCTCATCACCTCTCAGATATCTTCGAATGGGATCAGGTTTCTTCAGTGTCCTATGCTGACTGAACCTTTAAAGAGATAAGTTAAAATGAGGCGGTGAGGAAGGCCAATCCAGTCGGGCTGACGACTTTTAAGAGGAATTTGGGTCATAGAGACACCAGGGGCTTCCCCCTGCAGCAGGCACACAGGAGGGACGCCCCGTGAGAATATGGGAATAAAGGGGCACTGGCCTCCAGGACCGTGAGAAAATACATTCCTATTGTTTAAGCCACCCGCTATATGCGGTGATTTTTCTTTTCTTTTTTCGGGGCAGCCTTAGCAAACTAATACATGCCTTTAGGGACATTAAAAATACATAGCCCGGATTTTTTTTTTTTTTAAGTTTATTGTTTTCTAGGCCCCTGCTGCCATTTGAGTTGTCCTCTATTTTTCTACTTAGCGATTTGACCAGAATGAGGTTAGGAGAAGGCAGGAACTACGTGCTATTTAAGGCTGCATCCTGAGACCGGAAAAAAAAAGAAAGAAAGAATGACGGAGAAGCGGCTTCCCCAGGAAGACTGGCCGGGCCAGCCGACCACGGAGACCCTGAGCAGGCGCCGGTGGCTCCGCTGGGCACCGCCCCTGAGTCTGGCAGTCACCGATGGCTTCCGGCTTCCGGGATCTGGGTCGCTAGGCACCCAGGAGGGCGGAGCCACGGGCAGGACGCCGGCGCGGGCGGCGTGGGGTGGGCGGGTCCCGGGTGGAGGCGCCGGGCCCGCGAAGGGGCCTAAGGGGCGGGGTGAGTCGGCGGCTCTGGCTTCAGGATCGCAGCCGGCGCCGGGCGTCCGAGGCTTGGGCAGAAGGTGCTCGGGCAGGACGGCTGGCCGCGCCGAGCCTCGCTCCCAGGTGCAGCGGGAGAAGCCAGTGTTCAGTTCCCAGGCCGACGGTACTCTGCGTCCTCGGGAAGCCTCGATGCTCGCTGGGCGCCGGGATGTGAGCGTGGAAGGCTGGCGGGAACGGATCCGCACCGCCCGGGGGTGCTCCAGAGACCCTCTGGTGAGTAGGCGGCCCCGCTGCCCGGCTGACGGCTGGTCTGGCTGCGAGGCTCCGAGAATGGATTCCAACAAGCTTCTGTGATTGTCAGCTGTTTCGGAAGGACCAGCACTTTGGAAGTTTCTGCACTTAGTAGCGAGACTTTTTACATATTAGGGGCTATTTCCACCAGCTCCGGTCTCTTTGGACACTCGGTCGTTCACCTTTCCCTCCCCAGACTTCAAAGAGCTGCCCCCCTGCGGGTATAGGGGAGCAGCTTTGGGGCTCTCAGATCCAGTGTACCTGGTCCCCATTGTCAAGAACTCTTCATCGCTGAGTGGGTGATGCAGATGATGGATGGATTTAGGTTGTTTCCGAATTTGCTGCTACGGACAGTTCTGCAGTGGTTCTGGTTGTACTTGACTTATTTCCTCCATCCATGGGAGCACGTACCCCTCTGTTCATTTTAATTATTTCTGAAAGAAGGATTCATTTCACCACCTGCTGGCATCTTGGGTGCGTGATGAAGTTGGTAGCTGCTAGGTCATGCCAAAATGCAGCTATGTGTGAATGGTTTAATCAACTGAGATACTCAGTCTGAACTTTTAAGTTCAGCTTTCTAATTTTTTAAAAAAGTAACTTGAAAAGATGATGTCATGGGACTGGCAAAGAGGGCTCAGCCGGGCGGACCCCCCCTCCCCGCCCCCGTCCCTGTAAAGGCTTTTGCAGCCAAGTCTGATGCCCTGAGTTCAATCCTGGACTCTCAAAAAGTTGTCATGTGACCTCCACCCCCTATAAAGAAGCACAAGTAAATTTTTTAAAATTAAGATAAGGCTGTTGTCCAGCTTTAAAATGAAAACGTTTTAATTGTTAAGGTAGAGTTTGTCTCAACACCGCATCCCTGTTCAGTGCAGCTACCATTCACATTTTATAGATGAGGAGACAAGCTCAGACTGGAAATGTTTTAGAGTTTGTCTACGGATCTCAGGATTCTGACGTCAAAGATTTTTTTTTTTTTTTGCCTCCAAATATGTAAGCAGGCAGAAGGAGCAACTTATGGGTGGGAAGTCAAGTCAATGTGTGTGGACACTTGTTCATTTTTTGGGTGTTTGTCTCTTTGTGTCTGTGTTTGGAGTTGAAGAGTACTTCACATCCAGGACACTGTTATTTCAGCATCGATGCCGAATTTTATAGCTCTTTTTGCAGTTACAAATACATTTCTAGACTTCTGGCTGTATGATGGGTGCTCTGGATCATGGTCCCTGTGGTGTCCCCCCCACTCCCCGTTTTTGGGTTTCTGAGACAAGGTTTCTCAGTGTAACAGCCCTGGCTGACTGGAACTCACTCTGTAGACCAGACTGGCCTTGAACTCACAGAATGCTGGGATTAAAGACGTGCCAGCACGGATGGAGCCTTTCTAGCCTTTTTCCTCCTTTAGTGTACAAATTAGTGGGATGGTTCAATAGGGAAGAGCACCTGCCAAGCCTTACAACTGAGTCCCATCCCTGTGACCAACATGGTGGAAGGAGAATGTGGACTCCCATAAGTTGACCTGTGACCTCCACCTGGGCACCGTGGCACAAGCACACAGACACATAAATGAATAAATAAAAGGTTTTTAAAAGTACAGGTAGGCATAGTGTCACATACCTTTAATCTCTGCCCTCAGGAGGCTCTGGCAGGTGGACCTCTGTGAGTTCTAGGACAGCCAGAGCTACACAAAGAAACCCTATCTCAGAAAACAAAAAGGACAGAGAGAGAGAGAGAGAGAGAGAGAGAGAGAGAGAGAACTCAAGCCAGCTCTCAGGACTGCCTCCCAAGGAAACATCAACTGTTTCCAGAGTTCTCCAGGTCACACTGGTCTCTGATGTTACAGGGTCTCAGCAAACTCTGGCCGGTAGAAGCTTATGATCCGAGGAGGATCGTACAACTGGGAAACCTGTCATCAAGAATTCCTGGAGTTTCTCCAGCAGAAGCTGCCACCCCCAGTTAAGTGGGTGCCATCATGCCTCAGGAGCTCCTGATCACCCTCTCCACTGAGGCCAGCACCTGGGTGAAGTTGGACCATTCCAGGAAGACCAAGGAGGGGGTGTCCGTGTGGGAGGATGTGACAAAAATGTTTGGAGGAGAAGGTGAGAACAGTGATGTATGGGAAGAAGGGTGACCCTTTAGGGATACATTACTGTGGGGTTCATGCTTGGTTTGGGGGCCAGGGGATATTTGTGAAGGAAATGCTGGGCTCTTACTTTTAGTTCCTAGTGACTTTTTCTATGCATTTCCCACCCCCAGATACAATATACAACAGGAAGATGGGCTACAGGATATCCATCCATATCCTCCCCCACCCCCTACCAGGTTCCTGAGTATGGGGATCTAACTCTGAAACGGAGAATCAAGGCTCTTTGTCTCGGGTTTTCTGAAAAGCTCCCAGGCATCTTAACTCTAGTCAGTGTTTTGACAAGTATTAATCTTTTTGTCATCATCTTCCTCTGAGTGGCAGAATCTCCTTCACCTAAACTGTCAATTTCTTTTTAATGACTTATTTATTATGTATCCAGTGTTCTGCCTGCACTCATGCCTGCCATCCAGAAGAGGGCGCCAGATCTAATTATAGATGGTTGTGAGCCACGATGTTGCTGGAAATTAAACTCAGGCTCTCTGGAAGAGCAGCCAGTGTTCTGAACTGTTGAGCATCGCTCCTGCCCCACTGTCAATTCCTTTAAGACTCGCCCACATCTTAGTCTGTTCAAAAGTAGTTAGTTAATTGGGAAGAGGAGGAAATGTTTCATGTGTTCTCTTCATTCATATTCATAATGCTTTTGTATCTGCTAAGGGGTTGTTGGTTTTGTTTTGTTGTTTATTTGTTTGTTTTGCTTTTGTTGTTGTTTTTGTTTGTTTTATGTTCTAGCTGAGGGACTTTGGCTAAGCATCTTAACAGATGAAAAAAATTACCTCTCTTGTTGTTGGTAATGGTATTTTGTCAGTGTCTCATGTGTAGCTCAGCCTGGCCTCCATCTTACTATGTAGCAGAGGCTGGTTTTGAACTTTTTACTCTCTTACTTTTACCTCCTGAGTGCAGGGATTAGAGGTGTGTGCCACCATGCCTGACACATGAATAATTATCTTGAATGCTTATTATTAATTGATGGGCTAGACACCCAGAGATAAAAACAATAAGAGCTTTAAAAGAGTTCTTTGGCATCCAGTGGACAGGAAGCTGTGCTCTAATTGTATTGTACTAAAACATTTACTCAAGACATTTCAGATAACACTGAATCAGGTCTAGAAGAGTATCTTAGTTGTTTTGTTTTGTTTTTAAATTGGAGAAAGGATAAAAAAGTTGGTACCTTAAGGAGTGGGTCACACTGTGAACTGTAGAGTGGAGAATGTTTAGCCTACTCAAAGGTTGTGGATATGGTGAATGTGCAGCTGAGGACAGTCTGAGCAACAGAGTGAGACTCTGCCTAAAAAGAAGAGTAGGCCAGTGTGCTGTGGAAAGCTCAGGTCCTGGTGCTGAGGAGGCAGAGGCAGGCAGGTCCCATGAGGTCCAGGCCAGCCAAGGCTACATACTCTTTGTGAGTGAGTAAGGAAGGAACCCTGCCGATGGAGCCGGGTGCAGGGTTTTTAGTTGCTGATCTGGGAAGGTACACACCTCATGGTTTCTCTCCTTCTACAGCTCTGATACCTCATGATACTGACGGGAGCCAGCAAGAACATTTATCGGGCGGAGTTAACCTTACCAGGCTTGGCACAGAATTCCAGGTATGTTTTTGGAGTTTCCTCTCATTTTCTTGACATTCCTTCTTAGCTTGTAGGAATGTAAACTGTCTTCTTGAGAAGCGGAAGTAGGCTGAGGCCATAAATTCAATCTGGGGAGTTCCATACAAGTTATTTACACATAAAAAATGAGACTTCTGTGGTGGCAGTATCCATTTTTATAGTGACTTCATCAGAAATTAACATTGTCCTAATTTCAGAAATTAGAGAAAACAAAGAGAGGACTATTGTTCCACCCAGCTCCAAACAGACAGAATCCCTTGACATCTGAGATAAACATCAGTAAAATAAGATTTTGGAGAGGGGACTTGATGGATAGGAGTTCAGATCCCAGCCTTGGCATAACAATCTGGGTGAGCTTGTGACCCAGTGCTGGGGATGGGTAAGAGATCCACCTGCTTCTGCCTCCACAGTGCTGGGATTAAAGGTGTGCACAGCTGTGCCTGGCCCTGGGCTGTCTCCTTAAGTAGACCTCCTTATGCAGTAGCCCTCTGACTACCACCATCCTACCCCAAACCTGCACAGTCTTGTCTGAAGTGCCCTTCTTTTTAAAGCAGTGGTTCTCAACCTTCCTAATGCTGTGGCCCTTTAATAAACTTTCTCATGTTGTGCTGACCCCCAGCCATAAGTTCATTTTTTGTTGTTACTTGATAACTGTAATTTTGCTACCGTTAGGAATTATAATATAAATAAATACGTGATATGCAGGATATCTGGCATCCGAGAGATGCACAAGTTGAGAACCCAGTTTTAAAGTCTAGCAATGTGCCTTTGCCTGTAGTCCACTTTGATCTCACTTGGCTCTCTGGTTTTTCCACTTCTGTTCACACAGTGCCGCTCTCCCATCTTTCTTTCTGTAAGCGTCTGTCTCCAGGGTGATCTTACACAGTTGGTCACTGATGTGGTTGTTTCCCTGTATTTTTTCTCTGTCCCATTTGTAATTTGTTACTCTGTTCATCATCTGCCTTCTTTTGGATTGAATACTTTTTCAGGGTTTCACTCTTGGGTTTTTTTTTTTTTTTTTTTTTTTTTTTTTTTTTTTTTTTTTTTTTTTTTTTTTTTTTTTTTTTTTTTTTTTTTTTTTTTTTTTTTTTTTTTTTTTTTTTTTTTTTTTTTTTTTTTTTTTGTGAACAGTCTTTATTCTCTTATAATGATTTTTGGCTACTTTTAAAAAGTCCCATGTGTAGTAACACGAATTTGGGTTGTAATAAATGAGACTCAGAGCCAAATATGGGGAGAAGGCTGAAATATCAGAGAGAGAAAGTACCACAGTCAATTCTCACCTAGCTGTCTTGTAACTTTCTCAGCCTCACTCCTGGTTGCTTCTGTTTCTGCTGGGATTCTACAGCCCTTATATACTTATCCCATCCAGGTTAGGATTAAAGGTGTGCAGCCTTGAACTCACAGAAACAGAGGAAGCTCTGTCTCTGGAGTTATGAGATTAAGGGTATAGGTCACCACTCCTGGCTTTCCCTGTGCTGGGATCAAAGGTGTATGTGGTTGACTCTCAGCTGTTTATCCTTGTATTCAAGCATCAAGAATTTCTTGAGCTGTCTGCCTAGGATTTGACTGTGTGCTGCCTCTGATATTTCAGGATTTATTAAATACCTAACAAATATCCACATCCCATTGTGGTATATCGTGTAAATACAGCTACCTGGACCTTGTTTTTTGTAAGTCTAATCTGCCTTAAGAAGCAGTTATATTTGCTGCTCTTACAAAGGACCTGGGTTCATTTCCCAGCACCCCCACAGTGGCTCCTAACCTGCTGTAACTTCAGTTCCCGAGATCCAGTGTCCTCTTCTAACCTAGTGCACCAGGCACACGTGGTGCACATACATACATATATACATACAGGGAAAAGACTCAAACACATAAATAAATGGTTCAAAACAAAACAAACAAGCAACTTTGAGAGTCAATTTCACTGCAGTCAGAATGGCTGTCACCAAGAAAAGAGGCAATAGATGCTGGTGAGGATGTAGGGAAAAGGAACCCTCAGCTACTGCTTGTGAGGTGTGAACAAGTACAGCCACAATGGACGTCAGGTTCTCAAAGAATTAAAATCTGGCTTCTATATGACTACATTATATCACTCCTGGGCACATGCCCTGAGGATGCTGTGTCCTACCACAAAGACACCTACACATTCATCCTTCTTGTTGGACTAGTCACAGTGGCAAGAAAATGGAACCAGGCTAAATGCCCGTCAGCTTGTGAATGTATAATGCAAATGTGTGTACACACAATGCGGCTTTATTAAGCTGTAAAGAAAAGTGAAGTCATGGGAGTTTCAGGAAAATGGACGGATCTTGGAATTGTGTAAAGTCAGGGGACCCAGCCTCAGAAAGAAAAATACCGCACGGTCTCAATGTGTGGGTTCCGTGAGATGTCTCCGTGTCCGTGTATCGGTGGGGGAGGGTGGCGAACCGTAAGGAGATGCCGGGCAAAGAGATGGGAGGGAGAAGGAGACCGTGGGCGGGAATGGAACAAGTGGGCTTCAGGGACAGGAGGGCAAAGAAAGTTGGAGAATCAACAAAAACACGTTTTGTTTTAAAATGCCACAATGAAACTAAATACTGTGTATGCAAATTTAAATTTTTTTCAAGAAAAATGCGTGGGCGTTAGGGCCAGGAAGCGGCTCCTCCTTCCCTGCGCCGCTGGCCTCTGCGCTCATCTCCGCCTGCTTCTCCGCCCCGGAGCTGCCCCCATCCTTGTTCTTGGTCTGAGGCCTTTGGACCATTCTAGAACATTCTTCCTTTGGATTCCCACATGACTCTCCCGCACTGAGTCAGTGCCTCCAGCCAAACCCTTCGCTGCTTTCACGGCCGCAAAGCGAAGATCACCTGATTCTCACCGGCTTTCTCACTTTTTTATATTTCTTCTCTGTCCTATATTATTATTATTTTTTAAAGATTTATTTATTATGTATACAACATTCTGCCCCCACTGTGCCTGTGTGCCAGAAGAGGGCACCAGATCTCAAGATAGATGGTTGTGAGCCACCATGTGGTTGCTGGGAATTGAACTCAGGTCCTCTGGAAGAACAGTCAGTGCTCTCAATCTCTGAGCCATCTCTCCAGCCCCCTGTCCTATATTCTTAGTCACTTCTATACAGACACAGAGGCTCCTCCTGGTGACCCTGTTGTGAAGTCTCTCTGGACTCAGAATCCTGCAGGAGCTCCTTAGAATTTGACTGTTTGATATTCTAGGAAGTGTTGACCTTCAAGGACATAGCTGTGGACTTTTCCCAGGAAGAATGGGAGCAGCTGGCTCCTGCCAACCGGGATCTGTATCGGGAGGTGATGCTGGAAAACTACCGAAACCTGGTGTCAGTGGGTAAGGACTGACCAGCCAGTCTCCTTTCATTTCTGTTGCTGTGATACCTACTCCCCCAATGGAAGAGAAGGTTTATTTGTCTCATAATTTTAGTCCATTGTTTTGGAGGAGTAGGGCCAGAGCTTAAGTTCCACATTTCCAGTAAAGATCAAAGGCTAGACTACATCTTTGTTTGCCTGCCTGCTCTGAGCTTGTTTTCTCTACTGTAACGTAGTCCAAAGCCTCAGACTGGGGATGGTGCCACCCACAGTGCACTGAGGGCTTCTCTCATTAATTAAGACAGCTTTCCACACCAACTTGATCTAGACAGTTCTTTAATTAAGTATCTTCTCAGGAAATCCACAAAGAATCAATAAAAAATGCTTTAAAAATTACACATAAGAAAGAATCTTCTCAGGTGATTAAAGGTTGTGTCAATTTAACAATTAAAAGTTAAACCCCATGCCAGCTGCCCTCCTCAAACCTGTCCATTATAAGAGAGTCATTGTTGGTAAACTGTTGGTGTCACGGGTTCAAGGGTTTGGCTCTGAGTTCTGTATTAGAGAGGTCTTGTTCCTTGGAAGACCATGCCAGGGTGAATCTGGTGACTTCTTTAAGGAACAGCTTTATTTGGTAGAGCTAGAAAAGGTTATCAGAACCCTGAGTACCAAAAGCTGGACCTAAACTCTGGGGTGGTTCCTGAATAGCAGCATCAACATTAGTAATGTTTCTTTAACTCTGTGAGCAGGATGTCAACTTCTGAAGCCTAGCGTGATTTCCCGGTTGGAGAAAGGAGAAGGACCATGGATGACAGAGAGTCAAGGCCCAGAGGATCCCATTTTTGGTGAGATCAGGGTAGATGAGCCCTGTGGGTAGGTGGGCCAGAGTGCTGGGGTCTTCCTAGGCTGTGGGGAAGGCTCGGGGCACTGTCAGGACCTGCACTAGGTCTCACTTCACCCCTCCCTTTGCTCCTTTCCTTTTTGAAACTGGAAAAGAGAGAAGTCTTGCTTTCATTAGCATTAAGTCCCAGAACTTTGGCTGACATGAACTGTCTGACAGACATTTGCTGCCTCTCTATAACGGGTCTTTTGTCTGATGCATGTCACATTCCACAATCTTTTTCTCTTTTGCTTTTATTTCTCTTTTTCCCACTATTATAATCTCAATTTTAGTTTTGACTCTTCTTTTAACTCACACATTTAATTTTCTTTATAACAACTTCATAAAAAGTCTGTCGAGAGGATTAGCAAGACAGCTCATCAGATAAAGTTCCTTCACTAGAGCCCTGAATGTGACCCCTGGGACGTGCAATGTTTTCAGTCAGGAGAGAACTGACTTCCTGGAACTTAACCTTTGACCTCTGTCCACATGTGCTGTGTAATATGTGCATGCATATGTGCACACACGTGAAATCCAAATAACTGAAAACTCTTCTTTCACAAATAATCAGGAAAGTTAAAGAAATAATACAGTAATGTTAAAGTGTTGGCAAAAATGCTGAGTTCTGAGAAGACTTAAGTTAACTACAATGCAAACAGTGAAACTGGTTGGAGGCAGTTTAGTGTGCCCTAGTAAAATGAAGGCACATCATTCCCATGACCCAGCAATGTTACCTCACCCAGACTACCTTAGAGGAATTACTTGCCTATGTACACAGACAGATAATGTATATGCTTATGTTGACCACAGCATCTGTGTGACTTCCAGTGAGGAATTTAGGAGGTTGTGGCAGAAGGGTCAGAAATTCAAAGCCTATTTACATGAGACTCTGCCTAAAAAAATAAAAGGGCTCAGAATTTTCTCCATAAAGGTCTTACACGTATTACATACCCTATGTCAGATTTATCATGAAATCCTGCACCTGCTACTATAGATGATACATTTTTAGAATTATATTTTGTTTATTGCCAATAATTAGCAACACTTTACTTTGAACATTACTATTTTGACATGTTTTTAAACTTTTATTTATTGTTTTTGGACACTTTGAAACAGTATATTATTACTATGTAGCCCAGGCTAGCCTCAAATTCAAGGTGATCCTCCTGCCTCAGCGTGCTGAGTAGTGAGATCACAGGCAAGAGCCATCACATTCTATTTGATATTTCAGAATTGATATTCATAATGATCTTAAGTAAATATAAAGCCACTTTGTTTTGTCCTGTTATAGATAACTGCTTGTACATCCTCCTGGGTGGTATGATGAGAATGATACAGGCTGAGGCGTGGAGACTGCTTGCTCATGCCAGGATCACAAAGCAACAGCAGGCAAAGAGGAAAAGCTGCTGGGCATGTTTTGGTTTTAGCCTGTTTCTTTCTCTTTTTTTTTTCCACTTTTATTTATTTACTTTTCATTAGTTTAAGTCCAGGAAGGGTACAGCATCACATGAATTCTGTGTCCAATAGCCTTCGCAGGAAGGTGAGCCATGCCGCTGTTTCCATGGGCCTGAGTTACTCCCCCCCCCCCCCATGACTCTGGTTTGGTTTGGTTTGCCTCCAGGTGTCACTGTGCTGTTTTTTTGCTTTATACACATAAGCACATCTCTTGCCCCAGTAGAAATCAGTTTCATCTCAGGCATAAACACCTTCAATTTTAAGAAGAGCTGTGTGTTTCCTCTGGTTCCAGAGACCTCGCTTATTACCAGCAAAAATGGCCTTGCACCACAGACTTTTTGCCTTTTAGAAGTCCTGTTCCCAGCAGCCTCCACAGGCACCAAGAGGAGGTGGTTTTTAGCCTGTTTCTTGATGGACTCTTAAAAGTGACTTTGTAGAGGGTTTTTAAATAAGAAGCATTAGCTAACCATTGTGGTACTAGACTGCAGCCCTAGAGGGAGGGGCGGGGAGGTGGGGAGCAGACTCTAAGATCATACATACTAGTCACTAGGAGTGAGGACAGCCTGAGATACTTGAGACCCTGTCTTAAAAAAACCCCAAATAAACAACAAGTATTGATTTAATTCACTCAATATCAAAAGTCCAGGGTTTGGTCTTGCTTTCTCTTCCCTCAGTTTCCCTCAGTGTTGGAGTGGAGGGCACAAATTGTCATCTCCCTCCTATTCAGGACTGGAGCCAAGGGCCTGGGAAACTCAGACTTTGTTACTGCCTCTGTGGTGGCGCATACTTTTAATCTCAGCATTTGGGGAGGCAGAGGCAGGTGGAACTGAGTTCAGTCTGGTCCACTGAGCAAGTTCCAGGACAGCCAGGGCTACATAGAGAAACTGTCTTATAAAATCAAAAAACGAAACCAAAAATAAATAAATAAACAAATAAATAAATGAGAAGCAACTAATAGGAAATTATACCTTCCATGAATACAAACAAGTCACCTGAAATATTAGTAATGGTGTAACAGATTGCTGAGTAAGAAAACTAGCCAGAATTTAAAACGTTTTTTAAATGAATTTGTGTTTTGACAGTTTCATAATGTATTGTATGCATTCTAATTATCATAATTAATCTTCCCACCTCTATTTTGAGTCTCAAAAAATTAAATACAAAATTTAAAAACTAGGGCTGGAGAGATGGCTCAGCGGTTGAGAGTACTGACTGTTCTTCAGGAGGATCTGAGTTCAATTCCCAGCATCCACATGGCAGCTAACAACTATCTGTAGTTCCAAGGTCTGACACCGTTACACAGTTATACATGCAGGCAAAACAACAATTCACATAAAATAAAAATAAATATTAAAAAAATTAAAAACTAAAACAAGAAGTCAGATTTTAAAGGACATTTACCTCCAACATATGAGCAGCAGCTTTTCTGGGTTTCTTATAAGTTTCCTTTGCATAAGTGATACTTCATGGATATATTAATAGCTATAGGGAACAGACTAAACCCAAGAACATAGTAATTGCAACTTTTAGTTAATGGTAACATAATGTTCTCGTGAATGCTCTTATTTAAGATCCTAGGTTCTGAGCTGGTATCTCTGTGCTGCTGCTGGGGGTGTGGAGGACATGCTTTTAACCATTTTGAGACTGTTTGTCAAAAGCAGTTGTCATTTAAAACTATGTCCTAGAAGGCGTGGTCCTTCAGTGCCACTCTTGGAGAGCACAGCCAAGCCACATGGTGATCATTGCTAGCACGGGACAGGTAGAGGCAGGAGGCCATCTCAAAGAAAAAAGAAAAGAAAAGAAAAAACAAACAAACCAAAACTAAAAAGAGAGACAGAGAAGAATTGAATGCTGCAAATCTTACAACATATAAAAACAGATGCAAACAACCTATTCACTGTTTGTTTTAATTTATTGTTTATTCTTGAGATTGAGTGTCATGTATCTAAAGCTGGTCTTGAAATTCTGACTTTCCTGCCTTCACTTCTCTGAGGGATGGGATTACAGGCATATGCTAACTCATCTAGTTTACAAGTGACCCAGGGTTCCATGTAAATTAGGCAAGCACTGCCATCTGAACAGCCCTAGTCCCTATTTCTTAATTTCATTTCTTATTGCCTGACCAGGATACATAACTGCATCTAAATACAGCAGAAATCTCATGCTGCTTTCTGTACTGTTATCTAAATCTCTATAATACTTACAATGGTTGTTTTTTTTTAAGATTTATTTATTCATATATTTCATGTGTATGAGTGCTCTGTCTTCATGTACACCAGAAGGAATCTCATCTCATTACTGATGGTTGTGAGCCACCACATGGTTGCTGGGAATTGAACTTGGGTCCTCTGGAAGAGCAGTCAGTGCTCTTAGGCAATGAGCCATCTCTCCAGCCCCAGTGGTTGATTTTTTTTTTCTTTTCATGTGTTTCAGGTGTGAAGAGTAAACAGGAAGCCAAGGAGTCAGCTGCAGAGAGTGGCATTTCCCTCAAGTTCTGTCATGGCAAGATGATGGAAAGGCTCATAGAGGATGATACGGTTTTCTCTGCACTGGAAAAGGCCTCCAGCTACCATGATACATTAGAGGGGCACCAGGAAACCCATGGGAAAGGTAGGAGGCCAGCCATTTTGACCCACAAAAAGGGACATGAAGAAGTGAACAAATTTGGGGAAAACCTCCAGAGTTCCAATGTTATTTTAGCACAGAAGCACCATAAATACAACCCAGCTAGGAGGAGGAACAAATATAAATTAGATTCAACTAACCATCCAATGAGCTGCATAGGAGCCAGACTGTATGGATGTAATATATGTGAAAAAATGTTCAAACAACCTATTCACCTTACAGAGCACATGAGAATTCACACCGGTGAGAAACCCTTCAGATGTAAGGAATGTGGAAGGGCCTTTAGTCAGAGTGCATCTCTTAATACACATCAGAGAATCCACACTGGTGAGAAGCCCTTTGGATGTGAAGAGTGTGGCAAAGCCTTCAGGCATCGCTCATCGCTTAACCAGCATCATAGAACTCACACTGGAGAGAAACCATTTGTCTGTGATAAATGTCAGAAAGCCTTCAGCCAGAACATCAGCTTGGTCCAACATTTGAGGACTCATTCTGGAGAAAAACCTTTTAGCTGCAATGAATGTGGGAAAACTTTCCGACAGCTGAGACACCTTAGTGAACATGTGAGAATTCACACTGGGGAGAAGCCGTATGCGTGCACTTCGTGCTGTAAAACGTTTAGTCACAGAGCATACCTCACACATCACCAGCGAATCCACACTGGAGAGAGACCCTACAAATGTAAGGAATGTGGAAAAGCCTTTAGGCAGAGGATACACCTTAGCAACCATAAAACTGTCCATACAGGAGTGAAAGCATATGAATGTAACCGCTGTGGGAAAGCCTACAGGCATGATTCATCCTTTAAGAAACACCAGAGACATCACACTGGAGAAAAACCTTATGAATGTAATGAATGTGGAAAGTCCTTCAGCTATAATTCGTCACTGAGCCGACACTATAAAATACACAGGAGGAACTCTTTTCAAGATAATGTATAAAAAATGATACAGGACAGAAGAACAAAAGGCAGCTCTAAATTAGTGATTCTAAGCTTTAAAATTTCAGGACTTGAATATATTTGAGAACTTGGTAACAGTGGCAACTTTCGATTTTACCATTAGCTTAAATGAACACTACATTGATTACTACTGTCTGATACTTAGGCAAAATGATCAATTCAACATTCCCAATTATTTTTTCTCATTTCATGATAGATTAATAAATTATTTCTTTATAAAATTGATTTACAGATTAGTATTTGGAAACTGTTGTTTAAGATGTTACCACCTGGGCTGGGGAGGTGACTCAGTAGGTAAAGGTATTGCCACTAAGCATGGTAACCTACCTGATTTTGATCCTTGGGATCCATATGGTAGGAGAGACCTGGTCTCCACAGCTGTCTTCCAGTCCCCACGGGTGCTGTGGCACATGCTCTAATTTTAAGATATTACCCATGTCCTTTTACTCGAATCGCAGTTTTGAATATCTTTTCTCCAAGCTTCTGTACTAGCTTTTTAAACACCTGTGCTCTTTTGAAAAGTTTATTGATTTACAATACTGAATCAAATCTAGGGCATCATGTTTGATTGGCAAGTAAGCAACATCATCGACTTGGTATTTTTTTTTTTTTTCTATTTTGAGACAATCTTCCACAAGGTTGACCTCAAATTTACTATGTAGTCAAGAATGGTTTTGAACTTATGAACCTATGTCTTGCCTCTGTCTCAAGGTCAGGGATTACAACAAGGGTTACCACTTTGTTTATGCAGGTGGTGCTGGAGGCTGTCAATCACGCTACCAACTAAGGTATATTCTCAGCCCTTTAACTTTTTTTTTTTTTTTTAAGTTTTGGGACTTAGACTCACTAAGTTGCCCAGGCTGGCCCTGAACTCATGGTACTTCCCCTTAGCATTCTGAGTAGCTAAGATTACAGGTCTATTCCATGAAGCTCAACTCAAACCCCTGCCGAGTATGGCCAGTTTCCCTAGGAGGTCTTTGGTTATGTTTGCATAGATGTTCAAACTTGACATTGCAACAAAATTCACACTCAAAGATCTCTGCAGTTGGGGCCGGAGAGACAATTGTTCAGCCATTAAGAGTTCATGCTGCTCCTCCAGAGGACTCATGTTTGGCTTCCAGAATTCACCTCAGGCCACTCACAACTGCATGACACTCCAATTCCAGAGGTATCTAGTACCTCTACCCTTTGTAAGTACTGCATTTAAATCCACAAACCCAGACGTAGACTCTCTCCCCGCCTCTCTCTCTCTTCTCTCTCTCTCTCTCTCTCTCTCTCTCTCTCTCTCTCTCTCTCACACACACACACACACACACACACACAAGTAATTTTTAAAAGCCTTAACTTTGAAATTGAGCTTACCAGATCTCAGAGTAACTACAGTTTTGTGCTGAGCTTAATTCTTAGCTATCCTGTGTGGTGCTATATTGTATATTTAATAAAAATAGTGGAATATTAGGACAGAGTCATCACTCAGCCTTTTGTTTATTTTGTTTTATTGTGATAGGTTTCTCTGTGTAACAGTCCTGGCTGTCCTGGAACTTACTTTGTAGACTAGGTTGGCCTCAAATTCAGAGATCCCTGCCTTCCAGTGCTGGGACTAAGGGCATGCACCACTACTGCCTGGCTGTTAGGCCTTGAACTCACAGAGAACCATCTGGTGATGTAATTAAAGGTGTGGGTCACCACTCTCTGACCTTCACAGCTTGGCTCTGTGGGTGGCTTGTCCTCTGATATTCCAGACTATTTATTAAGCATGTAATATATCACCACAATCCTGGAGTGTGTCCCCTAAAGCTGCATGTTGGACACTGTTGCTAGACCCTACCCCTTGGCTTGGCCTGTAGCCATTACTCTTGGTTACTGTTTACCACAGTCTCTTCTCCCTCTGCTGATGACAGAGACGTGTCCCCTATGTCAGCATTTTCATCTGTGACCATGTACTTGGTCTAACTGAGCTGCCTTTTGCATGTCTTCAATTTACGTTTCCATCCTAGAAGTCTGACCTCCAAATATGTTCATTGTGGATATTGACTATTCTAATTGACATGTTGAAACCTTTTATTATGTTTTCAGTGAAGTCTGTATTCCTTAACTCTGAAAGTTGTACCGCCACCAGTCCAATTCTCTAGCTGAAACTTGTTCTTCTGACCCATTACCTCCCCCAGTTAGTCACAAGTACTGTTCTAGCGCAGCCTACTCTCTAGGTCAGGGTCAGCCTTCAAGTTCTCAGCACTTCCTAACTGCTTAGCTATCAGCTGATAGCACTATGGTTTTCAACCTCTGGGTTTTCACCCCTTTGGGGAAGGGCTAACAATCTTTTCACAGAGGTTACATATCAGATATCCTGCATATCAGACATTTATATTATGATTCATAACAGTAACAAAATTACAGTTATGAAGTAGCAATGAAAATAATTTTATGGTTTGAAGGTCACCACAACATGAGAAACTGTTTATTAAAGGCTCTCAGAATTAAGAAGGTTGAAAACTGGGGCTGGAGAGATGGCTCAGTGGTTAAGAGAGCTAGCTGTTCTTCCAGAGATCCTGAGCTCAAGTCTCAGCAGCCACATGTTGGCTCACAACCATCTCTAATAGGACCTGATGCCCTCTTGTGTAATGCAAGCATGCATGTAGACAGAGCAGTCATAAATAATGTTTTTAAAGTAGGAAAAAAAAAAAAAACCACTGCTCTAGCACATCTGTACTCCATATGCTGCTACAATGGCATACGAAAACACACACCCAATCATTATTCCTGAAATTCCCTCCACTGTCTATGACTAACTGAAGAAATAGGTCATTTTATCTAAGTGCAGAACCATTGGTACTATTCCCACCCAAACACACCTTGGCTTTGTCATAAAGATTTTGTGGTCTCCAAATATCCAGTTATATTACTGGATTTTCTTAGAACCTACTGCTGAGTTCTGGTAGCATTATCAGGCTAAGCTCAACCATTCACCTTCCATATTCCCTTAAAGAGGCAGAGAAAGGGGATTCATGCAGTGAGGTCATTTTGGAAAGAGGAACAGAGGACTAATGAGTCTCACGACCATCTTTGGGGTCCTAACATGTGGTTTAGGTTTATTTATTTTTGGTTTTTGTAGATAGGGTTTATCTGTGTAACTCTGGCTGTCCCAGAACTCACTCTTGAGATATACCTGCTTCTGTCTCTTGAGTGCTGGGATTAAAGGTATGCACCATCACACCTGGCTTCTGTTTAAACAGGGGCCATGAGGGATGCACAGTTAACCTGTCCTGGTCAAGGGATGATCCTGTCCATTGTCTCAGCTTGTGTTTCCTGAAAATCGGTCTGACAAGTTGTAAAGATCATGTGAAGACAAGAGAGACAAGTCCTCTTCTGGCTTGAATGATGACTCAGCATTTCCCTTCCTCCAACAGGAGACCCTGGGAAATTAATTTCTCTGCGTCCAACTGCTTCAACAGTGTTAAAGGGAGGGGCACAAAAGTGCCCCCCCTTATCTTTGCTCCTGCCACTTATAGTATATATACTACATTATTCGTTGGTTTTAGTCCCCATCTATAAAATTTCCTCTTTTTTTTTCTGCCCAAGTTCTTTGGCATCTGTTTGTCCTTCCACAGATCAGAGAATGATTTAATACACTTTATATCAAAACAAAACAGAACACCTGTTTCTGGTGAAGCCTTGGATTTGTGACTGAATTTACTAAATACAAAAAGCCAGACCATATCCTTTTGGCATTTAGACTCCAGTCTAAAATTTTGGTGCTGAGATTTAAGGTGTGGGTCACCATGGTCTGGAAAGTATTTCTCAAAAATAGGACAACTGGGATTGGAGAGACAGCTCAGAGGTCTCACTGGCTGCTCTTGCACAGGACTTGGGTTTTGTTTCCCTGTGCCCACGAGGCTCTCAAACCTTTAACTCTAGTTCCAGGAGATCCCTTTTTCTGGCTTCTAAGGCCACCAGGCAGGCACGTGGTGCATATACCTTCAGGCAAAATATCCATACACATAAAATAAAAACAATTAAAAAATATCTTAAGAATCTGGGCTTGGGTGACAATGCCTCTACTCCCAGCACCGAAGAAGCAGAAGCAGGAGCATCCCAACTGCAGGCCAATAAAAGGGATGGAAACAAAAGGCCATTGCCGGGGCGCCAGCGTCTTTGAAGCTTCAGTTCGGTTCCTTAGGTGGAGAGAGCTGGTGCCAGATGCTAAGATCCGGATTCGGGGGCCCAAGGGTGTCAGGAGCCTGTTGCACAGGGAACAGCAAGGTGACCACCAAGACATTCCTCTCAGAACCGGCCAGTGGCAGCTACATCCTCCTGGGTTAAAAGACGGACAAGGTGGCACACACAGCTGAACCAGGTTTCAGATACCCGCTCAGCCCAAGGCTCGCGAGATCCGGGTGGCGGTGTGTGCTCTGGAAAGGGGCGGTCCTCTAGCCGCCGCCAGGAATTCTGGGACGGTGGTGGTGTTGAGTTTCCTCCCCTTCGGGCCCGCCCCATACGAGCTTTCTGTTCTGTGTGTGTTCTGATCCCGGCCCGATCCGGGTCCTGGTCCGTGGGCTCAGTACACTTGAGGGGCACAGGGTCGGGGGCTGAGTGGAAAGCACACGCCTGCTCTCGTGGAAGGCCTGGAACGAGTCAGGACGCAGAGGCTAAAGGCAGTGGCAGGCCGACTGAACCCATCGGCGAAGCAGGGCCACCGACCTCAGGCTGCCATTGGGAACCTGGAGGGTGGAACTGAGCGCCAAGTGCAGGAGGAATTGCATTGAGTAGCCTCTTCTGGGGAATAATGGAAAGTTATGGAGACCTTGCCCTGGAGAGGCCACTGCTAGGAGAAGTTATGGTAGGCAGCTGTCCTTGCGTGTGATTCAAGTAGAAATATGAGGGAGTGGTCAGGTCCATCTTTCCTTGCTTTGCTATTTTAATACACGCCCTTCCCAGCGAGAAGGGAAATCAACGAATGCCCAGGTGAGTGTGACCTCCTGCTGTCCTAAAGTTACAGTTTTTCACAGCGAACAGATACACAGATTCATCACTTCTTTAAAAGAGGAAGGAAAGCCACATATATGTGTACTGTGTTTTAGTTGAGTAGGGGGTAGAAGGATTAGCCTACCAAGTCTACATTTTAAAGATTGTGCCAGTAGCATCAGAATTTTTTGTCAGTAGCATCAGAATTTTTTGTCAGTAGCATCAGAATTTTTTGTTTGTTTATATTTTGAGACAGGATCTCTCTGTGTAAAAGCCCTAGCTGTCCTGGGGCTAGCTCTTGTAAACCAGGCTGGTCTTGAACTCCCTGAGATCCTTCTGGCTCTGCCTCCCCAAGTTCTAGGATTAAAGGTGTACCCCACCACCTCTCAAGCATTAGAGAAAATTTTAATGTGCCCAGGATTATCCAAGAAATAAGTATCATACTAGCAAATTCTACTGGATTTTTCAGAATCAGATTCAAAATCTGTGGATTCTTGATACTGTCCTGGTATTTTCTGACATCTCGTTCTTTTCTACCTAATAATTTTTAGCTATAACTATGTACATTTTAAACATGTATGTTCTAAATATTTAGTAGAGAAGTTAATAGATACTCATGTATCTTTTTTTTAAGAAGTCAGAAGTTTGGCAGGTGATGGTAGTGCATGCTGTTAATCTCAGCAAAGGCAAGGCAGGTGGATCTCTTGAGTTTGAGGCCAGCCTGGTCTGCAAAGTGAGTTCCAGGACAGCCAGGGCTTGCCTGGGGTGGAGGAGTGTCTAGGTTGTACATTTGAGTCTAAATTGTAAATCATTGTAAATTGTTTTCTTTTTTTAAGTGAACATGAAGCTCTTATCTGTCTCAGTGTACTAATTTTTGAATTTTTCATTGGGCTAGTAGGTCTTTTTCATCATAGCTAATTTCTTACTGAGAGAGAAAAAAAATAGTGACAAGCACCATTGTAATTGCTAACACAAATTTGTGTAAAGAAGATCATTCACAAGATCAGAAGGGTAATTTGTGTGTGTGTGTTTTGTTTTGTTTTTGCTATTATTTTAGAATATGGTCTAATGTGGTCCAAGCAAGACTCAGTTATAATATGTCTGTGCAGCTTTGAGGAGACCTTGAACTCTGATGCCTCCTACTTGTATCTCCTACATAGGGAGAAATGCAGGCAGGCTCTGCCACTCATGGCTAGTGAGTGTAAGTTACAATTCACTAAAAGCCTTTTCTCATTATTAATATAATCTCAAGGCTTACAGTTATTAATGAGTGAGATAATATTCCAAATCTATGGAGTTCTGAAGTAATGTAGACAAAACCTCAAAGAAACCAAGGCCAAGAAAACTAAGATTTATCTAAAGTCAGCCACAGTATGTTAGTGGCTGATCCATGAATAAAGCAAAAATAGTTTTACTCTCAAAAAAACTCTGCCGGACTATGGTTATAGCTTAGTGCACACCACTTAATTAACTTGTGCGATGATCAAGATTCTCTCTGTGGAAATGAAAACAAAAAATAGACATGGATGATAAATACAGACTCTTAATAAAGTGTACCCATGTATAACTCTGCAAGGAATGGATGAATCAGTCAGCCAATATCATGATTCTTTTAGTCTCATAGGAATTTGCAAGTCTTTGACAATGTTTGGTACATTATGTAGGACCCTCCTTGTTCAATCTCCAACTGTACCATGGCCGAGACTCGGGAAGAGGAGACAGCATCAGCAGAAGCCTCAGGGTTCTCAGACTTGAGTGACTCGGAGCTGGTAGAGTTTCTGGACCTGGAAGATGCCAAAGAATCAACTGTTTCAGTTAGCAAGCCTGGCCCTTCTTCTGAACTCCCTGGGAAGGGTGACAAACCTGTAAGCTTGGAAAACTGGAAGAATGGGTCAGATGTCTTGTCACCCCTGGAGAGATTCCACTTGAAATATTTATATGTCACTGACCTGTGTACTCAGAACTGGTGCGAATTGCAAATGGTGTATGGAAAGGAACTTCCTGGTTCTTTGACACCCGAGAAGGCGGCTGTTTTGGACACTGGTGCTAGCATCCATCTAGCAAAAGAACTAGAACTCCATGATCTAGTGACTGTCCCCATCACCACCAAAGAAGATGCTTGGGCTATTAAGTTTCTGAACATGCTAGCAATGATTCCCACCCTACAGTCAGAAGGGCGCATCAGAGAGTTTCCTGTGTTTGGGGAAGTGGAGGGAATATTTCTTGTTGGAGTGATTGATGAGTTGCACTATACATCTAAGGGGGAACTGGAACTAGCCGAACTCAAGACACGAAAGCGCCCAGTGCTCCCTCTATTAGCTCAGAGAAAGAAAGACTACTTCCAAGTTAGCCTATACAAGTATATGTTTGATGCCATGGTACAAGGGAAGGTGACCCCTGCAAGCCTAATCCACCATACAAAATTGTGTGTGGACAAGCCACTGGGGCCTTCAGTGCTGAGGCATGCCAGACAAGGAGGCTTCTCTGTGAAATCTTTTGGAGACCTCATGGAACTGGTTTTCTTGTCTCTTACACTGTCTGATCTCCCAGCTATTGATACCTTAAGACTCGAGTATATCCATCAAGAGACTTCTGCAGTATTGGGCACAGAGATTGTCACCTTTGAGGAGAAAGAAGTGGAAAGCAAGGTGCAACATTATGTGACCTACTGGATGGGCCACCGAGATCCTCAGGGTGTTGATGTGGAAGAGGCATGGAAGTGCCGGACCTGTGACTATGTTGACATCTGTGAATGGAGGAAAGGCCATGGAGTACTCACCTCTTCATTGGAGCCCAAAGCCAAGAAGATGAAATGAATAGAAGATACACTTTCAGAAATGTTGATCATTCCTCTTCTTAACACACCCATGTAAAAGGATCAGTCTCTTAGCTTGGTTTCCAGGGATAAGGTTTTTATTTTTGTGTCTATGATCTTTAATAACATTCCAGCCCAGGGCCAAGGATTGGGAAAGAATGGGGAGATTTGGATTATAGTGACCATGGAGCTTTGAGGTGAATTGCAAAGAAGAGATGTACATTGTATGTGCAACAAAGGTATCCCTCACTAATCACTGTTTTCTCCAAAAAAATTATTTGGATTCTGATATTTTTTCTTGATTTTTTTTTATATTTTTCATAATAAAAATGAAATGCTCTCTAGAACTGTTAATTGATGTTTGTGTGTTTGCTGAGCTTAGTCCTTTAAAGGTGACTACTATACATAGTTGTATGGTAACAGAATTTGTTAAGTTTATGCAGAAACATTTTAGAAATAGAGCTAATAGAATAAGCAGACCAAGAATTTAGAGTAAGCATAATAACTATTCTCAGAGATGATACAAGAAGTCATAGAAGTAAAATAGTAGATGAAAAATATGTGTAACAGTATTCACACATTATACAATCCAGAAATTCCACTCCCAGACACATGACAAGGGAAATTCATATGTATGCAATAGAAAAAATAAAAAAATTAATAATACTTTTACAAATACAAAAATCTAGAAACTATTCCAATGCCCAGCATCAGGTGAGTGAAGTGATATTACAACCAAAACGGGCCGGCCGCAATGATACATAACAATGTGCATAAATCTTAGCAACACAGCAGGTGACAGGGATAAGTCCAAAAGGACTACATGCAGCAGGACATTCTTTTTCATAAAATAGAAAACAAAAATGTGGGGGCTGGAGAGATGGCTCAGTGGTTAAGAGCACCGTCTGCTCTTCCAGAGGACCCGGGTTCGATTCCCAGCACCCACATGGCAGCTAACAACTGTCTGTAGTTTCCAGTTCCAGGCAAACACCAAGGCAAATAAATAAAGTTTTAAAAAAAAGAAAAAGAAAACAAAAATGTAAAGGAAAATGTAATGGGAGAGGTAAGTTTTAGCCTGTCTGGGGTCACTGTAGGAGGTCAGATCTCACAGCCTGAAGACATGAGACCTCACCCCCTCCTAGAGTTGACAGTCCACTGCTGGAAGGATTAAAACACAGATGGGGTGGGGAGAGCAAACCATAGTCAGACAAAGGAGAACTAGCTATGCTTTCCCTGGTACTAAATTATGGTCTGGCTCCAGATGAAATCAAACTACATAGTCTCTATACCAAAGACATACATTGCCTTCTACCCCTCACCCTCTAAGAACATGTCGTAAACATAAGCTCTGTCTTTGTTCCCTGGAAATGCACACCTTCCTTCCTGTCAGCTGACAAGGAAAGTTCTTGGGTGGCCAGAATAAAGAACCTGTTTTCACCTGTAATTTGCCTGTCACCTGTCTACAGAACCAGCTCTTTCTTCAAGGTAACACACTTTTAACAGGGACACATTTGCAGTGTACCAGAAAGCAGAGGGACCTTAAACGTTACAAAAGAAGCATGAGAGACAAACCAGATGGCCATCATGTAGAAATTAAGGATGTAGGGGCTGGAGAGATGGCTCAGCGGTTAAGAGCACTGTCTGCTCTTCCAAAGGACCCGGGTTCAATTCCCAGCACCCACATGGCAGCTCACAACTCTCTGTAGTTTCAGTTCCAGGCAAACACCAAGGCAAATAATTAAATAAATAAATAAATAAAAGTGTTTAAAAAAAAAAAAAGAAATTAAGGATGTGATAGAGACAATGTTAGAGAATTAGTAAAAGTTGATGGAGGGTGTGTGTGTTCGATTCCTCATACCTACAGAGTGGAAAGAACCATATGTCCTCTGATCACACACACTAGATGAATGAATTAAAAAAAATATTAACCACTACTGTAGGAGATAAAATAGGTAACCTTGGAGCTGGTCAGGTGCCTGCTATGAAGCATGCATTTAAAAGTGGGTACAGTGGGTGGGAGACTGACTAGCACTGAATGAATAAAGACTGACAGATCCCTGAAACTTATTGTCAGTCAGTTGACCCTAATTGGCAAGTTTCAAGTCTAACAATAGACCCTGTCTGTAGTGGAATTCAGCACCTCCTTGAGCTCAGAGTGTGGTCTTTGGGCCAGGGAAGGTTTGCGGTTCACCAGTGAACTTCAAAGCTGTAGCCTTAAGGTGTGGCCAAAAACAGCTTAAAATTCTGCACCAGGAGGACAGCTCTCTGCTTCTGTACTGTCTGGAAGGACGCTCCATTCTGGATGAGTGGATCCTTTCTCCTGCATTTCTTTTCTTTCTTTTTTTTTTTTTAAATGACAGTCAATTTTTATTTTTTAAAATATTTATTTACTTATTTTGTATACAGTGTACAGAAGAGGGTACCAGATGTCATCATAGATGGTTGTGAGCCACCATGTGGTTGCTGGGAATTGAACTCAGGACCTCTGGAAGAACAGTCAGTGCTCTTAACCTCTGAGCCATCTCTCCAGCCCCTCTCCTGCATTTCTTACATTATATTGTAAGTTGCTTGAATAAATGCCACAGCTATTGCAAGAACCTTTGTGTGACCACAGTCCACACGGTGTAGAAAGCCCGAGGAGTGAGTACTGCTTGTCACTTCCATCCATTCCCCACACAGGACGAAAAAACTTACGTGAAGGACTCTGATGGAGCACACAGCACCCTCTTCACCTGAGCATTGGTACCTCCCAGAGAGTTCTGGAAAAACTGCTTTGTGTGCTCTGTCCACTCAGCTGTTTTCTGCGTGAGAACTCTGTGAGAGAACCCCTCCTACCTCCATGATGTGTGTGCAGAGGTCTGCACAGACCACACTTTGAACGTTTCTGCATGTCATCTATGTACGTGCATATGGAGGTCAGAAGACAACCTGAGAGAGCCAGTTCTCTCCTCAGGGGACTGAATTCAGGATCAGCAGGCTCGCCACAAGCGCCTTTACCCACTGAACCATCTTGCTGGCCCCACACTTGGAAATCTTAATCATCTACTGTGCAGTAAAGATTTTAGTCAGGTCATAGATTTCATCATGAATTATCTCTGCAGGAGGGGAGTCCTGCTATGCTGATGAATAAAATAACGAGCTTAGAGGTAATTCAAGTCAATAAGTTGGTACAGAAAATTGAAAGTACATGTCTAGGCCAGAGAGATGGTTCAGTGGTTAATAGTGGTTAAAAGCATGTTCTGTTCTTACGAAACACCCAGGTTTGGTTCCCAGACCCACATGGTACTCACAGCTGCCTGTAACACCAGTTCCAGAAAATCCCATGCTTTCTTTTTACTTCTAAGAGCTCCTTCACCCACATGGTGTACATATAGGCAGGGACACACACACAATTTAAGAAAACACAAAGTTTGTCCCCAATACAAAGCAGTCAACAGCACTTGAAAAATCTACCAGGTGTGGTGGTATAAGTTTGAGGCCAGCCTGGGCTACATAATAAGCACCAAGTTAGCCAGGGCTATAGTGTGAGGCCTTGCTGCCAAGCGAACAGATAGGAAAGCAGAACATGAAGAGGGCTGGTGAAATGGCCCGGCAGGTGAAGGTGATTGCCTCACAAACCTGATGACCTGCGCTGGGTCCCTGGGGCCCACAGAAAGGTGGAAGAAGTCGATTCTATAAAGGTGTCCCCTGACCTCCACACACTTCATGGCATGTGCTTACACACCCTCACACACATACAAGAATAATTTATTTTTATTTTTTATTTTTCTAAAAGATTTATGAGAATTGAACTTAGGACCTCTGGAAGAGCTGCCAGTACTCTTAACCTCTGAGCCATATCTCCACCCCTCCCCTTTTGTGTGCATTAGTGTTTTGCCTGCATGTATGTTTTTGTGAGGAACTCAGTCCCCTGGGACTGGAGTTAGACAGTTGTGAGTTGCGATATGGGTGCTGAGAATTGAACCTGGGTCCTCTGGAAGAGCAGTCAGTGCTCTTAACCACTGAGCCATCTTCCCAGCTTCCAATAATATTTTTTTTTGTTTTGTTTTCAGGATAATAAAAATTTTGAAAGGAATAAAACAACAGACATAGCCAAAGCATCTTACCCTATCTTTTTATCATCTCTGCTTAGAGGCAATGTTTTTTCTTGAGCTGTTGTGTGTGCCTGTGTGTGACCCTATATTTCTATCACCTATATGTCCACAGCATTTACATGCCTATATCAGTCATATTGTATTGCTTTTTCTGTAGGGTTTTTTTTCTATTAAATGGTTTTTGGTTTTTATTAGATTTTTAGTGTTACTGTCTTAAGACTGGTTCACTGATTTTTTTTTTTTTTTTTAAGTATTTGTCATGTCCTAAGATAGCAAATTCTTTCTTCTTTTTTGGTTCTGGGAATGGGACCAGGGTCTTGAGCAAGTGCTCTACCATTGAGCTGGGACCAAGTCTATTAGTATTATTAATAATTTGGTATGTTAAGATAGAGTATCACTGTGTAGCCCAGGTTAGCCTTAAACTTGCCGCAGTACTGCCTCTCCCTCCTTCACCTGCTGAGCTATCTCACTGCTTCCGTATTTTTTTCTGAGGCATAGTCTTGTTGTCTGTCCTAGACTGGACACCTTGAACCCAAGATCTTCTCACTTCAGTCTTCTGAGGCCTCCTGAACCACCATTCCTGACTTTTAAAATCAATTTCTTTATTACTCCTTGTCTTAGTGAGGATTTCCATTGCTGTGAGAGAACACCATGACCAAAAGCAGATTGGAGAGGAAATGATTTATTTCCTTTTATAGCTTGCAGTTCATTATCCCAGGAAGTAAGGGCAGGAATGCAGGGCGCAAACCTGGAGGCAGGAACTGAAGCAGAGGCCATGGAAGATACTGCTTACTGCCTTGCTCCTCATGGCTTTCTCACCGGCTTTCTTATAACCCAAGACTACCTGTCCAGGGGTGACACAGCCCACAGTGAACAGAGCCCTCTCTCATCAATCAACTATGAAAACATCCCACAGACTTGCCTATAGGCAAATCAAGTGGTACATTTTCAATGAAAAGTTTGGTTTTTTTTTTCCAAATGACTCTAACTTGTGTCAAATTGACATTAACACTCTTTCGTTACAGTATGCAGAGGGCATAGAATTCTAAATTCACATTTGTTTTCCTCAGCAATTCCTTATCCTCTGGTGCTGCTATTAAAATACCTGAGAGTTGTGAGTACAGCTCAGTTATGCTAAAAGTCCTAAAATCCCAAACACAACACACACACACACACACAGAAGAGAGAGAGAGAGAGGAGAGACTGTTATTTGCCTTGTTATTTTTTCTCCTTATAAGTTTTTTTTTTTTTTAATTAAAATGCTGTCATACCCAGTGGACTGCAGCAGCAATCCTGGTACAGGGTGTTATAACAAAACAGCCATGTTTACACTTTAAATATTCGTGATAACAAGCACACAGACACACGTCATGGTCTTTGGCAGAAAATGTTCATAGCAACAAAAAATACTTTAAAAGAAATACCAAATATTAATCCAAAATACATTAAGTTGGTTTTTTTTCTTTCACAATATTTTTTTGCCTTCTCCCCCTTTTTAACTTTTATCTTTGTAAACAATGCACATGAACCAGATGTATTTTTCAGCTTTACACAGGGGTAGGGAAATTAAAAAAATATGCAATTGCCCAGCAAATGCAAATGTTTAAAAAGGAAACTCAGAGAACCATGGGAATGACAACAAACAAAACTTGAGAACAAAAATTGTACTTGATGTGTGTTTGTGTGAGTGTGTGCCATGCATGTGCCTGCAGAGAAGGCAGTGGGTCCCCTGGAGTTGCTGGAGTTAGAGGCAGTTGTGAGCTGCCAGACGTGCATGCTGGGAACCAAACTCAGGTCCTCTGCAGGAGCACTAGGCACTTTTAACTACTAAGCCACCCCTATGGTCCCACTCCCTCACTGACATTTTCGATGCATCCTCTCTTTTCTGCACGAATACTATCTCATTTCACAAATGTTGTCTATGATTTTATTTTATTTTTATTTCTTCTTTTTCTTTCTTTCTTTTCTTTTCTTTTTTTTTTTTTTTTTTGAGACAGGGTTTCTCTATGCAGTCCTGACTGTCTTGGAACTTGCTATGTAGACCAAGCTGGCCTTGAACTCACAAAGATCCTCCTGCCTCTGCACAGCTAAAGTTGTGGACCACCACTGCCCAGCTATTTATGTTTTTTTTTTCATCAACATGCATTATACTTTTTTTCTGTATGTGATTTTAAATTTTTTATTATATCCCATGACTTTTTATCATTTGTTCATAGCTTCTTGAATCATATGATTAGAGAGAATTTATTTTACTTTCCCTTATTGCCTTTCTTTTGGGGGAAGGGAAGGGGATTGAGACCGTCTTACTACATAGCTAAGGCTGGCTTCAAACTAGCCATGTAGTCCAAGCTGACCTCCTGGCTCAGCTGACTTCAGATTCCTAAGTGCTGGGTTCCTAGGTGTATGTCACCACACCCAGCTCCTACATTTCTTTTCTCTCCTCCCCTACCCGATTCTCTGAGACAGGGTCTCACTGTACAGCTCAGGTTAGCCTGAAACTCTTTGTAAACCAAGCTGGCCTTGATCTCACAGAGATCATATGGCTCTGCCTCCCTAGTGCTAGGATTAAAGGTGAGTGCCACCATGCCTGGCTTCTGTGAATTAAATTTCCTCTGAAGGCTTTGCCAGCATCCTTCCCAGAATGCAGTTTGGTCATTGTGATGGTTTGACTCTCCCACCTTTCCCGGAGAGGCTCACATTTTGAGTGCTTGATTACCTGGGAGAAGCACAATTGAAAGGGTTAGTAGGTGTGGCCTTGTTGGAGTAGGTGAGGCCTTAGAGGAAGTGTGTCATAGAGGTGGGCTTTGAAGTTTCAAGAGCCCAAGCCAGAACCCTGGCTTTCTTCCTGTTGCCTGTAGATCCAAATGTAGAACTCTCAACTACTCCTCCAGCACCATGTCTGCCTGCATACTGCCATGTTTCCAGCCATGATAATGGACTGAAAATGTAAACCAGCCCCAATAAAATGCTTTCCTTTATAAGAGTTACCATAGGGGCTGAAGAGATGGCTCAGTGGTTAAGAGCATGATTGCTCTACCAGAGGACCCTGGTTAGATTCCCAGCACCCACATGGCAGCTCACAACTGTCTGTAACTCCAAGATCTGACCCCCTCACACAGACATACACGCAGGCAAGACACCAATGTACATAAAATAAGAATGAATAAATTATAAAAAAAAGAACTGCCATAGTCATGGTGTTTCTTCACAGCAATAGAACACTGACTAAGATAGTCATATATATATATATATATATATATATATGTATACATATAAAGCCTTTATTGAAAACAAAGTTTGGGTTGAGCCTTTAAGCCAAGTGTGACACATGCCTGTAATTCCAGGAGTTGGGAGGTAGAGGCAGGAGGATCAGGAGCTCAGTGCTTGCCCTGGCTACATGGAGAGTTCAAGGCCAGCCTGAGCTGCAAGAGAAAGACAAACACATGACACAGAAACCTATAAAGAGTTACACCATTTGACTCCAAAAAATTTATGTCAGATCATCTACATTAAACAGATAATCAGATTAATTACAGATAAAAGTATACATTAGCATGTCATTTGTATTTTTCTTAAAGTAGGCAGGTAGTAATGGTACACATCTTTAATCCCAGCACTGGAGGGGCAGAGGCAGGCAGATCTCTGAACTCAAGGCCAGCCTGGTCGACAGAGTGAGTTCCAGAACAGCTGGGGCTACACAGAGAAACCCTGTCTCAAAAAAAAAAAAAAAAAAAAAAAAAAAAAAAAAAAAAAAAAAAAAAAAGTATTATTTTATAGAAACAAATAAATATTTTTTTTTTCTAAATCCCATGATGCAGTATAAGAATAATACTCCAGCAAGAATAAATATGCTTTTGGAATACTTTTAACAACTTTATAATGTGTGATTAATATAATAGCAATAAAGTCACATTTAGAAAAACTGAGCTACTGATGATTATGAGTCAAAAACCACTAGGAACTAGGCCCGTGCCCTTTGCAAGAGCAGCAGGCGATTTTACCTGCTGAATCATCTCTCCAGCCCCTAGCTGTTTTTCTTGGAGTATCCCAGCCTGGCTTCAACTTTCCATGTAACCCAGGATGATCTTGAACTTCTGATCCTACTGCAACCAGCTTGGGTGCTGGGGTTCCAGATGTGTACCACACACCTGTACAGTGGTGGTGGTGGAGATAGAACCCAGAATGGAATGCTAGGCAAGCATCCTACCAGCAACCCTGCCCCGGCCCACAGTGTTTCTCACAGGCCGCACACGGAAACACTAACAGCTACTTTCCACCACACTCTTTCCAGAGAGGCGCTGGTGCCGAGAGCCGGGTTTAGTTCTTTCCCACACACGACAGACACTATGGTTTCTGCTACGAGTGATGACCACAGTGCCAGGCAGCGTGTCACACTTGGGAGGAGCAATTCAGGGGGATCTAGAGTTGAGGGCCAGCCTGAGCTACACAGTAAGACCCTATCTCAAAATGAGAGGCGCTAAGGAAATGGCTCATTGGCAAAGGGCTTGCCTTTCAAATACAAGGATCTGAGTTCAATCCTCAGACCCGCGTTTAAAACGAAAAACAGGAATTGTGCAGTCACTTGGAATTTTGACCTTATACAGGCAGAAACAGGCCCGATGGCTGGCTACTGTGTCCTGCTTGGTGAGTTGTAAGCAACTGAGAGACACGGGGGTTGTCCTCTGGCCTCCACCGGGGGTTCTGGCTGCAGTGTAGCTGAGAGTCTTACAGGTGTGGGCTAGCTCTGAGCAGCAGGCCTGTCCTTGGTTATACTCGAAGCCTCCAGAGGGCTTGGGAGGGCAAGAATTTGCACCTTCTTCAGTCCCCTGTGACTTTGCTTGCAGCGGGTCTAAAATCCACCTGCTGTCTCCTCGTGCCCTGCACCGAGCACTTAGTGTACTCTCTGTCACCACTGTGAGGGGCTGCCCTCTTACCCCACAAGAAAAACTCAAGGCCCCTCGAGCCGCTGACCCGCCCTCCCCGCCCCACCCTGCCCCCAATGTGGCTAATGTAAGTTCCTCATTCAAGTCGAGACAGCTTGGATTTCAACTCTTGGCAAGCCACAGCTTTTCTCTGTCACTGTTTTTGGGATGCTTCAGGTCTTGTGATGGATACTTAGGAATCTTCCTTTAACTGTTAGGCTGGATTCTTTCCCAAGAGAGTTGCGTGCTCTTTCTTGGGTCTGCCGCCTTAGGGACCCTGTGCCTGAGCTGAAGTTGTAAGCAAAGGGGGAAGGGGGCAGGCAGCACGGGCCAGTGGCTTTCAGCTTCCTGGACTCTGCCACAATCTGGCTCCAGAAATCTGGAGAGGTAGCCTGGACCTAGGAGCTTGTATCTGGCATGAAATGCTTTCTAAGACCATGACATATTTAGCCATAGTCACAGGTCCCCTTTGCAGATTCCCGTCTTGGCTGCCTGCTTTTCTCCTTCAACCCCGCCCCCAGCTTTATTCCCTCTAGTTCCAAGCAACATGAACTATGTATGTTTATTATTTTGTCTTCCTCACCAGTAAGAACTGCTAGGGAAGAATTTGTGGTTGCTAGCCATTACAGATAGGATCATTTTATTTTTTTTTAATTTTTTTTAAACTTTATTTATTTGCCTTGGTGTTTTGCCTGGAACTGGAACTACAGACAGTTGTTAGCTGCCATGTGGGTGCTGGGAATCGAACCCGGGTCCTCTGGAAGAGCAGACAGTGCCCTTAACCGCTGAGCCATCTCTCCAGCCCCAGGATCATTTTATTTTTGTATTTATTTGTTCAGTCAAGTAGCAGCACTCATGTGCCAGTGCCATGGTTCATGTGTGGAGGTCAAAGGACAATGGATGGGAGCTGGCTCTCTCCTACCATGTGGGTCCCGGGTCTGAACTCAGGTTGACAGGCTTGGCTGCTGAACCATCCCTCCGGCCTCTCGTTTCCATTTGTTGAGTAGATTAATGGGCTTCACGAGCATGTGTTCTTGGTCCCCTTCCACTTTTTCCTGAATTTGTTTCTCCCCTTCCACCCTTTTGTGGGCTCCAGGGATGAAATTCAGTTCATCAGGCTTGTGCAGTGGCATTCTCACTGAGCATCATGTACAAACAAGAGGGTTTTTTTAAAATTAGACATATATATATATATAGTTAGTATTTTGTCCACATGCATATCTGCATGCCAGAAGAAGGGGGCATCAGATCTCATTATAAATGGTTGTAAGCTGCCATGTGGTTGCTGGGAATTGAACTTAGGACCTGTGGAAGAGCAGCCAGTGCTCTTAACCTCTGAGCCATCTCTCCAGCCCTAGACAAGAGGTTTTAGTCAGAATGTTTGCTATGGATAAATGGAGTGTTTGGAATGATTCCCAAAGTAGGAGAAATAGGCTGGGGTGGGGGGTGGGGGGTGGTTTCTGGGTCTAACCAGATGCCTCTGGTTCCCTACTCTGTCCAGTACTTGGATACTACCCAGTCCTATGTGCCCTGTTAACCAGGAGAAAATGTCCTTAATATAAAACAAGAGGCCAAAGAGCCTCAGGTGAGGTCAGCCTTCTGCAAGGCTGGCCTGCTGGCTTCCCTAGTACTTGGGCTCTTCCTCCAGTAACCTCTTGCCTGCAACATTTTCTCTTACCTAGGCAGAGAAATGAGCAGCTACCATAGCGCAGGCCAGGAGGAACTAATTGTACTTAAGAGAATCTCTCAATGGTACTGGGAAGATGGCTCACTGGTTAAAAGCACTGAATGTTCTTTCAGAGGATACGGGTTCAATTCCTAGCACCCACATGGCAGCTCACAACTGTCTACAACTCCAGTTCCAGGGGATCTGACAGCTTCACTCCAATGCACACAAGATGAAGTTTAAGTAAATTATTTTTCCAGAAAAAAAAAAAAAAGATGATCTTTCAAATGTGTTCTCACCTGCCCAAGGCAAAGAGGACATATCTCATGTGGTGTGGTGAGGACTGTTCCTCACTGGAACTGAGTGCCAACTCTGCCTGCAGAGAAGGGGCGAGGCCTCACTGGCTTCCCGAGACCGTCTCCACTTCAGAGTCAGAGCCTGCTGTGCTCATGTGTGTACCGCCTTTAGACGGTTCCTTAAATGGGTCAGGATGGCGCTGTTCTGAGAACCCAGACGCTTGACTTCCCAATGCATGCTTTTCTAACAAGCATCGATCTCCTAAAACATACCCACAAAGGGCTGTGTGAGCACACTATGGGTTGAATCTTAAATTTTTCCCAAAGGCTTTTATGTGAAAAGTTTGGTTGCCAGCCTGTGGCATTATTGGGAAGTGGTGAGACCCAAGGCTGCTGAGACAGGGGTAGGGAGATGGGGAGAGCAGTGTCCATGGCACAGCTGAGCTGGGACTGTAGGACATGACAGGATAGGCTGCTGAGAGACTGGAGAAAACACCAAAAGGCTTCTTGCCAGACACCTATGAGGAGGGAGGGGGAGGGAGGGAGGGAGGGAGGGAGGGAGCACAGATCGGAGTCTGTGGCTCACGAGGCACACAGACCCATAACCCTTTGCTTCTCAGTGATCCTTTTTGGTTGTACTGTTCACCACAGGAAGAAAGGCAGTGTGTTAGACTGCATAAGCCATGGCGGCATCATTAACTTGCCAGCTTGCTTTGTCCTTAGATGACCAGCATCCCAGGGAAGAGCTGACTTAGCCTGTGTGGGAAGATGGCCCTCTTCTGATAATGCTATTCACCTGGTTCCTGTGGGGTGAGAGAACGTCACTTTGCCTGGACATTCTGGCTTCCTTGAGGGGATGTGAGGGACACCAGCCCTCTCCTCTCTGTTTGATCACTGATTGCTGTTTGGGTTCTCTGCCAGTTATGAGACCTAACTCAATGTTGCAAGGCAGCAGAGATAAGAGATCTTGGACAGAGACCTCTTGGTGCAGAGGGCCAAAGCAAACCATTTCTTCTTTAAAATGGATGACCTCGGTGTTTTATCACACATCAGAAAGCCATCTAATGCAGTTACTTGAGCTCAGTGTCATTCTCTGGAATAGGATAGAGAACAGCTTGTTTTTCATCTCTTTGAGAGGCCACTGGACTGGGGATGGATACATGTATGCTTAGCCATGCATGAAGCCCTGGGTTCAGTGTCCAGTGTCGCGTGCCCACCTCGTCAGCAAGGAAAACGGGACACCCGAGCTCTTCTTTCAGCAGTTTTATTCAGGAACCTTGAATTCTGACTTCTGACTTACTTACTTACAACGGGGACTGACTGACTTGCTACATGTTCTCTCTCCTTCTCCTTCTCCGGCTTCCGGGGAAAACCCGCCCGCAGCCTAAATAGCCTCTGGGCAGCCAACCCCAGTACGCCACGTGGGCACTGCCTATAGGTCCAGGTACACGGGAAGCAAGCCAGATCCTCGGCCTAGCCAATTATGGGATAGTTTGTCACTGAGAGCACTCACCATGTGGAAGGTGGAGGGTGGAAGCCAGCGCCATCTTTTCGTGCAGGGAGAATGCAAGGCATGGCTACACGCAGCTCTCCACAGTCCAGCATCATGGAAAACCCAAGTACTGAGGTGGCAGAAACAGGAGGATCATAAATGCAAGGCCATTGTTGGCTTCATAATGAGATGAAGCCAGCCTGTCTTAATAAGCAAACAAACAAATAATTCAAATAAGTCACAGGATGCAAGTGTTTAGATTGTTCAAAGAATTGTTTTATATGCAAATCTTAGTTCTAGATTAACCACTTCATCACTGAAACTGCTCCATGTGGTTCATGCAAAGAAATTGCTTATTTTACTTGCATTATTCATTTAAAAATATTTCTCTATGGTTGAAATTCACTGTGGTGGAAATGTTCGTCTGTATGCTGTGAAAATCATTCTTTAAATAAAGAAACTAGTGGAGCACTGTAGAAGAAGTAGGTGGGGAAATTGAGGTTCAGGTAGGAGTAGTGCAGGGTAAGACAGACTCCATCCAGCCACCCAAGAAGAACCATGTAAGGGACCCAGATGAACCAGGCCATGGCTATGTGGCCAGGTAGATTAATGGAAATGGGTTGAATTAAGATGAAAGAGCTAGCTAGCAATGTGCCTGAGACATAGGTCAAACAGGATGAAATTGATATAAGCGTCAGAGTCATTTTTTTGGGGGGGAGAAGCAGTTGTGGGCAGGGTCAAACCTCTGGCCCAAATGGGGTCTGAAACCTCTTGTAACAATTCATATAGTGTAAAATCTGCCATTTCACCCCCCCCCATCTCTGCCTTCCAAGTGCTAGGATTAAAGGTGTGCACCACCACCACCACTACTACCACCATCACCTGGCGAACTCTGCTACCTTAATCACTTTCTGTGGCCAGTTCACTGGTGTTGGCTTGCAACTCTCTCTGCCTGTAACCTTTCTATCTCACAAAAACTGAAGCTCCCCCTGTAGCAGGGAACTTCCTGTTCCCTCTGCTCACAGCTCCTAGCAACTGCTTAATCTAAATATCTAACTCAGTGGAGTCACCTTGTGCTTGACTTTTTGTTACTGCTTCTTTCCATTGGCACAATATCTTTAAATCTCATTTGCACAATCCAATGTGTCAGAACTTCCTGTTGTACAACTGAACAGTATTCTGTTCTGTGGACATCCCACATCTAGCTTATTCATTCACTATCAATGGACACTTGGATTTTTCCAAGATTATATATTGTGAATGACTCTATTGTAAAACTTGGCTATTCAACTATCTCCTTGAGACCACACTTTACCATACAATTCTTTTGCGTGTATGCCCAGAAAAAGAATTGCTGGACCCTCTTTTAATAACATCCTTAATATTCTGAAAATCTGTCTGCCATATTCTTTTTCTTCTAATAATTCCCATTCAGAATGCACCAGAGTTCCAATTTTCTTTAGGCTTTGGAATGTTTATTATCTTCTGTGCATTGATAGTAGCTACCTTAATAGCTGTGAGGTAGTGTCCCACTGTAGTTTTGGTTTACATTCCCTAATAATTAGTGATGTTGGGCACCTCGGCCTTGGTGAAGGTATTATTCTATTTGTGTACCATTGTTTGTTGTTGTTGTTTGTTTAAGACAAGATCTTGCTTTTGAGATAGAGTTTCACTATGTAGCTCTGACTGACAAGATCTTATTCTGTAGACCAGGGTGGTCTCAAACTCACAGATATTCACCTGCCTCTGCCTTCTGAGTGCTGAAATTAAAGGCATGTAGAACCAGTCCCCTGCTCCATTTTATTCTCTTGAAACGGGGTCTCTTCCTGACCCTGGCTGAGCGGCAGGCTTCAGTCTCCACATAAACACTGGCAGATGCTCTTTCCTCTTTCCACAAACAAATGCATAAATGTAACAAGAAGTTTTTTAAAAAGGATCTCTAGGGGCTGGAGAGATGGCTCAGCAGTTAAGAGCATTGACTGGTCTTCCAGAGGACTGAGGTTCAATTCCCAGCATCCACATGGCAGCTCACAACTGTCTGTAGTTCCAAATATCAAGGCAAAAAAAAAAAAAAAAAAAAAAAAAAAAAAAAAAAAAAAAAAAGAAAAAAAGAAAAAAGAGCAAAAAGGATCTCTAAGGGGGGCTGGAGAGATGGCTCAGTAGTTAAGAGACTGATTGCTCTTCTAGAAAACCCAGATATGATTCCCAGCATCCACATGGCAGCTCACAACTGCACTAAACTGCAGTTCCCCAGGGTCCATTACTCTCTTCTGGTTCCAAGGGCACCAGTAAAACATGTGGTGCACAGATATAGATGCAGCCAAAATATTCACACATAATTTTAAAAAAATCTCCAAGATAGTACCCAGCACTGGAGTATGGACTGTCAGTCTAATCTTTCCATCATACAAAATAAAAGCATTCTCACTAGGATGAAAAACCATTCAATGCATATTCATGCTAAGATCAGTTCAGTAAGATCCCTCTGGATTGTTGATATGTCCTAGACCCAGGAAATTTTTTTCTTTTTTATAAATAGTACTTGTTTACTGGTGTTGTTCATTCATGCACTCATTTTGCATGGCTGGAGATTGAACCCAGGGCCTTGCATATGCTAGGCAAGCATTCTTCTTTTTTTAAAAAAAAAAAGTTTTTTTTTTTTTTTTTTTTTAAATTTATTTGCCTTGGTGTTTGCCTGGAACTGAAACTACAGACAGTTGTGAGCTGCTATGTGGATGCTGGGAATTGAACTCAGGTCCTCTGGAAGTGCTCTTAACCACTGAGCCATCTCTCCAGCCCCTAGGCAAGCATTCTATCATTGAGCTAATTCCCTAACCACAAGAGATACTTTTATAAAACTTATAAAAGAAATGAAGGCTTTTTGGGGGAATTATTTTTTTAAAAACAACAGGGTCTTATGTAGCCCAAGCTATATAAAACTTTCTATGCAACATAATATAGCAATGAACTCCTGATCTTCCAGCTTCTTCCTCCAGAGAATTACAGGTGTGCACAGTCATGCTCAATCAGAGGGGATGATATTACTGTTAATATTACTAACATTATCTATTATTATTTTTGATACAGAATCTCACTATGTGGCCCTGGCTGGCCTTGAACTTGAAAAGACTCTGCCTCTTTCTCCAGGGTGCTGGGATTAATCACAAATCCCACCACACCTGGTTGATATTTTTAGAACAAGTTTACGTTTTCATTCACAGATGCTGGAAGATATTCTTTACCAACCTATGACATTTTGAGGCAAATATACAGACATAAAAACAGTCAAGTCTGTGGACCTTAATTCTACCACCTATACATGAGGCATTAGCTAGTGCGCCATTGTTAGGGTTCATTTATAAAGGAGGAGATGCTTGTCACACTCCTGCACCCCCCTTTATAACATGCTCACATAGTTATTGTTGGCACAGGCATTGCTCTTCTGTGCCAGTCCACAGTGACTTGCTTTCAGAAGTCAGGGGAATCTTTAGAGGTTCTTTTTCATGGTCAGGTTGCTCTTCCCTACCCACTGAACCCTCCCTGCATGCTTGATCAGCCAGTTTGCTTTGAAATAAAGTCTCACTATGAGGCCTTGGATAACCAGGCTGACTTCAAAATCAGAGAGATCCCCACCCTGTGCCTCCTGAGTGCTGGGATTAAAGGCATCGCCACAACATCTAGACTTGATCTTCTGTCACTGTCCCCTCACTAGATCTTCTGTCACTGTCCCCTCATACCATCTGGGTTTGTAGCTAAGCTATGGAAACTGTTAACTAGTGATGGCTAATGGTTTTTGTTTGTCCTTTTCTGTCACCTTGGCACAGGTAGAGCCATCTGGGAAGAAGGAACCTCAGTTAAGAAGGCACCTCCATCAGATTGGCCTGTAGTGCATTTTCTTGAGTGATGACGGATGTGAGAGGCAGAAACCACCCCAGCAGGTGCTCCTGCGGTGTGTAACAAAGCAGGCTGAGTAAGCCATGGAGAGCAAGCCAGTGAGCAGTGTTCCTGACTGACCTCTGCTTCAGCTCCTGTCTCCAGGTTCCTGCCTTGACTTTCTGCATGATGGACGAAAGTCTGTAAGATGAAACAAACCCTATTCTCCCCAAGTTACTTTTGGCCATGGTGTTTATCACAGCTGTGAAAATCAAACTGACACACGAGAAGAGAAGAACGTGGCTCCCATGTTCTATGCCCAATCATGGCTTTCCTCAGCAGGTTTACCATCTGAGCTGTATTCTGGGAATAATCTAGAATCAGTCACTCTAGCCATGAAGACATTCCCGCTTTTACATTTCACCTCCTGGGAGTTGGTAAGTTTCCATTGTTCTTTCAAAGGGCTCCTGACCAGGAATTCCTTGTGCGTGGTGTTTAGAAAGGACCACAGTCTCCATCCTACACCATAGACTCCTATTTTCAGATGACATTATGAAAATAGCCATTATGAGGATATGATTACAGAAGATACAATGCATTCTTCCTTGTTGTTTTGTTTGGGGGGATAATAACCCATCCTTGAACACTTGATTCTCTGTCCTCAGTTCCCCAAATGCTGGAATTAAAGCCTAAGCCACTAATTGATATTTCCCCCTGAACAATAGCCTGGAATGGTCCAGAACTTAATGTAATGGTATCCACTCCTTGTGTCTTTTTCTTTCCTGTGGGTTTTTTTGTTGTTGTTGTTGTTTTGGCAGTTTGTCTTTGCTGTTGCTTGTAAACAATAGTGTAAACAGTTGCCTGAATCAAAATGCCACAGGCAGCTTTTCCTGTCGCACCTGTGAGTAGACATGGTTGTTACACATCTGTTGCTTCTTCCAGTCTACCCTCCATGACCTGTTCCTCCACCGCTCCTTTGGGACAGTGGTTCTCAACCTTCTTAGTGCTATGACCCCTTAATATAGTTCCTCATGTGGTGGTGACCCCCCAACCGTAAGATTATTTTGTTGTTACTTCATAACTATGATTTTGTTACTCTTTTTTTTAAACTTTATTTATTTATTTATTTATTTGCCTTGGTGTTTGCCTGGAACTGGAACTACAGACAGTTGTTAGCTGCCATGTGGGTGCTGGGAATCGAACCCGGGGTCCTCTGGAAGAGCAGAGGGTGCTCTTAACTGCTGAGCCATCTCTCCAGCCCCAGATTTTGTTACTCTTATAAACTGTGATGTAAATATTTGTGTTTTCTGATGGCCTTAAATGACTCCTATGAAAAGTTTGGTCAACTTTCATAGGGGTCATGACCCACAAGTTGAGAACATCTTTAAATTTTTTTTCCAGTGAAAGCATGAAGTTTGACAGTAGGTGGCGCTGCAGAGCCATCTCTGCGGGCAGAAACTTGAATTTTCCTTCCTGGTTCTAGTGAGTTTATTTTACTGTCCTTCCTCTACTAACATCGGCACACGCACAGGATAGATCTGGTAGTGTCATGCCCTAGCTGTGTGTCCCCATCACATTAACTCCTACCAAAATACAGCCCTAGGCCAGAGCCACCTTGAACAGGGCTCTCACTGAGGACACTGCACACTTCAGGTCTTGCTCAGCCCAACTGTCCCTGACACTCTTGACTCCTGTGTATCAGTTCCCAGCTTCTGCCCACCATTGGGAGGGTATTTCAGCATCCTGGAGGGTATTTCAGCATCCCTCCTTGTGTGGACATCAGGCCTTGCACCACTCTGTCTGCAAGTAGGTTTGTGACCCTTCTGGACACTGCTAGTTGTTACTGCCTGTACTTGGGTGTTTCTGCTGCCAAGTCCAGCCCTGGTGGCCCAGCAGCATATTGCTACTACTCTCTTTTTTTATTCTTGGTTTTTTGAGGCAGGGTTTTTCTGTAGCCTTGGCTGTCCTGAAACTCACTCTGTAGATCAGGCTAGCCTTAGATTCACAGAAATCCACACACTTCTGCCTCCTGAGTGCTGGGATCAAAGGTGTGCATCACCACTGCCAGGCTTCCAGCATACTTTTTATATTATCATACATGTTTTCCAACAGGTTTAAATCCCAGCTTCCAGAAAAGTCCCTTCTTCTAGTTTGTTTCTTTGGTACCTCCCCTCAGCTTTGAGACAGTATTCAGATCAGGGCCTGGAGTGGACTAGGTAAGCATGCTCACTGAATGACATCAGGCTTTTCCAGGTCCTTCTGCACCTTCATAGCTGCTCCACTGGCAGAATGTTTTGTTTTTCTTCTATTATTTACCTTTCTAGAGACAAGGTCTTACCATGTTACCGTGGCTGGCCTTGAATCTACTATGATTCTGCTGCTACCACCTACAAGTTTTTGGATTACAGGCATGAGCCACCACACTTGACTAAACTGATCATTTTCTTTCCTTTTTCTCTTAATATTAATTTTTTTTGTTAGACTGGACTTGATGAGGTATCCCTGGGCTCCAGTTAAGTTACATATTGAGTTCCAAGCTAGCTTTGGTCACACAGTGAAAATAAGTCTTAAAAACAAACAAAACAAAAAACTTGCCGGGAGGTGGTGGTGCACACCTTTGATCCCAGCACTTGGAAGGCAAGGGCAGGTAGATTTCTGAGTTTAAGGCCAGCTTGGTTTACAAAGTGTGTTCCAGTGTAGCCAGGGCTAAACAGAGGAACTCTGTTTCTAAAAACTAAAACCAAATCAAATGAAGAACTTAACTAATTACATAAAGGAATTTCATAATCACTGTTGTTTTAATATTTGGACTGAATCCTGAAGATGGCTTAGAGATTTGTATTGTGTCCAGTTGGGGCTTTAGTGAACGAAGCTGCCTTGAATGTACTCACATTTGTTCTCATTACTCCTGATAAACACTGAGAAATGTTGGCGGGTCCTGTGATAAGAGTGAGTCCCATATAGTCCCTTGATGACTAATGCTATGAATCTTTTTTTGTCCTTGCTGATTATCTGTGTAGTTTTGTACCAGGTCTGTTTAAATCTTTTAGCCTGGTTTTACTCTTTTTGTTTATTTATTTATTTGGATTTTTGAGACAGGGTTTCTCTACCTACCCCTAGCTATCCTGGAACTCAATATGTAGACCAGGATGGTCTTGAACTCACCGAGACCACCTGCCTCTGCCTCCTGAGTGCTGGGTTAAATGTATGTACTGCTATGTTCAACTTTGACTCATCTTGTAATGAATTTTTTTTTTTCTGAGACAAGGTCTCGTACAATAGCCTAGGTTGGTTTGAACTTACTATTTAGCCCAGGCTGGCCTCACATTTCATGACAATCATCGTGATTCAACCTCCCAAGGGCTAGAATGACAGGACTAAGAGCCACTATGCCTGGTGTCTCAGAAGCAGCGGAGGAATGAACTTCTGTGAACCCAAGTTATCTTCTTTCTTTTGTTTAATATATATATATTCTTTTAATAAGATTTATTATGTATATAGTGTTCTGTCTGTATATATGCCTGCACAACAGAAGAGGACACCAGATGTCATCATAGATGGTTGTGAGCCACCATGTGGTTGCTCAGAATTGAACTCAGGACCTTTGGAAAAGCAACCAGTGCTTGTAGCCTCTGAACCATCTCTCTGCCATTTTGTTTTTTTGTTTTTTTTTTTTTAAAAAAACTTTATTTATTTATTTATTTATTTGCCTTGGTGTTTGCCTGGAACTGGAACTACAGACAGTTGTTAGCTGCCATGTGGGTGCTGGGAATCGAACCCGGGTCCTCTGGAAGAGCAGAGGATGCTCTTAACCGCTGAGCCATCTCTCCAGCCCCTGCCATTTTGTTTTATATTTTAAGACATTGTCTGTCATAAGGTTGTAAGCATCCACCCCATTTCTCATTTTAGTGATTTTCTTGATTGATGTCTGTAGTCTACTTTTAGTTAAACTTTTCTTTCTTCTTCTCCTCCTCCTTCTTCATTTTTAAAGGAATGCTTTATGAATTTGTGTGTCATTCTTGCACAGGGGCCACGTGTAATAATTAGGTTCTAGCCTGGCCTTTCTGACCCAGCCCTGATGTTCGGACTTGCTCGCAACTTCACTGCTACTTAACCCCGAATAATCACACAGAAGCTTACATTAATTCATGCTGATTGTCCTATGACTCAGTCATATAACTTGCTAACTCTTAACTGTTAAACTAACGTATGATTAGCCACGTGGTTTAGTATCTTTTCTCAGAGCAGCATTCTGGCTTCCTTTCCTCTGTGTCTGCTGGTGTTTCTTCCTGACTCTTCCTCTTCCCAGAGTTTTCTTAGTCTGGTAGCTCCATCCACATTTCCTGTCTGCCTTCTGGCCAGTCAGCATTTTATAAACCAGTAGGAGGGACAAATATTTACAATGTACCAGAACATAATCCCACAGCAGCCATGCTAACCTTCTCTGTACCATTCCAATTTTAGTGTATGTGCTGCCAAAGTGAGCATGATTGAGTTAACTTTTCTACACAGTGTTAAGTAAGAAAGGGTTCTTTTTCTTTTCACTATCTTCCAGGATAGCCCACAGATACCCAAATCTGAAGGCTTGGGAGTCTTTTATATAAAATAACATAGTGGTTACATATACAACATAGTGGTTGCACGTACACATCCTCCTGTTTACCTTTGCAATACCTAGTAAAATGCAGATACAAGATGAAAAGTAGCTATACCATATTGTTTACAGGATAATGATTAGGGGTAAAGTCTTCCATGTACATGGAGATAGAAGTGCTTTTGTTTTGCTTTGGGTTTTGTTTTTTTGAGACTTGGTTTCTCTGTGTAACTGCTCTGGCTGTCCTGGAACTCACAGAGATCTGCTGCCTCTGCCTTCTGAGTGCTTGGATTAAAGGTGTGCTACTACCGCCAGGTAGCCTGAATAACTTGGTAACTTTGTCAAGTATGTATATATTTCTTGTGTCAATTTAAAATATTGATCTCGTATACATTTCTCCACTATTTCACTGATCCTGTATCTATTCTTAGAACAGCCTCTGCCTTTGCAGCATGAGTGCCCTGGTAGTTGCCATTTTTCTACTGTGATAAGACCTAGGGAAAGAGCTGGGGCATGACTCAGTGCTTAAGAACATTGCTTGGGGACTGGAGAGATGGCTCAGAGGGTAAGAGCACTGACTGTTCTTCCAGAGGTCCTGAGTTCAATTCCCAGCAACCATCTATGATGACATCTGGTACCTTCTTCTGTATACTGCATACATAGTAAATAAAATAAATCTTTTTTTAAAAAACAACCCTGGTTGGTCTTCCAGAGGATGGACATGGCTCCAATTCACAGCATCCACATGAGGGGTCACTATTTTGTCACTTCAGTCTTGCAGATCTGGTTCCCTCTTCTGGCCTCCTTGGGAACTGTAAGCACATGGTGCATAGAAATACCCGTTTCTAAAGAAAACAGTCTGCAAGAAGCAACTTTAATGGAGAAAGATTTACTTTGGTTTCTGGTTGAGGACCTACATGGTCCATCACAGCACTTGGCATGGCAGGGGTGGCATATGGTGGTGAGAGTGTGGAAAAGCAGGTTGGCAACTGCTTGTTATAGAGTCGTGATCAGGAAATGAAGTTCAACAGAAACTGGCAAGGCTTTAACCATAAGCCCACCACCTTCCTCCAGCAAGGCTCCACCTCCTACGCAACCTCCCAGACATGACCACCAGCTGAGGGCCAAGTATCCCATGTAGCTTTTCATTCTCAAAGCCTAACTTTTCCTGGGTCAGGGCAATGCCTTAGATGCCACCCAGGCTTGCTGACCTCACAAGAACCCCATATGAAGGCAGGAGAGGATTGGCTCTACAAAGCTGTTCTATTACCTCCATATGTGGTGTGGCTTGGGTGCCATCACCCATCACACACACAGATTATAAATTTAATTTAAAAAATGATTGTTTCCTAACTGCATTCTTTTTCAAAATTGCTTCAATTGTTCAAGATCTTTTAAACTATTTCTATAAAATCCCCCTGAGATTTCTACCCAGAGTACACCAAATCTAGAGATCAATTTGAGGATAACTGATATCTTTTTTTTTAAAGTCATTTGTTTTTATGTATGAGTATTTTGCCTGCATGTGTGTCAATGGGCCATGTGTGTGCAATGCCCACAAATGTCAAAAGAGGTCATCTGATCCACTAGGATTGGAGTCACGGATGGTTATGGGCTGCCATGTGGGTGCTGAGAATCAAAGCCAGGACCCCTGGCAGAGCAGTAAGTGCTCTTAAGTGCTGAGCCATCTCTCCAGCCACAAGAATTGACTTCTTGGTAGCACTGTGTCTCAGTCCATGTTTAATTTTTTTTCAGCAGAATCATGGTTTTTGTCATAACGATGGCCACATAGGCCTGGGGATCACACAGGTTGTCAGGCTTGTATAGCAAGTGTTTTACTCACAGAGCCCTCTAGGTTTGCTAAAATGTATTAAATGCTATTATTATAAACAGCCTTGTCTCACTTGGGAGGCAGAGGCAGGAGGATCACCACAAGATTGAGGATAGCCTGATCTATATAGTTAGCTCCAGACCAGCCTAAGCCTCACTGAAAGACCCTGACTCATAGACAATGATTTTAAATTTCATTTTCTAAAATTATTTTTGACAGGGTATAACAGTAAAATTGATGTTTGCATGTTGAACTTGTGTTTGGGATTCTTGACAATTTTATTACTTAGAGTTATTTTTTTTTCTGTAAAATTTTCTGTCTACACAATCATCCTACCTGTAAATAAGGCAACTTTATTTCCTCTACTCATCTGTGACCTTTTGTTTATTTACTGTCTTAATTGTCTAGGACTGCTGGTACAGTGTTGACTAGAAATTGTTAAGGGAAAACATATTTTTATTTCTATTCCTGATCTCTGGGAGAGGCATCCAGTTTTTATGGAACACGTTGCCTCTGATGTGGCGGGCAAAGTATTTGTCTTCATTGCTGTTCTGTTGCTATGGGGAGACACTATGCTAAAGCACCCATAATGCAGACATGACTGGAGTAGTAGCTGAGAGTTCACTTCAGATCCACCACAGGCTGCAGAGAAACAGAGAGACAGAAGGGAAGAGAAAAGGGAGAGAGAGAAATGAAGAGGGGGGATAGAGACAGAGAGACAGGGAGAGAGAGAGATGGAGGAAACAGACTTGGAGAGAGAGACAGGCAGGGATGGGGAGAGAGACAGAGATGGGGAGGGATGTAGAGATACGCACATAGATATGGAGAGATGGACAGAAATGGGCACACGGAGACAAACACAGACACACACACACAGACACACACACACACACACACACACACACAGACAGACAAACACTATACAGAGAGAGACATAAAGTAAGAGCGAGACAGAGCCGGGCTGGTGTAGGCTTTTGAAAACCCAAAGCCTACCCCCAGTGACACACCTCCTCCAACAAAGTCACACCTCCTAATCCTTTCTAAACAGTCCCCCACTACATGAGGACTAAGCATTCATATAAATGAGCCTATGAGTCTCATTCTTATTGAAACCACCACAGTGCTTATTTATTTACTGGGGAGGAGGCATGTGTCATACACGTTTAGGAGTCAGAGGATAATTTACAGTCTGTTTCATCCTTGGATCCTGGGGCTGGAACTGAGTCATCAGGCTTGGGCTTCGAAGGCCCAAATCCCCTGAACTATCTTGTTGGCCCCAGTTTGGTGCTTTGAGTCAGGATCTCCCTTTGTAGCTTGGGCTGGCCTGGAACCGCAATGCAGTTCAGGATGTCCTTGAACTCCCAGTCCTCCTCCCAAAGGCCCCCAAGTGCTGGATCAGCCATCATGCTTGATTTATTTTAGTTTCCAGACCAGATATTGCTATATTTATGAAGCCCAGGCTGGCTTGGAACCCCTGATTCTCCTGACTGTATTTCCAAACGCAGAGATTACAGGCATCTGTCAACCATGCGTGACTTTGGCTCTAACACTTCAGGGATTTTTATGTTTGTTTGTTTATTACGAAGGCAGCAGGTTTTGTGGTTTTATTTAAACACAAATAAAACATGCACTAGATACTCATTTTCTTGGCTCCGTAGCCTGCCGTTGGGATTGGCGACTCTGATGGCAGCTGTGCTGCCCTTTCTACAATGGCCTTTTGGTTCTTTGAGGAAACATTGTGAGCAGTCTCGGCACAGTAAGATTTGTTGCACATCAGCAGCACTTCCAGATCCCTGACATTGTGGACCAGACAATTCTGGAAGCTTCTAGGCAATGTCTGCTTGGTTTTCCTGTTGCTCCCTAACCAGTGTTGGGCATTAGTAGGATTTGGCTCTTAAATCTCGGCTCCCTGTTCTCCATACCTGGGTTTCCGCCAGTTTCTCTTAATTTTGACATATCGATCTGACTGATGCCTGATGAACTTCTTGGTCCTCTTTTTGACGATCTTGGGCTTCACCAGAGGCCGGAGAGCAGCCATGATGCCGCAGAAGAGATGCAGCCACCTCCCAGGTAGTGCTGAGGAAGGAGGCCAGTTTTTTATAAACTCATTTCATGAGATTAATGACATTCCTTTGTGGGCTGGAGAGATGGCTAGAGGTTAAGAGCACTGGCTGCTCTTCTAGAAGTCCTGAGTTTAATTCCCAGCACCCACAGGGTGGCTCACAACCATCTGTAATGAGATCTGGGGCTTTTCTAGTCCTTTGTGTTCCTAATTTTGAGATTTTTTTGTTTAATCATAAATTTTGAGTTGTCAGATTCTTTGAGTATGTATTCATGTGGGCATATGGTTACACCTGTGCATGTGTCTGAGCATACACATAGAATCCATAGGTGGATACCAGGTGTCTTCCTGTAGATTTTTTTTTGAAATTTACTTACTTATATTTTATAGGTATGTATGTTTTACCTGCATGCTTGCATTGTGCACTACATGCATACAATCCCTCAGAGGTCAGAGGAGGATGTTGGGTCCCCTGGAACTGGAGTTACAGATGGCTGTCAGCTGCCATGTGGTTGCTGGAAACTGAATTCAGGTCCTCTGGAAGAGCAGTCAGTGCTCTTAACTTCTGAGCCATCTCTCCAGCACTGCTCATCATATACTTTGAGATGGGTCTCTCACTGAATCTGGAGTTCACCAATTTACTACGCTAACTGACCTGAGACACCCAGGGGTTCTCCTGTTTTCTTCTGTCAGCCCTGAGGTTACACGTACACACCACCAAACAGGGCTTTGCTCATGGGTCCTTAGACTTACAGCTGAGCTATCTCCGCAGCTCCGAATTGTCTTTGTGTATCTATTGAAATGACACCTGGTCTTCTCTTTCTTATCTACCCAGACACTCTTTGTCCCTTCTCTCTTTTCCTCTTCTTTTGGACTGTGTACTGTCAGTAATTGTCTTAGAGTTTCTATTTCTGTACCAACAACAACAAGAAATTGATCAAAAAACAATCTGGGAAGGGAAGGGTTTATTTGGCTTATACTTCAACATCGCTGTTCATTATTGAAGGAAATTAGGACAGGAACCCAACCAAACAGGGCAGGATCCCAGAGGCAGAACCCGATGCAGAGGCCCTAGAGGATGCTGCTTCTCATGGCTTGCTCAGCCTGTTTTCTTATAGAACCCAGATAAATTTTTCTTTTTTTTTTTTTAAACTTTATTTATTTTATTTGCTTTTGTGTTTGCCTGGAACTGGGAATTGGAACTACAGACAGTTGTGAGCTGCCATGTGGGTGCTGGGAATTGAACCCTGATCCTCTGGAAGAGCAGATGGTGCTCTTAACCGCTGAGCCATCTCTCCAGCCCCCCAGATAAATTTTTCTAATAATAATGAAACATCTTGCATGGTATGATAAATACTGCTTAATTATATTGTACTACATTTTAGTAATTGTTGGAACTTGAAGTTTGTACTTAAGATTTTCACATCTTCTATCGGTCAAGAGGGCAAGGGTTGCTTCGGAGGTCAGTGATTATTGCAAGTCCCAGCATCCAGCTCAGGGATGGCACCACCCATAATGGGCTGGGCACTCCTCCATCAATCATTAATTGAGAAAATGCCTTATAGCTGGGCCTCAGGGAGGCCTTTCTCAGCTGAGGCTCCTTCCTCTTGGATGACTGACTCTAGCTTGTGTCAAGCGGACACACAAACCATCCAGTACAGTAATGGACCCTATATCCACTACACATTTATTATCTGATTTTTAATGTTTCACTCTTTTATTTTTTAAGGAGTGTTCATATCTACCTTCCAAGGATATCCTATCTCAAGTATAACATGGCTCCATTTCCCCGGCCTATTCTTTGCTCTGTGATTGGTATCTATTTTGTTCTACACAAGTTTCCCTAGTCCATAGTAAGCTGTCATCAACTTTGCTTTAATGTTGAGGATCAAGCCCAGGGACAAGAACATGTGGGACATGACCCCTCTACCTGTATCTGCAGCCACACACAACACACCCTTTAAATGAAAGCTATTTTCTTCTTGAAACAGTGTGTATGTATCCCTGAGTGATCTAGGATTTTCTATATAAAACAGGCTGGCCTCGAACTCAGAGATCCACTTGCTTCCGCCTCCCCAGTGTTGGGATTACAGGTGCAAATTAATTTTAAATTTGTATGTGTACATGTCTAGTTGTCTCTGTGTGTGTGTGTGTGTGTGTGAGAGAGAGAGAGAGAGAGAGAGAGAGAGAGAGAGAGAGAGAGAGAACATAAGCTGGTGGAAGAAAGAAGAGGGCATCAGACTCAGGAACTGGAGTTAGATGCACTTAAGACATGCTCTGGTGGGAACTGAACCCTAGTCCTCTGGAAGAGCACTAGGAACTCTTAACCAGTGAGCCAACACCTCTCAAGCCCTGCTTTTGTTTTTTGATATATGATGATTATCAAATTAAGAAAGTTACCTTCCGTTTGCTAGGAATTTTTTTTATTATTATAACTCGGATAAAAACCTTTTAAATTGTCTTCTCTGCATTAGGATAAACATTTTCTCTTTTAATCTATCAGTGTAGTAAATTAGAGATAAATTTTTCTAATAATAATAAAACATCTTGCATGATATGATAAATACTGCTTAATTATATTGCACTACATTTTAGCAGTTGTTGGAACTTGAAGTTTGTATTTAAGATTTTCACATCTTTTAGCGGTCAAGAGGGCAAGGGTTGCTTCGGAGGTCAGTGATTATTCCAAGTTCCAGCTCTAGACCTTGACTGCTGCTTACACATCTATGAGGTGTGCAGTCAGCCTTATGCCTGAGCAGCCTTTGCCCTGTCCCTCCTGTTCACTGTACGTGTGCCCTGCAGTCTGTGGAGGCGGAAAGCCTGAGGGCCAGTAAGCAAGGGTCCCTGGGAGACCACACAGGGAAGCCAACCAGCCAGTCTGATTCAATGGTCGGGAGTATCGTTGTGGCACCTAAGCTCCAAGGTAGGGGCCACAGACCCAAGTTCATGCCTTTTTCCGAGCTGTGCCTCTCTTCTGCCTCTTGGCCAAGGCAGCATCCCCATTCTCTCTAATTACTCAGAACCATTTTCTCTAAGATAAAGACTTAGCCTCAGAAAGCCACACATGAAACCAACTTGAAATGAACTTTATTTTATATTTTTGCTGCCCAAATACTGTACATGCAGAAGCCGTGTGAAGATTTTTCTCCTCAAGGGGATTGGCAAGGATGTCACATGAGACAGCTGGCATCCCCTCCCAGCTGTCCACCTGCCATCCAGGAGCCACAGTTTGGAAAGCCGCTGCACACAGGAACTGCAGAGAGCTCAGATATAAAAGGCTAATTATTTCTTATCTAAACAGTGTGCTTGTCAGTCCCTAACAGCTCTCACGCTCTCTCTTTGCAGGATGCATTTGGAAATTCTAAAAAAGGGGTTCCTGCCTTCTGTGAGTTTCCATGCTACAGAATTTGCTAGAAGTCTCGGGTCCACTTTGCCTAAGGAAGCAGCCACTCTGCCTTCTGAGATAACGCTTGGAGAAGACATTTGGGAAGGAAAGTGGTTTTTAAAAGCCAAATACGTGGAGAGAATCCCTTCTCTCATCCCATCAGAGAAAGTTCCTTTAAAAGGCTGAGTGTCCACTCTTGCTGGCTGTCACCTAGAAGCAGAACAGGAGATGGCCCTACTCAGGATTCAGCCGAGGTGGTGACGTTACGACACCTTGGAAACAAGTCATTTCAAACAAAGAATAGAGAGTAGCGGGGAGGGGGGACAAATGACAGAGGTGAAGCCGTGTTTGTCGGGCTCTGGGGTTCTCTTGTCAGGAGCAGAATCTGAGCAGGGACCAATGAGGACCTGCTCCCAGCATGAGAACCAAAGTGAAGCTGGCTTCTCTCCACCCTCATCAGCTCCAAGCCACACTTCTGAAGCCTGGAGGGAAGCCATTGAGCAACTCACTAATGCTCCAATTTTACAGATGAGGGCGACAAGGCCCGGTGAGGAGTCACATAAGGTCACAGTTTCTGGTAGAGAAAGGGGAAAATAAAAAATAAAAAAGGTACAGAACAGCCATCCCTGTCCAGGTCATTGGCTAATGGGGCAGATGCTCAGTTGTCCCTGGTATTCCCAAGCCCAGGGACCCTTCCTGGCATCAGTATGGACTTCCTGGTAGGCCCAAGGTCCTGTCCCTGCTGGCTAGTATTCAGCCAGAGCCAGTTTCTCCAAAGCGACACTCATGCTTTTCAGGGAGCACCTGCTGAGCCAGACTAGGCCCTAGGGAGGAGACAAGGTTTCTCACTCATTAGGCTTTTCTTAAGGGCACAGCCATGCTGGGCCCACAGAAGCCCACACTCAGGGTTGGGGGAGGGGAGTTGCTTTGCTACATGGAAAAATTAAGCCCTTTGTCAGAGAACAGGAACCTTCTCTTGAGCATGCCAACATCTGATCTGTGTTTGTCCATGTCCACCAACAGAGCTGGTGCCCAAGGAGGCCAAGTCACTCTCTTTGGCATCACTGACATTGCTGTGAGATGCTCAGGCACTCTCAAAATGACCTTTTTCCCAGCCAGGCCAGGCTGATCCTGCCACAATCAAACCACACCTGATTGGACTGGGCTTCCCCCACTCTCTGATGGTGGTTTCTCTCTCCAGCCTCTTTGGACCTGGGCTAGAAGCAGACTGGAGGGAAAAGGCAGGAAAGGAGTCTACATTTTCCATCTCCTCTCTCAACATCCACCGGAAGATGATGCAGGAGAGGGGGGTGGGTATATTTAAAAGGACATCTGTACGTGTCGGGACACTGGAGACAACCGAGAGGCAAGAGAGAAGAGGAGATGGTAGGGAAGCAGGCCTCTTCTTGTCCACCTCCCTGTGGTCACTTACAGAAAAGCTGCCGGACAAGCTTCAGGCCCCACATGAAATGAAGTACACATCTCCCTACCCAGGGGAGAGCAACCTCGGTCAAAGGTAGTGACTTCTTAAAGAGTTTGCACAGTGCTGGACGCAACCAGAGACACACAGAAGAGCAGCCTTGCTGGGGTACCACTGCTTCCTAGGCCAAGGGTGATGGAGAACATGAGGTATCAGGAGCTCTGGGTCCCCGGGGGAAGCAGAATCTGCAGTGTGAGGCCCCTGGGTATAACAGGGCTCCTGGGAACACAGTTGAGGTTGTGCTACATTTCATTTTCAAAGAAATGCCCTGGGAGGGCTCGATCATCTTTAAAACAAACAAACAAAACAAAACAGAGGCTGCTGGTCTTCCCCAGGCTGGCAGTAAAGGAAGAGCTGGCATGCTTCCCTGGTTGGGGGGGGCGAGTCCCTGGGAGAGTTAGCTTGACCCTAGTGTGGGATCACCCAGACATCATCACCTATGCCTCTCTAGAGCTTTTCTTGGTCTGGCCTCTACCCCATGGCATGCTGGCATTGCCCAGGACACTGAATAGGTGATCTTCAGTAGAGCTGAGTGGGAGGAGAGACTGGATGAGAACACCTTTGGAACTGGTTCTTCCCCAAAGGACCAAATGTCCCCCTGTCAAACCAAGACTTGGCTCACTTCCTAGAGAATGTTTCCTATCGCAGTCCCATCTCTGACTTCCTTGTAGGAGAAGAATCTGCTAAAAAGTGGGACAGGCTGAGCAGGGCAAAAATACAGAGACACATGCTCTGAGTCACCCATCGCTGCCCACAGCCCAGCTTCGCTGCCCACAGCCCGGCATCTCTGCAGGATTACTCCTCTCTCAGACATAGTGCCAATGAATTTGGCCTGCCGAGAGGCAGGACAATTGAGTTCCACTCCTGTGACCACCGCCACCTGGGGCAAGGAGTTATGTGAGGTGGCCCGTTGCTAAGGGAATTCACAAGGACCCAGTGTCCTTTCCTCAAAGGGCAGATTGCTCCCAGCCCAGAGTCACACTCCTCTTCTGGGACAGGGCTATCTCTAGAATGGCATCCCAGTGGAACCTTGCATCCAGGGTGATAAGAAACAGACCTTTACATCCAGCCTCTCTATCACATGTACATACTAGCCTCACACAACCCACATGTGTAGGCAAGAATCTAGGTAGGATTACGTATTTAGTGTTTTAAAAAAGTGAATTCCCCAAGATCAACTGGGGGAGGAGATTATTTTCCATGAGGGGCGGGATAGTAAGTGCTCATCTCCTAGGCAGTTTACAGCCACCTGTAGACAGGGCAGCATGAGTTCCCAGCACATCACTTCTTCCTCTGGCGCTAACAGATTCCCTGTGCTGACCCTCCTAAATGAGAAACCACAGCCCAGAAAGAGGCTCCTCTGCTGGCAGCTCTCACTTCGGAGGTGGCTTGGCTCAGGGCCACAGTAGCCAAGGTCTATGTTGTCAGTGGGTTACTGAGCCTCCCTCACCCCAGATGGCTTTCACATCCAGAGAATAACTGCTCTACAGGTGCACAGACCACAAGCAAGATAAAAACAGCCTTTGCAGGCCGGTTTCCTCCTTGCCCCCAACCCATTAAGGCTCAGAGGCCACTCTGCCCTGTGTCTAGTGATATGAAAGATACATATAATCCCTGGCCAGCAAGGCTGGCAGGATAACTTCACTGGTTACTACCACACTCACCTGTCTGCACAGGTATCCTCAGTCCTGTTCCTGTCTTCCCCTGCATCCTCCAGTTTACATGGGGGCTTCTTCACTACTTTTCTTTGGAGGGAGCATGCAGGACTCTGACTACAGGGAGGCCTTTGGGCTGGGCTGGCTTTATGCACCCAGCTTTGGTACAAATGGAATCCACACACAAGCCAAGGATTTTTCACAGTTACCCTGGTTCTTCCCTAGTAGTCCCTGCCTAGGTACCGGGGCTAAAGGCATGACCACACTTGAAGATAAGCTAGAAAAGGGGCAGAAAGAGAGTCTGCCCCTAACCCATCCTCACCACCTCCTTCTTCCTATTGGATATGGACCAGGGCTGCTTGGCATCTCTCAGGCAGACTCCAATTCCACCCTAGCTACAGAGGGGAGGAGAGGAGAGGCAATCTGGAGCGAGCCTTTAACAGCCAAGCCATCTCAAGCTCTAGCCCAGGCACTAGACCCTCCAACAGGGATCTCAGTGGTTGGGAAGAGCCCTAACCAGACAAGGGAAAGCAGAGGCAGCAGGGGTACCTAGTTCAGGCCACTGCCCCAGGAGCAGGGGACCATTTAAGAAAGGTAGAGAGGCGGAGGGGTGAGTATTGCTGGTACAGAGCTGGTGACAGAGGCATCCTGGAGGGCAGAGCCAGGCTGCTCACAGAGCTAGGAGGCTGGAGCCCTAGAGTGTCAGAACCCCAGCTGGGGACTGGCATCTACAGATGAGCAAAGAAAGCAGAGCCCGGAAGAACAGCTTCATGCAGCTAATCCCCAGGTCAGACAGGATTCTAGACAGTGGCTTAAAACAATTCGGCCTTAGCCCTCCTTACTTCAGCAAGCAGCTCTACCTACCCCCGGCACCTCTTACCAATCAATGCTATCTTATGGATAAGTCCAAAAGGTCCATCCTTGATGCCTGAGAAGGCCATCTGCTTTGACAGGAACCTCTCCACCCCACCCCACCCCGGGCCCACCTGAGGGGCGCCCCTTTGGCATTTTGGAGCACACTCCAGGAGAGAAGTCCCAGCATATACTCTAGGGTCTCTAGCCAGCACCCTGGGACTTGCCTCTCCTTTACTTGGCCTGTAATAAGGTGTCAGCCCCAGGGAGGCACATTCTCAAGGCCTCTCCTCCCCAGACATCCTCTGTCTTCCCCAGGGGGCCTGGGCCAGGGCAACATGCCACATGCTGTGGAGTGCATTCAATGAGATGACCACCAGCATGGCTGGGGTAGGGAGAGGAGATTGGATTCCTACAGGGAACCAGGTACGGTCAGCTGCAATGGATGCTACATTCCTCAAAAGAGGACAGCGATGCTGAGAGAGGCAAAGAAACAAAAGACAAGACAAAACCAAGTGGAGACCATAAGACAACCAGACCGGGGACTCAGCAAGGCCCACTAGTGGCCACATCCCCACTGCCACCTCTGCAGACCCCAGACATGGGGCGAGACATGTCCACATGATGTTCCTTTGGATTCTTTCCAGCAAGATACAGAGATGTGGACTGCAGTCCATGTGATCAGCAGGACTGACTGTACCCAGATAAATGGACAGATATAATGTGGTCACAGACAGACAGACAGACAGACAGACACACACACACACACACACACACATACACATATACACACTCACAGACATATACTACAGTCTCCACTGCCAGCTGAGACAAGCCCAGTGGCCAACAGGCATGCAGCAGGGTGAGGGGTCCAGAAAGACATGGAGAATATGTACAGGGGGCAGTGTGGCCCCCACCAGACCCTGGCCTCTTGTCCTCAGTGAGGTCCTTAGGAGCACGAGGGGGAGGGGCTGGTGGCACTCTCCAAAGAGGACTGAGACAGGCGCCTGGTGAGAGATCCGAGTGTAGAGTCAGCCACAGAGGATGTGGGAAAGAGTTTGTACCAGCCGGTGACAGCAGCACTCAGGTCCAACTCATCCAGCATGATCTGGGCCATGCCCATGAAGCACTTGTGGTCCATACGGCCATAGTCTCCCCAGACGATCACCTAGAAGCAAGAGGAAGAAGCACTGAAGCTCCGGGACTGGGCAGTGGCCCCAGGAACCTACCAGCTTCCTCAGGGCACAGATGGGAGAGTCAGAAATAAAAATGATACGGACATGCACTTTCTAAGTACCTGGGACATGGCAACCTGTATCCTATGGTGCATTACCTCAAATGCTGTAACAAGTATTTTCCCCCCAGTGGCTCAGAGATTTAATTAACCAACACAATGCCCCACAGTGATCTGGGATTAGATCCTGGGTGGATCTGGTTCCAGATCTTTCCACAAAGGAGCAGACTGTGTTCAGGACCGAGGGGCCTGGGTCACAGCTACAGCCTGGCTGCAGCCTGCTGTGGGCCTGAATACACCCCTTGCCATGACTGTCTCCAAATGAAACCCGAGGAAGAAGAGATTAGCTCAATGATTTTTCAAACATTTTTTTAAAAACAGACATCTGATATTGGGCCTCTGTCCCAGAATCCTGAAGTTCCGCAGTTCTTTGGTTTGTAACCATCACAGCTTGGAGAAAGAGCCTGCTAAGAGTTGGACTGGCCGGAGGTAGATTCCTGAAGGGGATTATGGGATTCCAGGCTTCCCAAGTGTCCTGAGGAGAGCAGTTGCCTCCACAGCACCAACAACTGGCATCGGACTTGAGCCTCCAAAACTCAGCCAGAATAGTCTTTTCTCCTTTCAAATGAATCTCAGGTGTTTGTTACAAATAAAAAGCAGGTCAGGCTTCAGGCAGAGCAAGCCACTACCACTTTCAACTGAGTGAGTGGCTGCCTATGTACAAACTTTAACATTTTTAAAAATGTATACGTGCATGCATAAACATGAGTGAAGGTGCCCACAGAGGCCAGAGGCACAGGGGCCTTCTAGAGTTGGAGCTAGAGGCAATTTCCAGTCACCTCAACATCAGTGACAGGAACTGTCTTTTATAGGAGTAGTACATGTTCTTAACCTCTGGGTGGTCTCTTCTCTGCCCATGTCCTAACCACAATGAGTGTCAAGTAGAGACTGAGTCAAGAAAGTCATGTAGGCCCTTGCAAACTCAGGTTCATCTATTGTGAAGGGGTGCAGTGAGGCAACACCCCTCCCCCACGCTCATCGGGAAGAGCCACTGATACGGTGTTTTATTCTCAAGGAGCTAGCTGGTCTGAGAGTCACCCAGACTTGGGCTTAGTTCTGTTCATCACTCAACTGAGCAGTACCTTCATTTTTCTGAGGTCCCACCTCCTCCTTTGCAAAATAGGGAAACTATACTTCCTTCCCAGGATTTATGTCTCCGAGAAAGACATAAATCATTCTAGAAAGTGCCTAGCAACATCCAGTACCCAGTGAGGTATAAAGCTCATACAGGAAAGTGGATGTAGCCAGCAAATAAAGCCTGGTTCTCCTGTCCAGCTTGGAGCATTGGGGAGCTATTTCACTATGCTCTGAACCCTAGGAATTGATGGGGAACAAAAGCATGGGCTGTGAAAATGAAATATAGGGGGGAACAAGAAGGAGGGGAGGAAGAGGGGGAGAGAGAGAAAAGGGGGGGGCCAGCAAGTGAGGTGCTGAAGGACCTCAGTTCAATCCCTGGAAACCACATCAAGGTGAGCCCACTCTACATACGCACCCCGATTCACAATGACAAAGAAAAGGTGATGGACATGAACGCACCCGGTTCAGTGCTTGGCCTGAACTTAAGCGTCTCCCCTGTAAACACTGACCTGCAGAACCTTGCCTTGGGGGCCCTCATCAAAGAGCAGAGCCTGCTGGTACAAAGGATCACAAGTCTTCTTGGCCACCTTTGTTTTTTTCTTGGCTACACATGCCCCGTTCTCCAGCAGGTACGCCTTGATATAGGTGGCTGAAAATGAAGGAGCACAATTGGGAGAGATGCCACAGCCTCCAGGTGCTTCCGGCGGGAAGTGGGGTTAGCGTGGGATGAACTGGCCCCTCTTGCTCATGGGCCTTCCAGGCAAGGTATGAGTCACTGTCAACAATGCTGCTGTAGGGCACTGGTGAGCTGAGGACTTGCTGTACCCCATGCCTGCCAGGACCCTTCCTCAAACCTCCCGGCTGCTTAGCCTCACCTGGGAGGGATTTGGAGCCTGGCTTGGGGGTCAGACCCCGAGCCTCAATCACTTCCACCTCCAGCTGGCCACTTCGGTCCATGATGGCGATGTGCACGTCTCCTGCAAGGGAAAGAAAAGGAAGCTCTGGGGATGTCAGACAAGGCAGGCTATGATGAAACAGAGACCACCGCCCTGCAGGGGATGCTACAGTGACCCTGGAGAGGGACCATGACAGAGCAAGCTGTACACATTGAAACTGCTCTCAGGGACTAAGAAACACTGTGACAGGCTGTGGGGAAATGACCCACATGGGGCACGTGCTGAGGTCATAGCTAGACTCTCACCTTTGCTGGACTAGGGGTTTCTGCTTCACAACACAGAATAGGCGAGTCTGGAGGGCAGAGTCGACACAGCAGCCCTCAGCCAGTCAGACATGTCAGACAGATGCCAAGAGAGTATCCACACAAAGAAATGCTAAGCTATGAGACTGCCCAGGACATCTTTGACCCTGGACAGACAGAGGGAGCAGAGCAGGACCCTACCACTGCATGTTGACAACTCAGAGCTCATAACTCACGCCAAGAAGGTAAGGGCTTCACTTATGCTGACTCCCAGGAACCCTTAGCTTTGCTCACTGTGGGTTAGCTAAGCTTAGAATTATACAGCAGGTGTTTGGAACATCCTTCAAATAAGTGTAGAATTATAAACTTGATCTCCCCCTACCCCCCCCAATTAAATGGATGAGACTGTGAGTTGAGTCAACCATCACAGCCATCATGTTATTATTGACATTTGCATAATTTGGGGGCAAGAGTTCACCTCATTCAGAGACACCTTGAAATTCAGATTTCTCCCTCCAGTGATTCTTCACTTTGGCAAGGTGATCACATCTATCACAATGTGTTTAATTGTGAATGTACACTTGTCTTTCCTGGTTTGCGACACAAGGGGGCACCACACTCAAAATATTCTAGGTTCTGATTGGTCAATAAAGATTATGGAAGAAGCTGGCACTTCTCCGTGTGTGTGTGTGTGTGTGTGTGTGTGTGTGTGTGTGTGTGTGTGTGTGTGTGTGTAAGGGATTGAGATAATGAGCAGGCATCAATACCAACCAAAAACTTGGAATTAAACAAATCCACTACCCAGGGCCAGAAGAGAGTGGACCTTGACTCTGGTGGGGGTCTTGATGACCCCTCTTTTAAGGAAGAAAAAACAATGCCTTATACAGAGTTCAAACTGGTACAGAATTTCAGCTCCACTGTCTGGACTCACTTCCCTCTATCTCCTGTGAGGGTCGAAGGTCAATAACCATGAGGGTGAGGCTGAGTAGAGACATCTGATCAGGCTAAGCTCAGGCCAGACTGATGGGGAAGCCTGCCCGCCCGCCCGCCCGGATGTCAGGAGGGAAGGCTAAGAGACCCAGCGTGGGTTTGAGAAAGGCTGCCTAGCTGTCAGAAAAAGAGATGAGAAAATTACTGAAGGTCCCCTGGTGCCAGACACTGTTGGGAGTAACAAAGTCCAATTGGCCACAGTTCCTAAGGAGAACATTAAAATGCTTTATAGAGAATATGCAGCAGGAGCTTAGAAAGAGTTGTTAGATTGAAGAACTAAAGCAGAAATTACTGACTCCATTTTCCCGATGAAGAAACTGAGGCTCAAAAAACGTAGTGAAGCTACTTGTCCAAAGTCAGAGAAGGTATCATCAGGAGTCAACACTATGATGGGTTTCCACAGCAGGGGAGGTGACTGTGGGGATGGAAGGAGGGGCCAGCCTGGAAGAGCTGCTGCTGAACGGTGAGGAGAGCATTGCTGAGCCTCTATCCCTCCCGCTGCCTGTCCTGCCATGCACAGGGCCCCACTGACCCCCTCCACACCACTCTGCTAGTCCTTCTTACAAGACTTACCCATGGGGGGTGTTGCCAATGTTTGTCGCCCCACAATCTGGGCTGGTCCCAGGCCGTCCAGAAAATCACTGAACTGGCTTTCAGCTCCAAGCCGTGTGGGAAAAATAAACCTGCAGAAGGAAGGAGAGGGTACGTGAGAGTAAGCAGGTAGGCTAGCAGGGGTGGGGTGGGGGTGAGGAGAGGGGGTGGGGGTGGATGCAGAGGCCTGGGGGGTTGTACCTCCGTTTCTTGTCTATACAGTGTAGCTATATTACTCTGAGAGTGAGCACTTGTTCATTTCTGCATCTTAAAAAAAAAAAAAAACACTCCAGGTTTCCTGTTTAGACAGTCCCACTGTGTATTCCTGGCTAACCTAGCATACACTGTGTAGCCCAGGCTGGCCTCAGATTCATGACAATCCTGCCTTAGCCTCCCAGGTGGGTACCAAGAAGCCACCACAGTATTGGGCTTGGAGAAAGATACTTTGATATCATTAAAGAGATTAATGAAGATATTGAATTTGTTTTTATTATTTATTTATTGAGACAAGGTCTTGTGTGTCCCAAGCTAGCCTCAGATTCATGATGTAGCCAAGGTTGACCTTGAATTCCTGATCATACCTCTGCCTTCTGGGATTACGGGTATGAACCAGCATGCCCAGCTTGTGCAGTGCTAGCGACAGACCCCAGAGCTTTATGTATCCTGATGAACATGCTACCAACTGACCTACAGTCCATCCCAAGCCCTAGAGATTTCTGAAGTAAGCGTTCGAGGGCGGGGCTTTCTGGACACAGACATCCTCCTGAGAGTGTGCCAAAGCCAAGAATGAGAGGCAAGCTGGATGGACTCTCACTGCCTGGAATGAGTTCCAAGAACTGAGTTTTTTTTTTTTTTTTTTTTTTTTTTTTTTTTTTTTTTTTTTTTTTTTTTTTTTTTTTTTTTTTAACCAGAAATATAAAATCCAAGTCAATAAGGTGAGGTGATTCTCAAAATGACAGCAGAGACCAAAATACCCTATCGATGGATGGGACTGAGATGAATGGAAGGTGAGTGTGGGAGGTCCGAGACTGGAGGGGAGGGGCTGGACATAGTAGCTAGAAAAACTGACAGTGATTGAAAGCCGGCCGGCTGCCAGCAGTACATTGAATGGTCCACGTGCCTTATATCATTAATCCTTACAACCAGGCTGTGTGGTAGGAGCCATTATCCAATTTTACAGATGAAACAGACATTTCCAAGAGGTAAGAGACTGGCCTTGTCTGCAACAGGAGTGACACCTGGTTCCCGGGGGGATGGCATGCGTGGGGGGCTCTAGACACATAAGATACAATAAATGGCAATGAATTTTGTTTCTGCCTCCATCATGTCCTCAGGCCGATGTTCCAGGTACAGCCAACAGGGACAGCTTGCTCAGAGGCCACAATGAACTAGAATGTGCAGATCTCTCACACGGCCATGAAAGGGGGGGGTCAGAGAAGAATCCCAGTTGGACAGTTTGGAGTAGGGGCTCCGGTGCAGCAATGGGGAGGGAGCAGGAGGTTTGTGGGACAGAAGCTGCATTTTTCTGTCAAGGCTCATCTCCTGCCCTCAGGAAGAAGCTTCAAGGCATTCTTTTTGTGTATTAGTGAGAGTGCATATGTGGTGTGTGTATGTGTGTTCAGGAGCCAGAGGTCACTTCCTCAATCACTTTCCACCTTAATTGTTTAGACAATGTTCCACTGAACCTAGAGTTTGTACTGGACAGACTGGCTGCTAGAGAGCCCCTGTCTCTGTCCCCTCGATAATGGGATCATAGGCATATGCACAATTACATCCAGCCTCTTTATTTGGGTGTTGGAGACCCCCATCCAGGTTCTCTCTCATGCTTGTACAGCAAGCACTTTATTACCGGCTGAGGCATCTCCCAGCCCTCTCATGTTTTGGTTTTCCCCCACCTACTCCCTCTTCAGTTGATGTAATGCTCTTGTGGTCCAGGCTGCTTTGGAACTCACTGTGTAGTTAAGTCTTGACCTTAAACTCTTGGTCTACCTCCACCTCTCAAGTGCTGGATTTATAGGTGTGCATCCCCCACACCCAGTCCTAGTGTGACACTCTTATGACAGTGAGTCCTCTGAAGAAATAAAGAGATGGAGACCCAAAGTCTCAGAACTGGGGCAAGGGTAGAGGGTGCCTAGTATACAGTGTGGAGACTACAATTAAAAGTTATGGAATCAAGTGATCTTAGTGTAAACAATGACTTGTGCCTTAAGAAGTGTGCCTGTGGGTAAAGAGACTCTGCCATTCAGGAGCCTGTTCCCTCACTTGACTTCCAGAGAGGGAGTCACTAACCTGAGGTGCCCATCAATGCTCTGGACAAGGTATGAGGTGGTAAATGCTAATGGCTACTTTTTTCCATGTAGGAAGGTACAGTTGGCCATCTGTGTCTATGAGTTTTGCATCTGTGGATTCAACCAACCACAGACTGAGAGTATGAAGGAAAAGGTTGTCTATCTCTTGCATTTAGCTTTGATTTTGTGTTACAAGTGATAGGAAGAGGATCTGATGTACACAGGAGGATGTATAGAGATAAGAAAACACTATACCAGTGTAGTTAAGAGACTCAAGAAGCTGTGGATTTTAGATCCATGGGAGGTCTTGGAACTAATCCCACAGGGATGCCAAGGGCTCACTATACAGTAGAAACACAGCTGACTATTAAACAAGCCACAGGATCCCCAGACTGAAAATTATAGGGTCTTGATGAACAGAAGCAGAAAATCTACAAACTCTAGAACAGTCCTGCAGAGTATCTGAGCAGTGGCTTTTAAATGCTCCAGCTCACAGGTAAAAAGGAAAGGGTCTGTCAACACCTCAGCTGGCTGTTGACCCATGCTGACCCTGGGAGAGCTGAACTCAGGTCTCCAGGTGATTCACCCTGCTATACAGGCTGCACCTGCGTTTTCTATTTCTTTCTCTAATGCTGCTTTTGACCTACTACAGTGGTTTTGCTTCCTGCCTGTGAGTCACAAGGTAAGACGTGACAGTTCTAAAAACATGGACCTAGTCCAATTTTCTTCCTTAATCTCCAAGCAAGGTGATTTATACAGATTTCACACAACTAAGCCACGAAAATGAATTTAGGCTTAAAAGGAATTTAGGGTCACATTTTCCTTTCTGCTCCTCTCCCCTGGAGCAGGGGTAGGGTGGGTGATGGAGGCAGGAAACCCAGTTCCTTCCTGAAATAAAAGAACAAATGATGTGCTTCAGGTCCTCTGGGGGGTTCTGTTGGCAGCTATGGGAAGACCTGGGACCCAGGGACCAGGTATGAGGGGGTAAGCTGGGGCAGGGAGGTGTGCAGACATCTTGGCTGGAAACCCAATCAGTAGGTACACGCACGTGCCCTCGGAGCTGTTGCTGTTGGTACTTCCATCTGTAGACTCCCGGCTACCCTGGCGTGTGACACGGCTCCGCATCTCCACCGCGATGCCAGTCTCTGTGCTCCGTCGGATGTTGCTGCGCAGCTTCTTAGTGGCCCCTTCTGGGGTTCGGAACCCAAGAAGAGAGATGAAACACGGTCAAAACACAGCCTAGGCTTCTGGAAGAGTGCTACCAAAGTGATCCTCTAGACTGAAGCAGGCAGGAATCTGCCAAGGCTGGGACACCACTGAGCTGACCCTAAAACTGGTCTGAAGCCTGACCCCTGGCCTAGACCAGGGTAATGATACAGAGAAAGCTGCCTAGAGACATATTGTATGCCCGATAGAAATGCGGCTGTAGGCAGAGGGTCCTGCAGCCATGTGCCCCCCCATTCTCTTGACTCTACCCTCCATTCTGTTTCAGCCTGAGCCCCAAAGAAATGCTCCTTCCCCTCACTTCTGGAAAGTGTGTCTGTTCTGGCATTTCCAGATTTACTTTCTCTCTTTTGGATTATCCTACCAGACCCAAAACTCACCTTTCTGCTGCCCTAGAAAAGCCTCCCATTGGAAGGAAGCCTGACCATTTGAAATTTGCCTTCTCAAGGAAAGTCTAAAAAGGAGAGCATCACAAATGTCAAGTTGGACCTTGGAAGGCAAGACTTCAGGAGTGGTGTGGTGGCTAGCTTGACCTGGACTGACACTGAATTTGAGAAGGTCCACAGCAGAGCCCCTTACCCTATCTCTGCACCTTCTATTCAGGTGCCCTCAGCCCCTTCCTCAGCCTGGCAGGAAATACAGGGTACTTTCTTTCTCTGAGTAGCACACCAGCCTGCTTGGGTTTCCATGGCAACCTCCTTAGCATTGCAGTGTGGTCCCTCTAGACAGCTCTCCTCCTGGGCGGGGGGGGGGGGGGGGGGGGGGGGGGGGGGGGGTGGAGCGGGGAGACAAGGCTGGGGTTTTGCAGGGACTCCCCTGCTAAAGCTTGATTGCTGAGCAACTTGATGGGGAGGGAAGTGGCACTCAGACAGAGCCTGTACCATAGGAGCCATTTGCTGCCACCAGTCATAGGCCCAAGAAAATTGTTAGTTGAGTGGCCTGCAAGGGTGCCTACGGCAGGGTAACAGTACGTTTATCCCTGAAGGTAGCCAACAGTGGGCTGGGGAGAGAATGTCCAAGTCCACAGCCTGGGGAAAGAAGGCCTCCATTCTTCCTGTTTAGGCACACTTTCTCTTCAGGAAGTCCCCACTGGGTGAGAGAAGGTCAGGAGGGCAAGTCCAGGTGGACAGGGTGGTGTTGAGGAGGTGATGAAAACAGAGGCAATGTGCAAGAAAGATATGTTCTCTAAATTCAGCACAGGCTAGCAGAATAGATAGCATATCCGGGAATCATTGTCACTGTCACACACACACAGACACACACACACACACAGACACACAGACACACACAGACACACACACACACACGTCTTTTTAGTTCAGGCATATTTCTCTTACACATGCATAAGATGGACACACAGGAGTGCTGACCATCACATATATGACTATTACATATGAATACAATAACTTCATGATATCATGTGTCTGTTTATACAAAGTCAACACAGGTCCTTCAAGTCTCACATGGATACAGTGTACACTGTCAAACAGATTATATTGTGTGTGTGTGATCTTTAATACCTAGCACCGAGCCCATCTACTCACCACACATAATGATGTCCACCCACACATGGCATGTGACCTACCATGGGACTCTCCATCCTGACTTCTCACTGCTTTGCCCCCTCTAACCCAGTTAGAAGACAGATGGCTGGGAGGTGGGGGGCTGAAAGTCACCCTGCCGCCCCCTCACATCCTCACCCCCTCAACACACGCTCTTTTAGAGCCTGGGAAAGCTCTGGCCCATTTGGAAGTGAAATTACCTTCTTAGATAAGACTTGCCCAAGCCAGTGTGAGTGCCTGTGCGTGGGAAATGTGCAGAATCCTGAAAGGTTCCTCTACCATTTCACAGATGAAGAGTCTGGGGTTCTGATGTTACAGAGCTGGGGCCAGGCCGCCAAGGCCCTCAGGCTCCCTGCCTGCTGAATACCACTGCCCCCCCCATGCTTCCTCTCTTGGAGGTGTGACTCAGCAGAGATTAAACTCCTGTGTATTCAGTGCTAGGGGAAAGGACTCAGAAATCCTCCCACTGGCTTTATTCCAATCCAGCCTTGGCCCTTGCTGACCCAGGGAATAACTTTATGGTGCTTCTCTCTAGAGAGCTGGTCCAAATGGCTGCAATAATTCAGTGTTCTAGAAGCCATTCTATCTGTCCCATCATACATAAAAGAGGGGCAGCCATGGCCTGCAGCAACTCTCTTTGGCTTGAGAAGGAAGGCCTCTGTCCGTGGTACTGGACATTTAGAAGGAGGCTGCTTCTATCCAGCATGCCCTACTGTGGGCTCAGCCTAGTTAATGCTACGCCAGATTTTACTAGGTCCTAGGACCCCAAAACTCTAAGCTCACTTTTCATTGCTCCTATAATTTGGAGAATTGATAGATCCCAAAGGAAGTTGGGAGAGAGCATTGTTAGCTCCATTTTACAGAAGAGGAAACTGAGTCCCAACTGGCAAGTGACTTTATGACAGTTCCATGGAGAGCTATGAAACCAGAACTAGCCCTCTAAATCACAGGGTAAGATTTTGGAGGTCTGATATAGGGCAGAAAAATGACGAACTAGAAGAGAGGAGACAGGGATGCTGGTGATACAGACTAGACACTGTGCTATGTGAACTCGGGCAAAGGAACAAAGAGGTCAGGATATCGATGAACTTGGAGGGTGAGGTTTTGCAAGAGAAGACCCAGAGCGCCAAGGACTAGGTCCAGGAGAAGAATTCTTTCTGGCTCCCTATAGCCCAGCCCTATAGGGAATCAAGCCATTTTACTTGGGGTAATAGGGGTGCTCTTGTGAGATCTTTTCTCAGAACAGCAGTGCTTGGGGAGTTGACCATATATTTGCCTGTAGTTCCAGAGGCTCCCAGCCAGGATGATGCTCCAAGCTGAGGCACTAGCATACTCAAAGTTTACTCAAATGCATGTGTGCATGAACACAATATACACAATTAAAAATAATGAAAACTTTTAAAAAGTATCAAAACTTGGTTGAGTGTCTCCTGTGTGCTATTCATGAGGAAGAGACTGGGTACCTTTGCACATCTGTAGTATTATAAATGAGATTTAGGGTCAATTATTGGGGGAAGGCTGAAATATTAGAGAGAGGAAGTATTATAGTTAATTTTTATTTAGTTGTTTTGTAATTTTTTTTTAGTCTTGTTTTTGGGTTTTTATGAGCCTTTATACATTTTATTTCATCTAGGTTAGGATTAAAGGTGTGTACCCTTGAACTCAAAGAAACAGAAGAAGTTCTGTCTCTGGAGTTTGGGATCAAGGGTGGAGGTCACCACTCTCCTCTCCCTGTGCTGGGATTAAAGGTGTGTGTGAGACTCAGTTGTTTATCTTTGTATTTTAGGTTTAAGAATTTTTTGAGCTGTCTGTCTAGGAGTTGACTGTGTGCTCTCTCCCCAATATTCAGGTTTTATTAAATATATAATATATATCTACACACATCTATCTTGTTTAATCCATGGAGAGCTCTACAAAGCATATATTTTGTCTTCATCAAGCAGCAGACTCAGAGAAGTGAAGCAGCTTGCCTAGCATCAGCCTGAACTGATGGGTGTGGCTCCAAAGGCCAGCTTGAGGTCATTCCCCAGGGAAGTGCCTTCTCCTCAGGCTCTGGAAGTCTTATAGATAAATGAGTACATCAGACTGGATGACCTCAAGGGCCCTTCCTGCTATGATACTCAGTGATTAGATGATTCACAGGGACCTGCACTTGGAAAGGCATCTGGGCAATTCCCCGGCCCCAGGCCCTGAACCTTTAGTCATGTCCTTACATAGCATGAGGACAAGACATCAGAGGACCTAGCATCATATGTCCCTCCCCAAGGCATCTGTTCCCACTCCAGCCTGCCGCTGTCTGAAGCCACAGCAGATCCCCCCAATGACTTCCAGTGACTCAGGCCTTTCCTTAGCCTTAAGAGACTGGCTCTCCCAGTCACGTTGCATATGAGACGTCTTTGAGTCTGGAGCTGGATTCCTGTGCTTATACTGCCAGACACAGACCTCTGGGGTCCACCAGCTCCAAGACCTTCTCATCTTAATCCCCTAGGTTGGTTTTATCTCAACCCTCCCTGTCCCTGTCCAACCCTCCCTCCCTGATTCCTACTCTCAAGCCTACATTGCCCTTCCAAAGATAATAATAATAATCTCAAGACCCTCCCCATCTAGTCTCTTCTCTGAGCAGAAAGCACACAGGAGCCAGAAAGTGCTGGAAAAGACCATCCCCCGTGTTCCTGTAGACAGATTTGTAAAAATCTATTTTAAGGTCTGGAAAAGCACCCCCAAATACCAGCCCCAATAGGACGTCTTGATGAGCATCCTCCCTGGATGCTCCAACATTCTACCCTTCCCCACCCCCGTCCAGCTGCCTACTTGAAGGTTTTTGGGGGAAGTTGTTACTCTGAACAAAATAAGCAGGAAGAGAGTTAAAACAAAGCCAGCTGGTGTCTGGACCAGTGCCACAAACGGAGGTCTGGGTGGGGAGGACTGGCTGTGATATGGGGGCCACATGTGGCTGTGCGAGAAAAGGTCCCCCCAAGTCTGAACGTAACTGGAATTCTGTAGCCAGATGTCTGCATGCATACTCTCTATATGAAGATGTATCAGCTAAGGCAAGTGTGTGGCTTTGTGAGACACATGTGCATCAAAGTGATGTGGGTCTTTTTGTCTGCATTCAGAGAACCGTATTTAGAGTTTATTTGTGGCCATAGACAGCGTAATGAGAATAACTGGACCATACTTTCCTGGCAGTGTAAGTGGCTCGCCTGAGCAGATGAACACTCTGGATATATCACTGCAGGAGCCATGAATTTGTGTCTCTCTTGTGGCTTTGCAACACCTATGTGTGATTATGCAACTATATTTGTGGGGTTGTTTGTCCTTAGGGCCTGAGAAATGAGAAACAGGGCAGGACCATGAGAATGTCTGTCTATAAAGTGTGGGGTCCCTTACACGGTTGTTTTAAATAACTGATAAACGCACAAATCAGTGTGTGGAGGAGGCAGCATGAAAGAGCAGGAGTGCAGAGCGGCTGGAGTCTAGACTCCACTACCCTACCTGCACTGTGCAGTCTGGAGTACCTGACCTTCCCTCTCTGGGCTGTCCCTGCATTCCAGTAAGGACTACAGAATGTCACACACACCGACACCCACAAAGCATGCATCTACCTTTAGTTGTGGGTGACTCAACAGCAATACATCCCCTTCTCCCCTAGCCCCCCCATCCCCTCCTTCTCCCCCACCTCCTCCACCTCCTCTTGGTGCCCACACCCCTCACCTGGCTGGGGGAGCTGCAGTGTGCTTTTGCTCCACTGGGTCAGGCCTACGATAGCCACCATCTTGGCGCCCAGGCTGCTGCGTCGCTTCTTGGCTGTGGTGGTCCCCGCCCCACCTCCAGCTTGCTGGGATCCACAGATCTCACCACTAATGCTGGAGCTCCGTACTACATTCCTGGAGGCCCCAGCTGAGGCTGGACCAGGTTCTCCGTTAAACATGGTCCTCAGGGTGGCAGGGCTTCAGACAATTCTGAGAGTGGATGGGAGAAAAGGGGTTTCCATATCACATCTGCAGGACTCTCCTGCAACCCCATCATTCCTAGCTATGCGACTTTGGGTCATTCACTAAGTCTCTCTGAGGTGGTAATGATGACATCAACAGATAAATCTCCACATCTGACTCAATAAATGGGGGCACTATCACTTGTCTAGTGTGTATGAGGCCTGGGTGTGACACCCACACACCCTCCCAATGTGACCTCCCAGCACTGCAGCAGTCAGAACCAAGGCCAGGGACCGGCTCTGTGGGTAAGAAGCTTGCTGCCAAGGCCACCCTCGGTGTTACCCCTAGAACTCACACAGTCCTAGGAATCTCAATTACCAAAAGTTGACCTCTAACCTTCTCACACAAACTGTGTCATGTTCACACCACCTCCAAACTAAATAAATAAATGTAATTTAAAAAATTAATATACCGAAGAAAACAAAACCCCTAAAGTTCAAAAACTGGACTTTCAGTGCCTGGGTATGAACAAGCAGCAGACCACCTCTTGTGGCAGTAGAGACAGGCTGGGGTGGAGCCCCAAAGGCTTCCATATACTAGCTGGGTGACTCTGTGTCCAAACATGTTGCAGTTTCCACAGATGTGTTAGTAAAACAAGCACAAAACAGCAAAGGCTCTTTACTTCACAGGATGGCTGTAAGGATTAAATTAGGGACTGTGTGTAAAATGCAGAGAACAGTGCCAAGGCAGGTCACTCTCATAATGAGTGACAAAGGCAGGGACAAAAGTCTGTGCAGAAGGGGCCAGCCCACAAAAACCTACAGGGCAATCAACAACCACAGTCCTCTACACTGCAGAGAGGCCTCACCGCCAACACTTAACCCAGCTCTGCTCTGTGCTTTTAAAAAATAATTGGACTCATACTGTATATATGATTTTAAATCCCCTGATTTTTCATCTAACAGCATATTGTAGCATCTCCCAATGTCATTAACACTTTGTCTAAATTTTTCAATGCCACTGTAATCGTCCTGAGTACAGACGGCACATAATTGACTTAAATATTTCAGTGCAGTTGACTCCTGCTGAATCACATCCAAGTTTCTGTCTCTGCTCTTTTAAATAAACACTGAAGCCAGACGTGGTGGTTCTCGCCTGTGATTCCAGCACTTGGGAGGCGGAGGCAGGAGAATTAGGAGTTCAAGATCCCTAGACTAGGCTACCCTGTTTCAAACAAAACAAACACTGAGATGAACATCTTTCTGAACTGGTTCTGATTGCCTTGGAAATGGACTAGTGGTTGATGGGGATGGGGGGAGTTTTCCAAACCCCCAGCCCCCTCCCTGCTGGCTGACAGATGGTTTTGGCCGGGTGCTACCCTGTCTTGAATCTGAGGCAGACACTGATTAGCTTAAGGTTGCTGGTGAAGGCCTTTCTCCTGAGCAAGAAATTTGTTCAGGAGCAGGCATCTGACCAATGCCTGCCCCTCCTAACCCACACCCCTTCAGCTACAGCCCAAATTCAGGCAGAGGCCAGGGCTGCCAAGGACCACAGCAAACAGCTCAGAAACATCGGGGCACACCTGGAACCTGCCTTTCCCTGGTATTCAGTTCAGAAAGAATGTGTTTTCTATTGCTTAAGCGTGAATCAGTGTTCTCCATTATATCCAAAGCATCCTGCCTGATTATTAGGGCTTTTTAAAAAATTCTTGTATTAGATTGCCAAATCCCTTTCCAAAGTATAAAAATTGACTGTCCTCATTAACTGCATTCAACAAATGCTTAATTTCCTAAAATTCCAAGGCCAGGGCTGAGTGCCAGGGATACAGCAGTGAGCCAGGCCCACTTGGTCCTGCCCTCCCAAGACCTCCAGTCCAGGAGGGGAGACAGACAGTAAATAACTAATTATACCATTAAATATTTAACAGTGGTTACGATAAGAGCCAGGGAAGGGAACAGAAGGCTCTGAGAACACTCTGGGGGAGGGGATGGCAGGCATCTGTGGCCTGTCTTACACAGCAGGGCCTCTTTGTGTTTGTATGTGTGGGGGCCAGAGACTGATGTCCAGCATCACCCTCAATCATCAGTCTGTAGCTTGTTTTCTAAGGCAGGGTCTCTTACTGTACATGGAGCTGAAGAACCTGACTAGACCAGCTGGGGATCTCAAATCAGGCCCTCACATTTACAGAGCAAGTCCCTTACCCACTTAAACCACCTCTCCAGCCCCAGAACTGGAGTCTCAGCTATAAACTTCTACAACTTGACTGTTAGGTCCAAGGCTGCATTGGCTGGCCCTACTCAGGCATAGTAAGAAAACCACCCATCATTCTCGGGCACCTTTGTTCTGTGCTGGTACCCAGTCTCTTCCTGAGCTTGCTGTGCACCCCAGGGGCCGGGACATTTTGCTTGAGGGAGTCTGACTTTTCAAAAGCTGTAGAGAGGGGGAAGGGGAATGAAATCGGAAGAGGAGGGCCTTTTTTCTGGCTGCCAAGGAGGACAGTCCTCACACTGCTGAGAATGGCCACATGGCTCCTGCTAGACCGGTGAATTAAGGCTCAATAGAGAAAGTGAGTCAGGGCCTCTTTGTGCCTTCTTTGGGGCTGTGGACTGCTTTCCCCATGGGCCGAACAGAGTCTGGGGTTGTATTTCTCCATCTTCCATCAACCTTAGAGCTAATGGAAAGTCCCTGTGGCCTGTGATGATCTCTTCAGTTTAGTTTCCAGTTCTTGTGCCAATCTGTGAGGGTTTGGGGGTATCTGTATAGTCGTCTGGTGGAAGATGGGAAAGGGTTTATCTGATGTGAAGCTGCCACAGAGTGAGTCTAATTTGCCCACAAAGGTAGTTCTGAGAGGTTCGAGTTATCTCTTCAAGGCAGATGAGAACAATAAGTCTCAAACAAGCAGAGGACCAGCTTGTCCGACCCTACCAAGAAGTGGCAAGGCTTGGATGCGAACCCAGGTCTCCTGCACCTACAAAGAGGTCTATATGCTCAGTAGCCCTTGCCCCTCAGTCCAGTCCTCATCCAAAGGTGAGGGTCCACCCCTCCCGGGGCAGATGCTACCTTGAGTCTCTGGGTTCTTTGACAAAACTGCAAGGAAAGTGTCTATGATGAGAAAACCCTTTGTGACTCAAGTTCCCCACACTGGTGTGAGCATTTAAAGGACAGAAACCCTAGACTATAGCTAGAAAAGCACATAGCTCCCTGGTGAGCCTCCAGGACCCTTGAGGGGTGAGAAGGGACAGAATTCCAGAGCCTGCCAACCTGGGAGCTCATGTTTCCTCATGAATAATAAACAGACTGACAAGTGGACTGACATCCAGGACTTTGTACCATACAAAGCCATGGTCTCATCTTCAAGCATCCATGTGAAAACCTGGTGAGTGCTGGGTGACCCCAGTCTGCAGGCCACTCCCCAAGAAAATGGGAGGTGGGCAGACCTAAAGCGCCAGGCCTGAGATCCTGTGCACAAAGATATGGGAGGGCTGAGCAGCAGGATGTGGATCAGAACATAAGCAGATTCCTCCTGTGTTCTTTTCTGGGTCTTGGTTTCCTTATCTTTGTGTTAAATGGAAGTGGTCAGATAGGTGCTCCAGAAAGGTCCATTTGTCAAAGGAGCTCAGAAAGGGGATTTTTGGGGCTGAGGATATAATTCAGCTGGTAGAGGGCTTGTTTAGCTGGCACACGTGTAATCTCAGCACTTGGGAGGTAGAGACAGTAGGACCAAAGTTCAAGGTCATCCTCGGTTACGTAAGAACCTCAGAGCCAACCTGGGTTATATCGGACCCTGCCTCAAAATAAGGAGGGATGGTGGGTGGAGAACGGTGTCTCTAAGTCTTCTCTACAGGAAAGCCAGAGGCACAGGGACCAATCACACTGGACCCCAGAGGAAGAAAGTTCATTGCTCAGCAATCCTGAACCATCAGATCACCAGGATATGGAAGGGGAGGTAGCAGAGACATGATACTGTGAGGCCCTGAGAGAACCCGGAACACCGCATGCCACATGCTGATGGCTCAAATGATTGCCAAGTGAACTGCATAACGTCCTTTTCCGTGAAGGTCATAGCACATTCTCCTGCTTGAGTGGGACTCTTTCCCTTCCCAGTTCATGATGCATCCAGGTAGTGGTCCTCTTGTGATAGCCTCGAGTTACAGAATCCTCACTTGGTAGTGCTCTGAGCTGACTCCTACCCACTGCACAGCAGTAGAGGAAATGGTTCTCACTGGTCCTTGGGAGACACCTAGGAATGGGCCTGGGGTCTTGCTACCCTAGGGTGCTATAGTTCCTGGAGCAGAGCTCAAGGTCCTGCAGAGCTCCCTGCAGCATTTCATCCCTTTGATTTTGTGACTGGCAGGCATTGAAGCACCCAAAAGCCCAAGATGAACTTAGTCATCCACTCTTACAAGGACCTCACCCCAGGGTGCCTGCACCGTGAGGCTAGAAAGGACAGCAAGTGACTGAGGTTCATTTACCTCCTCCATCATCTGCTCACAGCAATCATCCCTAGTCACCTTGTTCCCAGAGGCACACAGACCTCAGAAGCCCCTCAACGGTGCTCTGGCAGCAGCTCTGGAGAAACAGCTCCCAAGCCCAAACTAACAAGTCCTCTCTATTCCCACCATTCAACTACAGTGGTGGAGACCAAGGCCTGAAATGGAAAAGAGATATACCCAAGGCCAAGCTCCGACCCAAGTCTTTTAAATCCCAGATTCCCATCCCATCCAGTCTGGGGCACCCTCCCTCCCTCCCTCTCACCTGGAAGGAAAGGTAAGCTCACCGACTTAGCTTACCTAATGGAAGATTCTCACAGAATCTGAGTGTGGTGTTCCGCATCACAGGGGGCTCTGCCCTCTCAACAGCACACCCTTAGGGCATTTGCACAGTGCTTCGCTTCTCCAGAGATACCAATTTTCAGGAAAGGAGGTAAAGGCAATCAGGGTGGGCTTCCAGGAGGAGGAAAAGTGATGATAGGATCTGCAAGGAAAGAGCTGAGCACAAAAGAAACCCAGGTAAGGCCTCTGTCCCCAGGGAATTCGAGCGGCTGCTGGAGGAAAAACACAGACTTTGGGGACAGCTGTGGGACACCAAGAAAGTCCTTCCAACTTTCAGATTTTGTCCCCCCCCCTTTTCTTGGTGTTTTGTTTTGGTTTGGTTTTGGTTTTCAAGGCCTTGAACTCAGAGCTTTGCCTGCCTCTGCCTCCTGAGGTTAGAATCAGAGGTATGTGGGCACTACTGCTTCTTCCTTTAAAACTCTTGGTCCCTAATCTGCCTTTAGATACTTCAATGTCAAACTGCTGAAGCCCAGCAGCTTTAAGATTTTTTTTTTTTTAAAGGATGGAAATATGTACCTCAGGAGTGGATGTCAGCCTAGCATGTGCAGGCAGGTGCTGGAGCCCAGCCCCAGCCCCAGGAAGAGGAGGAGAGAGAGAGAGTGAGGGAGGCAGGGAAGGAGAGAGGGAGGGAGACAAAGAGAGAGAGAACCTTAGTTAGAGACAGGGTCTCAAGCAGCCCAGGCTGGCCTCCGACTCTTACATAGGTGAGGATAATCTGACTCCTGATCCTTCTGTGTCTGCCTGCAAAGTGCAGGAGGACAGGATGCCACCACACCTGTATTAAAGCAAACGAACAACCTTCTCCAATACACGAAGGACTCCCCCAGGCCAGAACGCTCAGGAGCTCTGGGCCTCCCTCATCTTCTCTTCTTCTATATGATCTCTGTGATCCCCGCTAGAGCAGTGCTCCTCAGCCGTCCCGATGCTGAGACCCTTTAATACGGTCCCTCATGTTGTGCTGACCCCAACCATAACATTATTTTTGTTGCTACTTCATAACTGTAAATTTGCTACTATTATGAATCGTAATGTAAATATTTGTGTTTCCTTGTGGTCTTCAGCGACCTCTGTGAAAGGGACTGTGACCCAGTGAGAGGCACTATCTCTGAGAAAGTTACCCAGAGTCCCTTAACCTCCAGTTTTTCTTCTCTGTCTGATGGAGCCAGGGGGTGTGTGTGTGTGGGGGGTGGCCTTTAATCCTAGTGCTTGGGAGGCAGAGGCAGGTGAGATGGATCTCTGTGAGCTCGAAGCCAGCCTGGTCTACAGGGTTAGTTCCAGGACAACCAGAGTTACACAGAGAAACCCTGTTCACACAAAATCAAAACAAAACAAAACAAAACAAAAACCAACAACAAAAAAGAGTCTGATGTGTCTACCTGGACCTACCCAACTTTCCCAGCTGACTATGGATCAGATGGGTGAGCTGTAATAGATGCACAGAGGGGAGGGAGGGAGGGAGAGAGAGGGGGAAGAAAGGGGGGGGAGAGAGAGAGAGAGAGAGAGAGAATGTGAACATAGAGAGTTTCTACCCTCCAAGCCCCAGCACGTGACTCCTTTCCCTAAAGTGGGAGACCACGTGTACTTTAGGAGTATTAGATAAAGTATTACAAAACAAGATTGGTCCATGCTCACTGCCCAGTTGGACAATTACCTATTTACTATGAATGATGGTACCTGGTACATGGTGAATGCTTTTCCAGGTGGTAGCTCCTACTCACCATGTGCAGCCTATTCAGGGGGAGGCCCAGGGATGAGTGTGATCACCCACCACCACCACTCTAGGTGTGCAGGGTAGGAGTGCACCTCTCAATTGTGATGGGAGGTAGCTGGGAAAGCTGCATCAGCACCGCTCTGCAGCCCTTGCTGGATGCTGAGTCTGGCACCTGAGAACACTGCCTCAAACCCCTGTAGAGGCCCTTGAGTTTAACCCCTCTTTCCCCTACTTCGGGAAGGCGGGAGGGTGGCAAGGGTTGGTATGTGGTAGGGGAGGCAGGCTAGGTCAAGAAAGCACAGGCTGCCAGTATGGGGAGCATGATGCCTCATCAGACCACACACACACACACACACACACACACACACACACACACACACACACACACACACGGGGCCGAGGGGGAGTCTAGTGAGATTAGAGAGACAGAGAGCATATAATTTTAAATGTGATCACATCATACAGACCCACAAAGCTGCTACCCACGTTTTAAAGACACAAGCACATGTGCTCACAGATACGCACATGCTCGCCCACACAAAGACACAGAGAAGCAACCACACAGACTTTCAGACTTGTGTGTACACAGCTTCATACAGTCACATGCAGCGTCTCCTCCCCTTGGCCCTGCCCAGACAGAGGAGCAATAGAAAAGCCCCTTGCTCCTACTGGCAGGAAAGTAAGATGAGTCCTTACCCAGGGCCCGGCTCCTGGACACATACACACTCACACATTCCATCCCCCAGTCTCATCCTCCCAGCTCCCATCTCTGCTGGACCAGACAAAGAAGCTCATCCAGTGAGGTTTGTGGTGAAGAGATGGGAAGGCTGGCAGGGAGCAGCTGCTGTCACCATGGCTACCAGCTGACCCACTTCTCCTCTACCCAGGCTGGCCCACCCGGCCCAGGCAAGGCAGTTACAGGCAGCTTTGGGTAGGATGGGTCCTCTCCTATCACAAGCAAAAAAGGAACAACCCTTTTGAGGGTGTGGTACGAGGGATGAGGTGAGACCCAGTTAGGCCTGATCCTATGAAGGAAGGTACCAGGCTCCAGATAGGGCCTGAGGAGAGCAGTGCACTGAAAATATGTTTCTGATCTGTCTTTTCCCACATCCGGGTCTCTGGCCTCTGAAACCCAGACACAGTCTTCGTCACAACCCTAGTCACAGCCCTCACAGATGTTGTGATCATATCCCTGCCTCTGTCCCAGGCTCTGCATACTCACAGGTGCAGGAGACTCTGGGCCGGAGGAGCTCTGTCTCTTGTGCAGAGAAGGTTTATGGAATGCAAGGCCCATCTCCTGCCAACATGTGCCTTCTCCCAGCTAGGGACTCCTGAGGACAGGGTTGTGTATTCCCTTAGAACCAGCAACTTGGAACAACACAGCCCCCAAGATAAGTCACAGGAAGAGATGATCCTTACCCAAGGATGAAACCCACCCCTCTGCTTGACACCTGACATCCCATTTCCTTCACCTGGTCCCTGACTTCCTCTCCTACGTCCACAATATCCTGGCTTCTTGCCCCATCTTTTCATTCCTCACAAGTGCTACTGTATCTCCTGTCTATCTGGAACATTCTTCTACAGCTTGCCTCTACCGCCATCCTCCAAGGACCGCTTGCTTGTCTATCCCTCTACATTTGTCTACCCGGGATTCCAACTCTCCTCAGTCCTCCTTTGAAGGCATTTCCTAGCACTCTTCCCTTGAGCCTCCAAAACTCCGCACTGTCCTTGAGTGGTATGAGTTAAAGTTCTGATATCCTGTACCTCCAGTGTGGCCTTGACTGAAAATGTGACCTTTGCAAATGTGATTAAAATCATCCTGATAGAGGTTGTCTCTATTCCAACTAATGTCCCTACAGGAAGACTACACTGCACAGAGAAGAAGGAAAAATGGCATGCAAGCCCAGACTGGAGCACCAGCATGTCAAGGATCACTAAGGCTTGCCAAGGGGTGCCAAGGTTTGCCAAGGATTGACAGTGGCCACCAGAAGCAAGGGAGAGACATGGGACAGGTGGCCTCTACCAGTCTGCACAGGAATCAACCCTTCCAGACACCTTGATTTCAAACATCCAACCTCCAGAGCTTTGGAGAACAGATTCAGACTGCTCCAAGCCACCTCATCTGTGGTTTGTTCCAGCAGCTCTGGGACATGAACATAATGCCATTTGTAACTTATGCGGTACCTGTCTCCCACACCCAGCCCCAGGCTGTGAGCTGCTTAAAAATAGGAACTGCGTTCTTCACCCTAAATCCCCAGTACCTGGCTAGCATGGGTCTGGCAGTGTAGCAGGGCTCTGTAAATATTTACTGAAAGAGTGAACAGCAACCAAGAGGACTAAATGAACACTGATGGAGAGAAGAACCATGAGTCAGTTTTATTTTCTTTATGTGACATATTGTGTTTTCTAAAGCTACTACTTTAGAAACTGTATTAATGCTATAATAAAGGAAAAAAAATAAATATTTTCCTTTCCAAAACATATGCTAAAATACCAGACATTTCCACCCGTGTGTGTTCTGTGAGCAGGGACAGACTCTGCTACATACTTGATGACTGCTCTCTATTGATTAATTGATTCCTCCTGGGGTTTCCAGAGTACTTTCTGCAGTTGGAGTTACAGAGTCTGCGCTCTGGAGCCTGCCTGGTAGGTAGGTAGGGTACACAATCTTCTTGGCTGGCCATCTCTGCTATCTACTTCTCTACCATAGACCGTAGAATCGGACCAGTGTGGCAGCCATCACCTGATGGTGCTAAACTTGGCATCTGAGATTTTCCTCCATATCCTGGCGAAAGACCGTGTACCAGTACAAGCAGGATACACAGTGAACATATCCACTGGCACTTCTCACACTCAAATGTGGACACAAGTCACCTCGGGATCACGCTGGGATGCAATTCTGACCCCCAGGGCTCACAGGTGGAGCCTGGGATTCTGTTTTGTTTTGTTATTTCCACCAGCTCTTGATGCTTTTGCTGCTGGCCCATGGACCACTAATGGGCCTGAGATGCTAAGGGAAACACCCTGTGTGTTCTGTAAAAAGAAAGAACACGATAGGATGTGGGACACCGGGAAGAAGTGCAGAGCAGAAGACAGATGGGAATGTGGGACAGGTGTCACCGTATAGGAAAGCAGTGGAGACCGCCAGGAAGATCTACACAACAGGCATTTCAGAGGCTTGAGAACAGAGCATGGCAGAGGAGCAGAAGGTGAGCGCAGCTCTGGAAGAGGGGACTAGAGAGACTACAAGCCGTCAATGAGGGTCCCTGACTGTGGAGCCGAGAAGCATGCTTTTTAATAGTGCAGGAGTGAAACCTAACAAGATGTAGGCATGATGCTTTCCAGAGATCAATGGGGCACTTTGAACAGAATCAGAAACAAGCTGATGGAGGGAACGATCGCTCTGTCCAGGCTGGAAGGGCAGCACAGCTGTTCTGCATGTAGAAAGAGGGGAGGGATAGGGTTTGGGACTCCCTAGAAGCAGGTGAAGAGACAAGTTTGGAAGAAGGGAGTAAACAGAATCCACGCAGATCTGTAGGGAGGGTAGAAATGTGAGATGTCGTCCTTGACAGAGCCTGAGGGGTCCCTGAAGACAAACCTGGCCGAAGGAGAAAATGAGTGCCCGAGCTAGTCACAAGGGGTCTAAGCTAACACTGTAGTTTGTGGGTAGAGACATTGGGCAGAAAGGTAACAGTATCATTTATTACCCACCAGGACCCTGTGAGCGTGAGCAGGACACTGTTAACAATCCTATGAGAACTACAGAGGAAGGTGTAAACTATGACCAATCTAGGCAAACACAGAGCTTCTTAATCACCCAGCCCTGAGATACTGGATCTCAGTAAGACACCCACCTGCTTCTCCTGATTCCCCTTCCTAGACTGAGTGAGGAGGTTCTCAGGATGTCCCTGTCAGGGACAGGTAGACTCATCCTGAGAGTGAGGGCCTGTTAATGGTGTTAGGCTCAGAGCCTCTCCCTAGGCTAGCTCTCCATTAAACACCAAGACAGCCAGGCAGCATTGGCAGCACCAAGGACAGCGGCCGGTGCTTGTGGCCACCGGCCCCTCCCCTGGTCAGGGCTGCCTTCCAGGTTGATCAATATTTCATGAAGGGAAGGGGTTCCGATTACCAGCCCTGCGCCAAGCCGGAAGGCGCCGCTGCTGCGCCCACTGCCCACCCTGGGGACCTTCCTCTCATATCCAGCACAGCTTCATCTGACCTGTATACAGACAGGAATGGCATCCTTCATTCCCAGGTCTCTTCCAGACTGGAGATACACCTTTGCCTAGAACTAGAGACATACTATACAAAAAAAGGCCACATACACAGACATCAAACACAACCACACCCAGCACATGAGCTACCTGAACAGGACACTCAGACATAAAGTGTGAGCATGCACAGCACACACACAAACATGCACAAACACACATTACGGAGATGCAATGACCACACACCCACATACACATTGCACATAAGAACTGTCTCCTCCCACTCAAATGCTTCATGAAAATTCCCTCAGAGAACCTGAGACATATCACATGAGGGTCAGTGAGCTGCACACACCATATTAACATGTGCACATGCACACATACATACAAGGTGTGCCTTAACAGTGACTCTCTCTCACCATGGATACACAGCGCACACCCACAGGCTCCCACCTTCCTGGCGCCCAGGACAATGTGCACATACTGTGAATGTGAATATGCAAGAGACAGACAGACCTCTCTCCTTTCCTCCTTCCTTTCTGCCATTTCTGCTCTGGATTTGAGCCCTATGGAGAAATAGTCTCCAAGGCGTCCTGGTAGCTGCATCCAAGCCTCAGGGACCTGAGGCACAAAGAGATGGGTAGAGGAGGCAGTTGGGAAACAGGGACCCTGGAGAGTCCAAAGCCCCTTAGCTCTGTTGTTCTGGGGCCCTGAGCTCTGGAACACAAAACCCCAAGGACTGCTTCCCTCACCCACAGCTCCCAAAGCCTTGCTGCCCTCTGGGGCTCCAGGCTCCTAGGGAGCCTCAAAGTCTGTTATGTATAAAGACAGGACCATCAGGTCTGAGCTCCTATTCTTCCACACTACATCTCAAGGCTTGGCCTGGAGTGAGAGCATTTCCTGCCTCCATCTCAACACCAACAGTCCCTCTCAAACAGGCTGTGGGGACTCCACACAAACTCTCCAGGCTGCAAGAGTCTCAAAGCAAAACAAAACAAAGCATAGCCCAAGCCAGGGCTGGTGAGTGAGTGAGAAAGTATGTGTGAGGCCCTGTGTTTGATCCCCAGCACCACCAGAAAGAAAGGGAGGAAGGGGAGCGGGAGGGAAAGAGGGGAGCCTGAGCATAGAATAAGCAGAAGAGAGCTGGCCAGGATATCAGGGAGAAACTTTCATTTTTTAGGTAGGTGGATGGAAGGGGCAACTTCAAGAGTAGATGAGCAAAAGGTCCACATCTCTGACATCCCCCACCAAGACTTTGCACTGTCCACACAGAAATCAGTGATTTCTGCCTAATCCCAGTCTCCTATACATTTTTCTTTAAATTGACACTTTCAAAACTTAAGTGAATTATTTTAAATAGAGATTCTGTTGCGACTATAAACAGAAAGTCAATATCACTTTTAATGAACAGGAAAAGACTGTAAATATAAGTACAGTAAGAAGCAATGTTCTAAGCTGGTGGTGGAATGGCTCCATGGATAACAGTCTCCGACCCTGATGATGGAAGTTCAATTTCTGTGACCCGCCTGGTGGAAGTGGGAGAATGCCACAGATGCCCTCGGATCTCCAGTGTGTGCCCATTCACCTGCATACCCACTCAAAGAAATGAATGCAATTTTACAGACATGGCAGTCCCAACATATGTGCCAGAAGTCTGAGGCCATCCTGAGTTTCTTAGTTTCCAGATCAGCCCAAGGAAGTGTGAGACCCCATCTCAGACAAACAAACCCAAACAAGCCAAGCTCCACTATTACAGTTCAGCTGCATGGAGTTGCCAACCACAGCCCTCAGCCTGGCCTGAGATCTCTCTGCAGTGGGGGAGGGAGACATTCATAACCATACAGACTTGTTCTCCCCCGGGGGGTGGCTGTGGACCTGCTAGAGTTAACCCAAGACCAAAGTTCTCTCTATTTGCCACGGCAGGTCTAAAAGCCCCGTAGCGCCATCTGAAGGTGCTATTCCATCAGAAGCTGAGCAGAGCAGCCACCCACTCTGGAATAACCATTTTATAAGAATTGCTGTACTTGGAGCTGATGAGATGGTCCAGCAGGTTAAGATACTGGCCACCAAGCCTGACGATCTGAGTGTGATCCCTAGGACCCATATAGTGGAAGACAGAACTTCCACAAGTTGTCCTTTGACCTCTACACGTGTGTTGTGGCATGCCCACATGTGTGCACACACACACACGCACACACACACCCACAAATAAATACACATTTTCAAAAGGAAATTGCTCAGGGTTCATTTCCTATTTACAATTTGTCACCCCAGTCCTCCATCTAATACGAAACTCACAGCAGCGATTGCAATTTTCATTCTTAAGATGAGAAAACACCCAGAGAGGTTCAGACATTTGCCAACAGTCACACAGCTCTACAAGGTAGATCCCCTAGGAGGAGATTTAACTTCCACATAGATGACATGTATCCTACAGTCAGGAGCGCTCCCTCTGGGCGATCCTGGGTTAATCAGGAGAAGGCAGAAGGACGACTACCTGGCATATGCTTACAAGGTCCTCACAACCCCAAGGAGCAGATAGGCAGGTGAGTAAATAGCCAACATGAAGAGTTTATTCTAGAGTTGCACCATTGTGTATCTCTGGGCTACCATCACTACCTCTCTCAACCTCAGTGTCCATGTCTTTAAAATGGGCAAAATAATAGCACGTCTTTTATCTTTACAACACGAGGATTAAATGGAATCATATGTAATGCCTAGTATAGAGTAAGTATCAAGAGAGTTTATATTACTGGGAAAGCAAGAATAGAGTCCACACAGGTCAAGATGACTGGATGGTGAGATAGGCATGAGGTGGTTCTTTGCTGAGTAAAGGAAACGAAATTTTTCTTTTGAGACAGGGTTTCTCTGTGTAGCCCTGGCTGTCCTGGAACTTGCTTTGTAGACCAGGCTGGCCTGAATCTCGGATCCACCTGCCTCTGCCTCCCAGAGTGCTGGGATCAAAGGCGTGCTCTATCACTGATGATTTCAGCCTTAAAGGATGAGCATTACTGAGAGGAGGAGAACTGTGGTAGATTGTGCTGGCTCAGTCCTTGTCTTCCTAGCATTTGGGAAGCAGAGACAGGAGGGAAGGGAATGTGAAGCCACCTTGAGCTTGAGGTGAGAGGGTGTCTCACAATGTCCCGGTCTGAGGATGCATCTTGGTGGATGGCAGCTTGTTTAGCATGTGCAAAGCCCTGGAATTAATCCCTGGCACTGGAGGGGGAATAAGGTGGAATGCAGTTCTGGCTGCTCAGGCCTTCCCTCACCCCATCCTAAAGAAAAGAGAAATTCATTATCCACCTGTTTTTCTCTGTTTGGGCCCTCAATGATATGGGACAGGGTCTTCGGTGCCTGTCCTGGCCACTATTACTCTGGGAAGAGTCCCCTTTAAATCACAGTTCCAGGCCCCCCCCTTCTCTAGGTGCTGTCTGCATGGAAGGCTGGCATCCTGCCCACCTCCCTGCTCCACCTGGCACCTTACATACTTAGCAGATGTCTCCTGAAGCACTTGTCCAGCTAACAATGATCCCCCCCCTCCCGCGCACACACACACACACCTGAGGTAGGTTCCAATAGCCATGTTCACGTCTGACTTTGTGATCCCTCCCAGCAGGTTATGGGTGTGTGGCCCAGTGTGGCACCTGACTCCCTCAGAGCCAATCAGATCTTCTCCTGGGAATTTGGGCTTGGATCTGCCAAGTCCCAGGTGATAGTTCTGAGTGTGGCTGGAATCCAGGGTCACAATACCAAAATTGTGTCAGAGGGGACAGACAGGCAAAGGCTGCCGGCAGGGTGCAGAGAGTGAAAACCAAATTCTCTGGCCTTCCAGGTCCTGCCTTCCTAGATTAGTACTGTCCCCTCCCCCTGCTGCCCCATTCTCTGTAACAAATCTTCCTCCTAACACACCTTTATTACTGAAGCTGGTTTGCCTGCATTTTCCTAATTAAGACAGGAGCCAGGAGCAGGAGATATAAAGATGAACAGTCTGAGGTAGGGATGCAGACTTGGCACTGATATGGCAAGGACAGAGTGGGGTAACCATACTGGACTGGCAAAGGGTCTTATACAAGCTTCACAGTGAAGGCACGTGGCTGGGATGGTCTTAAAGAGTGAGAGCCATTCTCTAGAAACAGGCTAGAGGTGGGCGAGGCATTACATGCAGTGGAAACAGCAAGTGTAGGTACACAGAGGCACAAAACAGCCTGGCCTGCTGGAGGAACTGCCAGGTGTTCAAAGTGTGCTGCGGAAGCAGGAGAGGTAGGGATGGACAGGGAATTGGGTACAGATCATAAAGAGCTTTGAATATCATGCTAAGAAGCGGAAGCCTTTTCCTGTCAGCTACGGGGAGCTATTGAAGTATTTTAAGTAGCTGGGGGTGACAGGGTCAGTTCTATGTTTTGGAAAGATCGCTCTGGGGATATGTACAGAAAAGCTTGAAAAAGGCAGGCCTGGAGGCAGAGAGGCCATGAGGATGCTGCAGGATGAGGTACCTGCTTTTTTATGCACCAGCCAACTCACTGCTTACCTGCTATGTGCCAGGGCTAGGCAACACGGGTTCCAGACCCACTGAATTCTCAGGTCAGCAAACAGATGATGGGAAAAAAGTAAACAGGGGCTGGAGAGATATGGCTCAGTGGTTAAGAGCACTGACTGTTCTTCCAGAGGTCCTGAGTTCGATTCCCAGCAACCACATGGTGGCTCACAACTATGATGACATCTGGTACCCTCTTCTGTATACTGTATACTATATACATAATAAGTAAATAAATATTAAAAAAAGAAAGTAAAGAGTGCTAAAGCATCATGAAGAAGTACAAGGTCCTGGGGCTGGGTTTGTGGTCTTTGTGCAATCATGAAGACATGGGTTTGAATCCCAGCACCCATGTAAAAAGCCAGGTAAGACTGCGTGCATGTGTGCGTGCGTGCATGCATGCGTGCGTGCATGCGTGCATGCGTGCATGTATGTGTGTGTTTTAAGTTTGGGATGAGGGGACAGAAATGGGAGAATCTTGCTGACCTGCAGCTGAGAGCCAAGACCATGAGCTTCCGGTTCAGTCAAACACCACACCTCAAGGGAACAAGGAAAAGAGCCAATAGAAGACACTGTGCTCATGGATGTGCATGAACGATACCACACACAGGGAAACACATTGGAGAAGGAAAAAACGCAGGCATGTGGGGGGGTATGAAAGTGGTGTATTTAGCTCTTGGTTTTTGACTTCTCTGATGAAATGACACTTGGGTTAATGTCTAGGACACCAGAACAGAAGGAGTCAGCAGGACCCCCGGGAGTGGGTGCGCATCAGGAAGGACCTGCGTAAATGTCCTACAGTGGAGCGTAAGAAAGAATGGTAGATGATGATGTAATGGGGATGTGAGGACCAGTTCACAGGGCCTTGGAGACTGCGTCAGTGAAGCTGGATTTTATTCTAAGAAGTCCTGGGAAGTTCAAGCAGGGAAGTGACACAATCAAACATTTATCTTTAGAAGATCGTGCTGGCTACATCTTCTACATGATAGCAAGTGATGCAAGCCTGAAAGTGTTAGGGTCCAGGTAGGAGGCTGTCATGGGTGTCTAGATGACAGGCAGTGCTCTGGAGTGGGGTGTGGGCAGGAAGAGGGGCCATAGACCTGACCCAAGAGAGAAACACTGGAGAACAAGGCTTGCTAGGCTTGGCTGTAGGCTGTGGGGGCGAAGACAGGGAGGTGTCCAGGAGAATTTCCAGCTTCCAGCTTGAGCAAGTGAGTGGGTGATGGTGACGGTGACAGAGACAAGCCGGGGACCCTGGAAGCAGAGCAGGTACAGGTGGGTGGAGCAAGGGACCTGGGTTTGATCCTAAAGCTGGGTCTAGGAATCATAAGACTAACAAGATGCTGAACCCAGAAGAGGTAATTAGATTCAGAATAGTGAGATGACATAAGGAGAATGGCAAGAGGGTGGTGGGGAGAAGTGGGATCAGTTTAACTCTAAGGAACCATGGCAACAGCAGGTCCTGGGGGCAGAGTGGCCAGAGATTCTGGGCTTGAACAGTCAGAATCTCAAAAGCTCATCCTCTCTTCAGCCCCTGAAGGCATCTGGCCTTGAATCTCCCTTTCCCAGCCAAGGAGTATACCCTGGGCTTAGACGGTACCCAGAGAAAAGCCTTTCATTCCCCTGTACCCCTTCACCCCCCCGGGGAAAGCCAAGTTCTCCTTTCTAAGCATGATGGTGCATGTCTATAATTCCAGTGCTTAAGAAGCTGAGACAGGAGAATTGCCACAAGTTCAAAGTAGCTACCCAGCAAGCCAGTGCTACATAGTAAGATCCTGTGAGCAAATGAATGAACAAACAAATGAATGCAAAGTTCTTCCAGGCTCAGCTCAGGCAGCCCCTCACCTATGAGAAGACTTCCCAGCCCATGCCTGCTGTCTTGTGACCAGTCAGTCACTCTGTCACTGAATCTCAGGTCTTTCTCTTGATAACCATGGGACTGTGGTCAAGTAACCCCAGCTTCCTCATCTGTGCCATGGAGGGGATGATTATCTTCCCCTCGTTGGTGAAAATGAGTGTGTAAAGTGCTTAGCAAAGAAATCATAGAGTAAACACCATGTAAGCCTTACTGTGACTATTGCCCCACCCATCTTTGGACAGATAATCAAGTCTGACTTATGAACTTGATAGTATGAAAAGCCCAGTGCTAAAGGAAAGCTCAGGCCCTTGTTCAAAACAATTCTTTCCAGACAGTGGCAGCAGAAAATTAAAGTGTGGTGTCTCACTACGCTTAGGGTTCTGCCCCTGCCTCAAGCCAAGCTCCCACGATAGCGCTCACATGAGGTAGGAAAAAGTGCCATCTGGCATAGGGCCTTACAATTCCAGCTAGAATCTCACTTTATTCTTCCCATTTTATAGTTGGTGACATTCAAGTTTAGACACAGGCATGCTCTGCTCATGAACTGCCCAGTGAGGATTTAAACACAGAACAGACCAGCACCAAAGTTTTACGCCTAGTCCTCTGGCTCCCCAGAGGCTGGGAAAAACCTGGCCCCAAGGGCTGAGCTCAGTCAACAAGGCTGAGATGTGGCTCAGCCCTCAGAGAGGGATCTTGAAGGCACCAGGACTGCCTTCCTCCTGGGAAGAGCAGCATAAACAAGGGCTCCCTGGGTACCATCTCTGCTGCTACTTAAGCGTAGTGCTCAGAGAGGGCAAAAGGTCAGTGACAAGGAGGCTCTCCTGTGGGCCACAGGCCACAGCACACACACCTAGAAGTCTGACTCTGCTTCTGCTCCTTAAAATCCTTTAAGGGTTACCACTGACTGCAGAACAAGCCCCTGCATCTCTGGTTCACTGCTATCCCAAGGGTGTGGAGCTTGGTTGTCCCTAGCCTGCCACACACCCCTCCATTATATCTTCAGGATGTTCCCATGCCACCAGGGACCCTAAAAGCTGTTCCTGCCTCATTTATCCTTGTCTCTTTGCCTCCTTGACTACTTAGCATCCTCAGCTAAGAGGTCACCATCTCTGGAAGCCCTTCCTGAACCCCAGAAAGTAGGGAAGCAGCCTGCAGTGATAGGTCCATGTCACATATGTAGTCACCTGCTCTAGACCATGACCCTGCCAGCAGCAGAGGTCCCAGAGCTGACTGTATCAGTGGTACTGAGTGACTGTTGTGCCCTCCTGCAACAGAGGTAAGAGGACCCTCACTCCCTTCTGCCACTCCTCTCTGCCTCCCTTTCTTGCTTTTTGTGTAATGGCCTGGAATTACTGGTATCTTGATTTTCGTTTTGTTTTTGAGACAGGGTCTCATGTAGCCCAGGCTGGCCTCAAACTTATTATATAGCTCGGGTTAGCCTTGAGCTCCTGGTCTACTTGACATCAGCTGGGATTATGGAGTATACTATCCTATTCAGCTTTTATCTAGCTGTCTTGAGTTTAAAGTGTGAAGAGCCCAAACTTGCAAGGGGTGAGAATCATCAAACACAGAAGGTTCCACCTGCCCTAGGCTGGCTCCATAGTCCAGTACAACACTTAATCCAGCAGTACCTTCTAGGCAGGTGGGCTAGTTTGCATGCAAAGCATACCTGATTTGGGAGTGGGTTTTTGAAATAAGATCTCATTCTGTAGCTCTGACTGGCCTGGAACTTGCTATGTAGACTAGGCTTGCAACAATCCTATTGCCTCTACTTTGCTAATGTGTGAGAAACACAGGCAGGGCCACCAAGCCTGGCAATCATTCTTGCTTTCTATAGCCAACGAAGATGGACACCTGTAGTAGTCACAGGTGGAGGACATGAGCCTTGTTCTCTCTGATGCCCAAGCACCTTGTCTCCTCTTCACCACTGACCCCATACCCCTGTGAATCACCACTCACAGCCAATCCATCTCACCCACAGAGCACACCCCAGCCTACAGAGCTCCATCTCTAGAACACAGCCCCGTCATGAAAAGAGGCCAGTGGCCAAGTCATCTGTATCCACTGTGAAAGAAACAACCCCATGTCAGACAAATACAAATGAGGGAGGCAGCCCCATCATCAGCAAAATGTTGTAGGAGATGCACTCTGCACCCCAAGTCAGCAGAATGCTAGCAGGAAGAGTCAATGCTATAGTCAGCAAAAGGTTGTGTGAGAGGCACTTCCCTACACCCCCTGTGTCTGGGCTCGTGACAAGACTGGGGCACATAGAAAAGCCTTCCAATGTAGGATTCCTAGGGTCACAGAGCCCTAGGGTGGCTGCTACCTGGGGGGTGGGCTTCAGCTTGGGAGTGGGGCAGACTCAGGTAAGAGTTCTCACATGGCACTAATGAAATCAACCACCACCACCCCCTTCCCCTGGGACCCTCCAGGCTCCTGCTGATGCAATGCCCAGCCTGATAATTGTTTTCTTCACTCCTTAAAGGGCCAGCTACTACTACAACTATGGACAAACATCACCCAGACCCCTGACAGCCCCCCAGAGCTCAGTTCAGGGGGAGGAGAGGCCCAGAAAGCCAGCAGTTTCAGCCCTAGATCCCAAAGAGTAAAGTCCAATCAATGTCGAGACTAGAAGTGACAAGAAGGGAGAGAGAACAGTTAAGGTAGTGACTGGCCACATCCCCTGGAGGAAGGGAACAAGGTCCCTGCTGAGTCCTCAGCTCCTGGCTCCAGCATGCCTGCCCCAGCAAGTACTTGGCTTATAGTTCAGTAGTTATCCTCTGAGCTGATGAGGGCTAGACGCAGGGGTAAGCTGCTTGAACCTGCCACCTTATTTACTCCTAAAATGTAGGTCTCTTTTGCTGAAAGAGGCCCAGAGAGGGCAATTGATTTCCTAAATATCACATAGTCAGAAAGTATCAGAGCCAGGGTTTGAAGGCAAGTTTAATCAGCTCTGGGCTTTACCCCTTGTAAATGTCTGCAGAACTCTAAGAGTCCCTGGATATCTGGTTTAAACACAGGTTGCAAGGACCCCTCCTTGTCCAGAGAATGTCCCATTAGGCTACCCTCTTCACTTGCCTTGGGGATAGGTGCCAGCTGCGTGATTGCGATTATGGACTAATTGGTGCCTGGCAGCAACTGTGGAAATGGTTTGTTAACCCCTTGGTGAAAGACCATTCAGGCCTCAACGCCAAGTAGAAATCATCACCAGCAGACAACAGGGCAATAGGCAAAGCAGCAGCATCCTTCTAACTCACAGACTTCATCCTTAGAGACGGAGTTGGACACAGCCATTCCCCCAGGTCCAAGCCCTGAAGGCCCATGGTGGCACTGCCAGCTAGAGCCCCTTGATTCCCTGGCCATAGGTATAGCATTTCCCCCTCAGTCTGGGACCACAAGAGCTATAGACCATTCTTGAGCGTCTGAGACACTACGAGGAGACCCATTCCTTGAGGCTGGGTTGTCTAAAGGTGATAGGGGCCTGGGATCCAGGCGGCCAGGAGGTCAGCCAGGGGGGCTAATCCTCCCAAACAAGATGCCAGAATGGCCCACGAAGGGTCTTGCCAAGCTTCCCTGAAGCCCTGGATGACCCATCCTGCCCCTGACCACTTTCCCCCCAGCTTCCCAGAAGCCCCCTCTTTCCACCCTGAGGCTGCGTGAGCACCACCTCTCTCCTTTCCTGAGGAGGGGAGTATTTTCTCTGGGTACAATGGTGTCACGTTGGGAGAAAAAAGTGGCCGCTTCCCGAGCAGGGTACAAGCAGGAGGGAGAAAGGCTGGCTGCCTTTCCAGGAGGGATTTTAAGCACTTTCCAAAAATGCCATGCGAAGCAATGCTGTTGAAGACCAGGGCCCCAGGTGAGCCCTGAGCGTCAGCAAACTACTCCAGATTCTGGGGTTTCTACCTCATTTTCCATGTTTCCCCAGGCTCAGCCCCCGCCCCACAATCTTCCCAAGCTGTGCGCATCGCGGGCCCCCGCCCCCCAGACCTGGCACACATCCCTGCGTAGCGCTCGGCGGCCGGCTGGAACCCCCCTCCCGGCGTGGTCCCCTGACCGCAGCCCCCTCCCCACGCCCATTCGCAGGCGCGCAAGGCCTGCTGACTTACCCCGAGGTGGGGCCGGGGGTCCACGCGGGGAGCGAGGCTCCACTGGCGGAGTGGCTCCGCAAGGCGAGGCAGGTGCTGCCCCGGGACCCCGCCCCGCGGACCCGGCAGTAGGCGCGGCCCGGCTGCTGGCGGGCGCGGACTCCGAAGGAGTAGGGACGCGGGGCGGGGACGGGCAGCGACAGAGACTCACGGGGGCATCGCCCGCCACCGGGCCGGACAGCTCCGCTTTGGCCGCCTGCGCTGCTAGCTCTGCAGCCGCCACAGTTCTCAGTCGCCGCCGGGTGCAAAGCCAGAGCCAAGCCTGGCGGGAGGCGAAGAGGGCCCTGCCAGGGGCGGGGCCTCGGACTAGTGGGAGGGATTAGTAAGTGGGGCGGGGCCAGGTGGGTGTGGTCTTATGGTGGGCGGAGCCTTGAGCATCTGGACCTTCTAGGTCTATCCGCTAAGTAGGCCTGTAAGAGGTGAACTTATAAGAAGCAGGGGCTGGGATCGCTCAATAATTCCCTTTCCCTAAGATGCTCCTCCTGTCCTCTGTGTGTCCACTTCTACATCATCTGTTCTTTCTCATTTTTTTCTTGTCTTTGAAGGTACCTCTTAGGTGCTCCCTTCTACTCTGAACTAGATACAGGGACGTCAGATGGTGAACAATAAGGCTAAGCTTAGATAGATAGATAGATAGATAGATAGATAGATAGATAGATAGATAGATAGATAGATAGATAGGTAGATAGATAAATACATAGATAGATAGATAGAGTCCATTTTTAAAAAGATAAAAACATACAAAAAACAAAAAGGAAACTCAGAGAGGAGAAAGGATTTACTTAAATACCTGAAAGAGACTTTCTGAGGCTAGAGACAGAGAGATCAGCAGTTCAGAAAGCCCACTGCTCTAGAAGGGGCTCAGAGTTCAGTTCCCATCACCCACATCAGACAACTCACAACTACCTGTAACTCCAATTCCAAAGTATCTGATGCCCTCTTCTGGTGTCTACACACACACACACACACACACACAGAAAGTAAAGAGTCTTTTTTAAAAAAAGACTTTTCAGTGTTCCATTTGGACTTAGGTGAAGGGACTAGAGTATCAGTCCTTGTGACCCATGCTCCTTCCCATTTGTGCCACTGATTTTCAATTTGAATGATTTTGTCCTGAGGGGATTTTTTTTTTACAATATCTAGAATTATTTTTAGTTTCTAGAATTTTGAAAGGCTTTTTCTTGATGATTTCTGTTAAGAAAAAAATCCTGGAACTAGAACTCTACTGACACCAAGAGTTCTGAGACCCAATGCATCAATGTCTCTCTGTCTCTGTATTACATTATGTTATATGCACATAATATTATATATTATACACACAACACATATATAGGGGTTATTATAATGGCTTACAGGCTGTGGTCCAGTTGGTCCAGCTGGTCCAACAATGGCTGTCTACCAACAGAAAGTTCAAAACTCCAGTAACTATTCAGTCCATGAAGCCAGATGTCTCCGCTGCTCTTCAGTATATATCCAAACCCTGAAGAAGTAGGCTGTAATGTCAGTCAAGGATTTGACTCACTGGCAAGAGTGAGAGAGAGAGAGAGAGAGAGCAAGCTTCCTTCATCCATGTCCTTTATAGAGCTGTCATCAATGGTGGATCCTCCCACACCAAAAGATACAGATTAAAAGTAGGTCTTTCCACTTCACATGATTTAATTAAGAAAAAAATCCCTCCCCCGTGTGCCCAACCATTTGGGTTTCATTTAATTCCAGATCTATCTGACTCTGGAAGCTTTATTTTGTTGTTGTTGTTGTTGTTTCTCTGTGACTCCCCGGATGTCCTGGAACTCACTCTGTAGACCAGGCTGGCCTTGAACACAGAGATTCTCCTACCTCTGCCTCCCAAGTACTGGGATTAAAGATGTGCGTCACCAGGCCTAGCTACTGCTGGATGGTTTTTGATTTCACAGAATATGAATGATGTTTAGGAAGGTGGAAAGAGCCAGGGAAATGACTTAGATAAAGAGCCTCCCTCATCTTATCCCATACCTCCTCCACATGGTAAACCAAGGTCCAGCAATGTAAAAAGTCCAAAACTGGGTCCCTCAGGTTGTTAGCTGAGATTCACAATTTTATTTGTTCATTAAGATAATGTTGTTAGCATTTAATCTAGGCCTAGAACTACAGCCTGTGTGGTAGGCTGCCTGTTCCAGAGCAAGGAAAGGAATTAGATTAAAGTAGGCAACCTGAGGGCCAAGGAAGTATCTGGAACAATGATGGAGGTGAAAAATAGTGAATTTGGAGCTGTGAAGGTTAGAATACTTGAGGGGAGTCATGCTTCCTCTCTGCCCTCTGTCATAGGGACTCATAAGCTAGGAGCTGCCATTGGCATCATGGTCTCTTCGCCCATTGTTGAAATCTTTGGACCTCCTTTCTAAAGAAATATGCAAATATACATTCTGTGCTCTTCTATATCTATATATATGTATATATATAGATATATATGTATATCTATATATATATGCTTCCAGAAGACTGGGGTGCGTTTACTTTTCAGTGCAAATACAAAAATAAGCACACAAATTTTTTTTTTTATTTAATGTGAATTGGTGTTTCACCTGCATGAATAACTGTGTAAGGGTTTCAGATCTTGGAATTACAAACAGTTGTTAGCTGCCATGTGGATGCTGGGAATCGAACTCAGGTCCTCCGGAAGAACAGTCAGTGCTCTTAACCGCTGAGCCATCTCTCCAGCCCAGCACACAAAATTTAAAAAATAAGATTAAATTATATTAAGAACATGTTATAAAGTTCATGTTGCTAACACAGTATGGCAGTGAAGCAGGGCTAGACAGATCCCTGAAGCAAAATGGAGCACAGAAATGGACCCACTGATGACTATAGTTCACAAAGAAGTTAAGTATTTTCATGAATCCCTAGAAGAGAGAAACTTGAGGTCTCCAAACACAAAGTAATGATAAGGAGATAGAAATGTTAATTACTCTGACTTGCTCAGAACACATTGTACACATGTGCTGAACTAGCACAATGTCCTACATAAATAAATACAATTAGTGTCTGTCAACAAAATGTTTTTAATGTTTAATGGAGAGAGAAATGTTAACTACCCTAATTTGATCATTGCACACTGTTTACATGTATTGAATTATGACTCTACATAAATTTGTGCAATAACTATATGAAAGAAATAGGCCCAAACACACTGGGGAATTCTGTGAAGTGAATGTTTCAGATGAACTGGAAGGACTCGGAGGCTGAACATGGTGGGTGACCGCTGTAATCACAGGACTTGAGAGTCTAAGAGAAAAGCCTGAGCTACATAGCAAGACTTATCTCAAAAAAGGCAAAGACTGGGAAATAGAGGGAAAAAATAGTTCTTTCATCAAATGAGTGGAAGGACTGGCTAGTCATTTGGGGAAACAGAAGAAAAGCAGTCTTACACAGAGAAGCAAATAAACTCCAAATGGAGCACATATTTAAATAATAGCAGCATGTGACACACCTGAAGGAAAAATATGAACGAATGCTTTGATCATCTGGAGACTAAAGACTTTTTCTAAGCTGAGGAACTGTGACACGGAAAACACTGAGATTCTGATATTCTTCCCTACCAAGGACGTGACCATAATAGGTTTGAAAGATAAATCACAATCTGGAGGAGATAAATTCTGCTCCTCTGGCCCACGGTCTCCTTTCCCAAGCTTAGGGGGAATACACAGGAGGGCCTGTGAGAATCCAGACCAGGCACAGCACATCTCTGAGACTCTTCCTAAGGCATCCCGGACAGCGCCCACCTGTTCTAGGACTGGGAAGCCCCGGAAACCCCAGCTCTGCCATCTGTGTCCTCAGCAGGCGATAAGGTTGAGCCAGAGCCCGCGTGCAGGCTGCTCACCACTTCCCTCATGTGGCCATCCTGGGAACTGCAAGTTTCAATTTGTGCTACTTCACATAGTTTTCTTTTTCTTTTTTCTTTTTTTTTTTTTTCCCCCAAAACAAGGTTTCTTCACATATCGCTGGGTGTCTCAGAACTCTCTCCGTAGACCAGGTTGGCCTTGAACACACAGAGATCTGTTTGCCTCTGCCTCCCGAGTGCTATGATTAAAGATATTGAGCCACCATGTTTAGCCCAAGCTGCTTTTTCATTAAAATAACAGCTTTTTTTCCCTCAAGAGAGGGAACCATTGCCTCTCACCTGGTTGCTATGTTTATTTATTTGTTTGTGCATGTGTATACGTGTGCACACATTTGTGGCAGTCGGAGGCCACTATTAGGAATTCAATTTTCTCTTTCCATATTTGCGCAAATTTCAGAAATTGAACACCAATAATCAGGTTTGTGGATCAAGCACCTTTACCTGCTGAGTCATCTCTTGGACTCCAATGGTTTCATTCTTAAAAAAAAAAAAATCAGCGTGCGTACGTGTCTGTCTGTCCGTCTGTCTAACTCTGTATGTGTCTGTCTATGTGAGGTGGGCATAGGGTCAAAAGATGTTGGTTCTCTCCTACCATGTAGGTCCTGGGGATCGAACTCTGGTCAGATTTGGCTGCCGGTGCCTCTACTCCCTGAGGCCTTTCACTGGCCCCTATGTTTTCTTCTCAAGTGTCCTCCAAACCTCTGTATGACAGCAGCTAGGTCCCAAGCACAGCACTGCTGAGAACCCTGGAAACTAGGTGTGTGTGTGGAGGGTGGGGGTCGGTGGGCCACTGGGAGACAGGGCCGCCAAGGGGCTTGTAGGACTCCGTAAAATAACTCCCTCCCCTTTCTCTCTCCTTCCTGCAGACCGTGAGATAAGCAATTTGCTGCACCATGTAGCCCAGGATGTGCCTCCATAGGTCAACTGACCATGAACTAAAACTGAGCCAAAATGAGACTTTTTCATTTGTAAAGTTATAAGTGTGTGTGTGTGTGTGTGTGTGTGTGTGTGTGTGTGTGTGTTTGCAAACGCCACAAGTGTTTAGAAATCAAAGGACACCTTTCAGGAACCAAGTTCTCTCTTCACTGTGGGTTCAGAGATTCCCACCAGAGATCCTGCCTCAAAAAAACAAAACAAAACAAACAAGAAGCAAGATGGTGAAGTGGGACAGGTAGACTGGAAGCTAAAAACACTTGTTGCTCTTGCAGAGGACCCGGGTTTGATTCTCTGCACCCACATGGCACCACGTGACTGTTACTTCATTTCCTGGAGATTTGACAACCTCTTCTGTCCTTTGCAGACAACAAGCATGCATGTGCTGTGTGTATAATACATGCACGCACCAGGCAAGCATGTGGTGCATATACATACATGCAGGTAATACATTCATACACAAAAAATAAAAATAAGTATTAAAAAGAAACAAAACTATGGGACAGGAGGGCTGTGTGGCCTAGAGGGCGTGTCTGAAATCCCTTGGAGGCTACTTGACATTTTTTTTCATCCAGCAGGTAGTAAGAGTCACATGCTTGCTGTACTGGGAATGGAAGGGTAAATAAAACCCAGCTTGGGGGCTGGAGAGATGGCTCAGCGGTTAAGAGCACCGTCTGCTCTTCCAGAGGACCCGGGTTCGATTCCCAGCACCCACATGGCAGCTAACAACTGTCTGTAGTTCCAGTTCCAGGCAAACACCAAGGCAAATAAATAAATAAATAAATAAATAAATAAATAAATAAAGTTTCAAAAAAAAAAAAAGCCCAGCTTGGCCCTCCTGAAATTTACAGCCTTGGGTAGCTATGGGGAAGAGATGATAAAGGCAAAGAGAAATCACAAACTCATATTCTAGGCACCCTAAAGCAGGCCCATAAATCAGGCAGAGGAACACTTCCCTGCTTCCTTTGGCCCCATCCTTACATAGACTTTCCTAGGGCTAGAAACAGGAGGAAGCCAGATACACCCCTGGAGCTTGCGCCTGGCCCACATCCGGGCACTCAGCTCCCAAAAGTGGCTCCCACTGATTACAGTGCTCTCCTCCCCACCTCATGGCCTGATGAGCCCTTGCTCAGCCTCATCCCAGATGTCACCTCCCCGGAAGCTCCCTGCTTTCTTGTCCTCCCTGACCAAGATGGCCCTCGATGCGTACTTCCGGATGCAGGTTGTAAATCACCATGTGGATAACGCAGGGGTTCTTTTTGTTTGTTTGTTTCAAAGCCCCTCTATGCTTTTTAATTTCTGGGAACTGCTCTCTGAGTCTGTTTCCTTCAGCATGTGTGAAATGTGCTGCGGGCTTCACAGGGGAGTTGTAAAGGTGAATAAGCAAATGTATATAAGCAGCAGTGATTGGGACCCAGCGCTTGGCAAGGGATTTCTGTCCTGTTTATACTTATAATTCTCTTCTGCTTTCATCTTCTCTGTATCTGAAGTTCCCAAGGTCTCAAAAGAAAACAGGGAAGAACAGGAAGCTATCATTGATGGCCCTCAATGTGCATTAAGACTTGACTTCTGCATAAGAAATGGTAACTCTATGGAAAGTTCCAGAAGGAGCTCTGAACCCTTGAGCTCCAATCACGATCCAGCAAAGGGCCAGTTTCTGCCTGACTCACGTCTATTCTGAGGAAAGCCACCCACTTTAGCATCATCTCATACATCCTGAGAGTCCGTTCCAAAACCCAAAGCAAAACTCCTAGAGAGCCAGAGTAGGGGGTGCCAGCAGGAGCATGCTGCAGACTGCCAGCAAGGGCCTCTTCTGTCTCACTCTGCTTTTATCTCTGGAAAGGAACGTAAGGATGAGACCAGAGAGAGTGTGCAGGACTCCATCCCCTTGGCTTTTCCAGCTCTAGGCTGGAGCAGGTGGGACCAATACCTAAGGCAAGGGGCACCATTTCCAATATGAATGGCTGACATCTAACTAATGGTCTTTCAAGGGCCAGCTAGAATGACTGCCGGGGTGGGGGGAGGGGGCGGGGGGCCTGTCCAGGTATCAGAGGAAATTGACTCAGAGAGGCCAGAGACAGTTTTGGGCAGTTGAGCCATCTGCATGGCAACGTGAGAGGTGGAAAGTTTAGTGTGGAGGAGGAAGATCACGGGTTCTGGTCCAGTCTGGCCAACATAGCATCTATCTTAAAATTTAAAAAGAAAAAGAGGCGAAGCAGGATTGAAGGTTAAATGAAAGCAGAAGCCTGGGTGACTTTAGATAAAGGACAAAGGACAATCTTGTCCAGAGATGGATGCAGAAAGAAGTATTAGTTGAACAGAATTAGACATGTCTCCTTCCTTATGGCCCTTCAGTCCAGTACCTTCTTGTATGTGAGACACATTGTCTTGTTCCTTTCTCTTGGAGCTCAATAATCTGATTCCACTGTCATCTGGGCAAGGGTCTATTCATCTTTGGAACTTGGTTTGCTGGACTATCTAAAAAGTCCTCTGCAGATCAATGTTGTATATAGGAAACAGGGTCTGCTGTTGGCAAAGGAGATGGGGATTGGTGCCCTGACCCTCCATCTCCCAAAATAGCTTGGTGGCTGCTTGGATGATCCAGCACACACCTGGCTTTGAACTTGAGCCCCATTGTCGCAGTCTGCCTCCCCCTTCCATCATAGCCTTTGTTGGATTACAAAGAAGAGGAAGAACAAGGGCTGGGCTCTTGCCAGCATCTTCCGGGTGCTAAATGCCCTGACTGCCCCCTTAATACCTTCATGGACCTACTCTGGCCTCTCTCAGGAATTCAGTGCCAAGTTCGTTAGTGCCATTCCAGGAAGAACTTAAAACAAAGAAAGCTTTCTTCCTTGGTGTTGCGTTATGGACATTTCCTGCCTTCCAGCTGCTTGGCTCTCAGCCTGGGTCCTGCCTTCCTCCTTGGCTAGGAATCATGATGCTGGTGACATGTCCTTGCCTTTCTGTGGTGCTTTGTTCTTTTCACATGTTCTGTCTTATTTGTTTCTCACAGAAACCCAGGGATGGGCAAGAAAAAGTAGAAAATAAACTTCCCATCCTCCACCCCCTCCCCACTTAGAACTAGATGTGTTTATGGGCTTTTGAGGGTGTCTTATGTAGACCAGGCTGACCTTGAGTTTGTATGTAGCAGAGGATATGACTTTGGGCTCCTGATCCTCTTGCTTCTTTCTCCCAAGAGCTGGGATTATGGCTGTGTGACTCTATGCCAGCAGTGGCACAATTTTACTTAAAAACAATTTACTTAAAATATTTTGATAGGTTTTGCTATGTGCCCTACTTACTCTCCTGCCTTATCCTCCTGACTCCTGGGATTATAGGTATGCAATGCCATGATTGGCTGTTTTAAAAGTAATTTGTAATTATCCCCATGCCACTTTTTAAACAGGCGTGGTGACACATTTCTTTTAATCCTGACACTCAGAAGGCAGAAACAAACAGATCTCTGTTTCAGGCCAACCTGAACCTACACATCAAGTTCCAAGCCAGGTAGAATTACAAAGTATGACCATGCCTCAAAAACCAAGCAAGCAAACCAATGAAAACTTTGAAATTGAGTTTCCCAATAACTTGCCCAAGTCACACAGCAAAGCTAATGGCGTCCAGATGGTGTCCATCAAGGATCACTGATAATTGTAGTTATCTTATCAAGATTTGCCTGATTCTGGCTTACAAAATGGTACTGGTAGGGCAAGAGGCTGCTAAGAGAAGTGATACTCCTCGGCTGTTGGGTTGGGGTCTTCAGGAGTCATTTATAATGATCCCCTCCAGAGATTTGTCTACCCCACAATGGCTTGGTTAGCACCAGGAAACCATGGAAAAAAGCTGGATTGGATGCAAGGGTTTTGTAACAGTTCCTCTGGTGTTGGCAGGAATAAATGCTGCTGAGACACTTCTTGTTTTGATTACAGAGAATGTAGTGGAAGGTAAAACAGAATTTAGAGAACTCCCAATCTTTCCTTCTGTCAGCTCAGCTTAAAAAGAGAAGAAAAAGAGGAGGAGGAGGAGGAGGAGGAGGAGGAGGAGGAGGAGGAGGAGAAGCTGTAATGGCCGTTGACTCTCCTCTCTTCCTAAACTCTACTATGACAGACACAATTCACTGTCCCCTCTGTGTAGAGCTCCCTTGCCAATTGCGTCCAAGTGTCCACCTGGTACTTTTGGAACCCACTGATGCTGCCATAGCAGAGTCGAGTTATCTCATCAGGCAAAGTATCTTTGAGCTATACCTTTGCTATGTATTATGTATTGGAAATATATTGGGTAATCTCTCTGCGTCTCTCTCTCCCTCCCTTCTCTCTCCTGTGTACGTTGTTGTTTGAAATAGATTCTTGCTATGTAGCTCAAGCTGTGTGATTCTCTCTGGTGCTGAAATTATAGGTATGAGCCACATGCTCCATCCATTTCTCCCTTTCTACCAGCCTTTCCAGGACTTATGTATGGCTTGCTCCACCTGACAGAGCAGGTTTGAATCAATCAGGGTGCTCAATACTTCTGGCTGCAATAATTGGTCAAATGAACGTGTGAACCAAGGTAGTCTGATTAGAGTGAATCTCTGAAGATTTTTTGCTAGGGAGTCAGACAGAAAAAGTCTCTTCCTTGCTAATTGTAAATGGAAACATACAACATTTAGAACTGTTGACAGGTATCTGTCTTGGGCTAATATGGGGAAGGAAAATAGCCCTGAAGACCAGATGATGATAGTGATGATTGTGATGATGGGTTCATGTGTAACTCATTGTAGCTACCAGAGGGAAATCCCAACATATGGACCAGACTCATGCACCTCACAGTGTCTCATCAGTTGTAAAACAAAGACCCATTATTAAGCCTTATGGAAAGATATGAAAGCAAAGGAAAGGTCTAGAGGTCTGTCATTTTTCCCCTAGGAACATCCTACATGAGGACTTTGAACTATTCTCTACTATATCCTCAACAAGAAATACATCTTATGCGCTTGGCGGGAACTCAGATCAGTGCATTGCTCAAGCCTCATCAGAGAAGAGTCCTCCTGCAGAAGATGGGAATAACACAGAGACCACAGCTGGACAATGTTCAGACAAAAAGAGACTGTGGAACACTCAGCCCTAAATGGGATGTTCATCAAACTACCCTCCTTCAAGGCTCAGGAATCTATTGGGAAGAGGAGGCAGAAGGATCGTAAGATTGGTAGATGTCTTCAAGGGAACAATTTTCTAGACACAGCCAGGGCTGATACACATAGGGACACACAGAGACTGTGACAGCATGTACAGAGGTGCACAGGCCAAAGTGGACAAAATCTCAGCCAGGGAAAGGGGAAGTGAACACAATCCTAACCCTAACCAAGACTTGATTTGCAATTGATATGTGTTGGGAAAGGGAAAATTAGTTTTCTCTAATGCAGTGTCACTGGGTACATCAGCCACATTCCGGGACAGGTCCCATGCCCAGGAGGAGCTGGCCAACACAAATGTTCCTGGGTTTTGTGCACTTTTGTTTTATTAGGGCATTTTTGTCTTATTGGATGTTTTTGTTTTGATTTTCTTTTTTGTTGTTTTTGTTTGAGAGAAGGAACATGAAGTTGGGTGGGTAGAAAAGTGGAGAGGATCTGGAAAAAGTTGGGAGAGGAAGGAATATGACCGAATACATTGTATAAAAGCATTTAATTAAAAATAACTAAATAGGGGCTGGAGAGAGTTCAGTGGTTAAGAGCACTGACTGCTCTTCCAGAGGACCCAGGTTCAAATCCTAGCACCTACATGGCAGCTCACAACTGTCTGTAACTCTAGCTCCAGGGGATTCTACACCCTCATACATGCATACATGCAGGCAGAACACCACTACACATAAAATAAAAAGAGTAATGAGTTATTAAATAACTAAGTCATATATGTGGTCAGTGTACATATTGATATGCAGAGGGCTACAACAAATTTTATAATAGTTTCACAGTAATTAATCTTGCTATGTGCCATTAACTCTATTTCCTGCCTTATTCTATCCTATCTCATTTCATCTTTTAAAATAAAAGCTGGCTCAGCCATCACCATGACTTCATGATCTATTAATGTCTTGTGACCTGCAATTTGAACCATATCTTATACTTTGCCAACATCAATTGCTGCAAATTTTTAAAGTTTTGTGTGTGTGTGTTTTATATAATTTATTTGTATTGTATGTACATTGGTGTTTTGCCTACACGTATGTTTTTGTGAGAATGTTGGATCCCCTGGAACAGGAGCTGCAGAAAGTTGTGAGCTGCCATGTGGGTTCTGGGAATTGAACTCAGGACCTCTGGAAGAACAGACGGTGCTCCTAACCACTGAGCCATCTCTCCAGCTGCCTCCTGGGTTGGGTCTTTCCAGGCTATCTCAAGTCCTGAGACATTCCATGGATAGTTAACTGTTATCAGTCCTTAAGCTACTTGGCCTTTGTTCCTCTGCAGACCCCAAACTTGTCCTGAAACTGGGAGCTTTTGCTCAAAAAAACAGAGCTTCTCTGGTTCTTCAAACTGTTCTTAACTACTGAGCTAATGTACCAGCCCTACGGCCTTTTCCTTCATTCATCTCCCCTAGAATATTTAGTTTGCTCACCTGTTCTAGACTCTCTCAAAAGCAAAATTAAATCATCAACAACAACAAACCCTTTTAAAGTTCGACTTCAAATGCTTTCTTGAGTCAGGTAAGATATGGCTGAATGAGACAGGAAGTAGGGAGGGGGCAGATCAGGAGCGGGGAGCCGGACAGGGAGGGAAGCGGTGGGGCATAGAGGGAGAAGGTGGAATCAACATCAGTGTGAATGGGTAGAAAGCAGGAGTGAATTGTGAGTCTAGAATAGCATTCCTTAAGCTCCCTTTTGGGACTTCCTGCCTTCCAGCTCCCTCACCTCTGTTACCCAAGGCTGATGTCTGGGGTCAGGCAAGCTGAAGTTCAACGTCAGTCCTGTCATTTTGGAGCTGAAGGACTTTGGATAAATTCCATCCCTTCTTTGTATCTGCCAACTTAGCCTAATAAAACCCATCGTGCTGGAAATGGTGACACATGCCTATAATCAGAGCACAGATGCAGAAGGATCAGGAAGTCAGGGCCAACCTCAGCTACATAGCGAGTCTGGGCTGCAGGAGGACTCTCCTCTCATCCAGAAAACCAAACAACAAAATCATCTCTTTAAGTTGGTTTAAGGATTAAATGACATCAGCACATGCTAATTCTCATTCTTAGTCCCCCACTAACATTAATTACCATAGTGATTGCTCTTCTGATCAAGTCCTCTGTGCCAGGCAATATTCTGAGGACCTCTTACAGAAAGGGTTTTCAAGTCAAGGATTTCTAAGTACTCCTTCTGATAACTTGACATTAACTATTGGAGTATGCTCCATGTAACAGAGAGTGGCTTGGCTTACTTACATCCAATGCATGTTAATCACCCACTGTGATGTCACATGCTTACAAGGTCTGGAGTTCCCAAGCACTCACTCTTGATGGACTCATGATCTGGCGGACACAGGGAGAGTTACATGACAATAGTGGGCTGTGACATCTTTTGTCTCCGTGTGTCCTTGTCCCAGGCTACCCCCACTTTGGCTAGCGATTCGCCTCTCTTTTTCAGTCTTCATCTTTGAGGTCTACCTTCATCACGTGGCCTTGAATTCTCACCTCCTCCATGTGGCCAACAGGGTTAAGAAACAATTTTTGCCTTTCCAGTCTCTCCCTGCACAGACTTCCAAACTTAGTTTAGTACCTATGCAAAAGATACGTAGATACGGGCTAGAGAGATGGCTCAGCGGTTAAGAGCACTGACTGTTCTTCTGGAGGACCTGGGTTCGATTCCCAGCATCCACATGGCAGCTCACAGCTGTCTGTAATTCCAAGATCTGACACCCTTACACAGTTACACACGCAGGCAAAATACCAATTCACTAACTAAATAAAAATAAAAATTAAAAAAAAAAAGAGATACGTAGATACTTGGTGTGAATTTTACATGATCACATTTTGAGGGTTTTTTTGTTTTGTTTTGTTTTGGTTTTGGTTTTTGGAGACAGGGCTTTTCTGTATAGTCCTGGCTATCCTGGAATTCACTCTGTAGACCAGGTTGTCCTTGAACTCACAGAGATCCAACTGCCTCTGCCTCTTGAGTACTGGAATTAATGGTGTGTGCCTTTTTTTTTTTTTTTTTTTTTTTTGCCTGTCCCTGCCTCCCTAGTACTGGGACTGAAGTCATGCCCTACCATTCCCAACTAAGGCCACACCTCTTATTCTCTCCCAAACAGTTCTGCTAACTGGGGACTGAGGGGTCCCTGCAGGTGTCAAACAGGGAAGCAAACCATTCAAAGAGATAAGAACAAAAACCTGGTGCAGATTATCTCTATTAACCTGGATCAGACTTTGGGGAGGCTAATGCCAGACAGCTCACTGTCAGCAGATTTAAAACACAGAACAACTTGGGAAGAGTTTTCCAGGCAACAATTCATTTCAACAGTCCACTTCCAATTGCAAAATAAAACTTAGGTGTGACTATATAGTGTGTTGATATAGAGACTCTTTTATACAGTACAAAAAATGACCATGAGGATGGGGTCTATAGCTAAAAGGCCTGGAATCTAGTGTGGTCTCTGACCTACAGCACAGAGGTCCGCAGAGCATAAAGAACATGTGCCATTGCCTCTAAGGACAGGTAAAGGTCTAGAGAGGGAAGAGTCTGGGATTCTGGGGAATTTGGGTGAGGTCTGTCCCTCCAAATAATGTCCCTTCACTGGGTCATTAACACCCTCCACTCTCAGGTTTCTGGGTGGAAGGCAGGCATTTGATTTTTCTCTCCTCCACTGCGAGACACCCTGCATGATTAACATTCCTGATTCTCTTAGTGCTTTTCTGTGAGTACAAGGGGCCCCAACATGGCATTCAAGCATAAGAGCTTATGGGGCCCATTCTCATTGAAACCACCACAACTGCCAAACCCAAATGGCTCAGTCATCCAACTGCAAGTCTTTCATCTTTTCTCTCCTTGTGGGTGTGAGGACCTGGAGGGCAGGGCCCAGTTTCAGAGAAGCTTTAGTGCCTGAGAGCAGAGCCCAGGTCTGCGAGTGCGCCCGGCAGCCAATGGATTCAAAAGTTGGATTTGCACCAGAGGATTCACATATAGCTGCTGTTCCGTACCCCTTTTGCCCAATCCTGGGATGCCAAGGTGTGTTGCATCTTATGTATGTTTTTCTTTAAAGACTCCCACCCATCATAATGTAGGGTCCTTAGCCTTCCGCTGCATCAGAACGAGACTATCAACCTGGCTTCCTTGGAACCTGTATGTAAAAATAAAATCCTCATGCATGTTACAGAGTGTCCAGCCTCTCTGGTGGTGATGGAAATTCTTAGACGCAGGCATAACATGGGACAGACTGGACACCACTGCCTGCCCTTTGTGTCTTTAAATTTTCTAGCTCAGGAAAGTAAATGGAGCTGAGATTCAGATTCAAATGCAGATCAGATGGATTCCAAACTATATTCTATAACTAAGACTCTACTCTACCTCCCAACAGAGATCAAAACTCTGGATGTGTGTTCTCTGCTATGGGACTTATTTGCCATATGTAGCTATTTAAGGTTTTTAAGGACTTGCTAAGTGCTCTACCACTGCACTTTTTTTTTTTTTAAATTAAAAACAAATTACAGCCCTGAACTACACTGCCTTCACCTCTGGAATGCTGGGATTACAGATGTAATCTGGGCTACATTGAAATTAAATTAGCTTAAAATTTCAGTTTCTTAGTGTGATGGGTGGTCTCGGCTGTTAACTTGAGTATACCTGGAATTAAAACCCAAACACCTGGGCACACCTATGAGTGATTTGTTCTGGACTGGGTCATTTGAGGTTGGAAAACACACCCTAAATCTGGGCCACACTTGGTGGCAGTCTATATGAATGATGTGGCAGAGGGGAGTGCTTTCTTGCTCTTTGCCTGCTTGCCCTCATTCTCACTGACAAGTCAATTTCCTCGATGGCATTAGAGCCTATTTCTTTGGGATTCCATGTATACTGGAGACCAGCTGAGACATCCAACCTCATGGCCTGAACAACTACTGGATTCTTGGACTTTCCATTGGGAGACAGTCATTGTTGGACATGTTGGCCCACGGCTGTAAAGCCACACTAATAGATCGTGTGTGTCCCCACTGTCAGTTCTATTCCTCCAGAGAACCCTGACTGATATACTCAGGCAGACCACCTTTCCAGAGTTCACTAGTGACCTGTGGCTAATGGTCACTGTGCTGGACAGAGCACATATAAAGTGTTTCCACCATCACAAGAAACTCTATTGCTAGCACTTTATTTTCATTTACTAGAATTTTATTGCATTTTATTTATTTATTGTGTATGTGTGTGTACACGTGACAGCATTTGTGTGCAAGTCAGAAGCCATCTTGTGGGAGTTTGTTTTCTCCTTTTATCATTTGGGTCCCTGAGATCAAACTCAGGTGATCGGGCTCTGTGACTGTATCACACATGGAGCTGTGTTGACACCCCCCTATTGTTTGTTTAGAGACAGGGTGTCTTAGCTAGAGACACCAAACTTTTAATGGGATAGCTTACAGTTTCTGAGGTTCAGTCCATTATCCCATGCTGGCATGTAAGCAGACACAGTGCTGGAGAAGAAGCTGAGAGTTCTACATCTTGATCTGCAGGCAGCAGGAAGCAACTGTGGCACTGGAAGTAGCTTGAGCATAGAAGACCTTAAAGCCCACCCCACAGTGACACACTTCCTCCAACAAGGCCATAACGGGACTGGAGAGATGGCTCAGAGGTTAAGAGCACTGATGGTTCTTCCAGAGGACCTGAGTTCAATTCCCAGCAACTACATGGTGGCTCACAACCATCTATAGTGAGAACTGGTGCCCTCTTCTGTACATTGTATACAGAATAAGTAAATAAATATTAAAAAAAAAAACCCAAAGCCATACCTACTCCAATGAAGCCATACCTTCTAATAGTGCCACTCCCCATGGAGGCCATTTTCTTTCAAATCCCCACATAGGGTCAGTCTCACAGTGTAGTCCAGGCTGACCTGGAATTTGCTATGTTGCCCACACTGGCTGTGACACTTGATTTTGTATCTCAATCTGACTGGCTCTAGATTAATGGAGAAACAGTCACTGAGTGAGGCTTTGAGGGTATTTTCTGGAAATATTTTTAGAAGGAGGAAGACCCTTCTCAACACCAGACAGCCTGATGGTAGCCTAGAGATCTGGGAGAAAAGAAGGTCTGCCTTTGCCTTTCTCTCTGCTGGTGAGTGTATCTACTCTGTCGTTGTTGATGCTGTGGCTGCCAACCTTTGCTGACATTGGAACCCAGCTTCTCTAGCTTTCCAGTGTGGGCAGACAACCAACAGTACTCCAGGAATCCTCTGGGTATCCAGTGCCAGATGGGGGACTGCTGAGGCATCATCTAACTCTAGGAAACTGAGCAACTACTGGGTTCTCAGCCTCCCCCATATGCTGACAGCTGCCACTGTTAGACTGAAAGTCAATGTAATAAATGCTGTATGTGTGTTTCATTCTATTGGTGCGATCTCTCTAGATCATCGGTTTTCAACCTGTGGGCTAAGACCTCTTTGGCAAGCCTCTGTCTCCAAAAGATATATTATGATTCATAACAGTAGCAAAATTAGTTATGAAATAGCAATAGCCTTTAACTCATGGCAATTCTTCCGCCCTAGTCTCTTGACTGCTGAGACTGATTACATATATAAGCCACCATAATTGACTCTGTTGGTATGTTTTTATTTGCATACTTTTGTTTTGTAGCAATGGCAATCAAATCTAGGACCGCATATATACTGGGCAAAGGCTTTATCAGTGATCTATAGACCTGGCCTGACATTCAATTTTTTGAACTTGTTTTTTTAAAGATTTATTTATCACGTATACAGTATACAGAAGAGGGTACCAGATCTCATTACAGATGGTTGTGAACCACCACATGGTTGCTGGGAATCAAACTCATGTCCTCCGGAAGAACAGTCAGTGCTCTTAACCTCTGAGCCATCTCTCCAGCTTCCAATTTTTTAACTTGTAACAGGCTTTCTTTTGGTCCACCAACCATCTTCCAAGTCATGACACAAAGACTTCTTACTATCAGTACTTGGCTTTATTTCATGCTTGTTCCATTAGCTCTTATAACTTAAATTAACATCTACTTTTTGCCTTAGGGCTGTTTACCTTTCTTTCCTTCTGTATGTCCTACTCTGTGTCTGTCTGTCTGTCTGGCAGCTGTCTGTCTGGCTGACCCCGAGTATCTTCCTCTCTTTCTCTCCCTTCTCTACTTATTCTCTCCGCCACCAGCCCCGCCCATCCCTCCTCTACCTAGCTATTGGCTGCTCAGCTTTTTATTAGACTAATCCAGTACCTCAGGCAGGCAGGGGGAAAGAGAAAGACATCTTTACCTAATTAAACAAATTCAGTGTAAACAAAAGTAACACACTTTTACATAATTAAAGTAATACTCCACAACATAAACATCTTCACATCTTTACATAGTTAAAGTGATATTCCACAACATGAACTCTTTATGTAAGCTCTCCCTACTTCCTGTCGGGAAGTGACAGACAGTGTCTGGTCTATCTTTGACTTCCACTTTTGAGAAGTGTTACTCTATCTCCCACTCTCCGATATGCTTTTATTCAGAGTGACAGTGCATGCTGCCATCTTTTTTCACAATGCTGACTAATTAGTGGGTGGGCACTTTGCCAAAGCTAGCCCATGCAAAATCTCTACCTCCCAGGAACTGGAGACAGATCCTAAGAATCTAGTCACTTGCATAGTTTTTGTTTTGAGGCCAGTTCTCTCTCTCTCTCTCTCTCTCTCCATATATATATATATAAGCGAAAAATCAAAAACTATACGTGTGTGAGTCACAACAAAACACAAAAGCTGAGAGAGAGGGGCGTGGTCACTAAAAACACAATTCAGACAACGCCTAAAAAAAAAACAAGACACAGACACAAAAGTCTCTCAAGTCTCTAATACAGAGTGCTAACAAAGAGGTGAGACTTCCAGTTCACGACAAAGAGATTTCCGAGCCAACAACTAAAGAGCACAGCGGCTTAACTTTCTCCTAAAACCTTCCCTGTTTTATAAGTAATCCTCACAAAATAAACCTCATTCAAAACATATCTCACGACGAGTTTTTACCGTGATAATTGGCGCCCCAACGTGGCAAAAAGATTAATAAAAATGAGTTAATTTAAAAAAAAAACCTAACTAATAATAGACATAAAACATGGGCCAAACAGTGTTAAAATATATAAGCGTGTGATTCATTTCTTTTGAGAGACAAAAGCCTCGGACACACAAACCAAATTCCAAACCGCAGGCGCCACACGTGCACCAGGTCACAAACCTCCAGTCCCAAACAGGCCAAAAAAAACTTACTACAACAATATATGCCCATGATAACAAAATAAAATAAAAGAAAGAAAAAAAGAGAAGAAAGAGAGAAAGAAACCTTTTGTAGCCCTGGATGGCTTCTAATACTGGAACTGTAGGCATTTATCCCCACTTCAAGATTCTAGATGAGGATGATGATGATGATAATGGTGTGTGTGTGTGTGTTGTTGTTGTTGTTGTATATCCTGCTGGCCTTGAACTCCTTATGTAGCTAAGGCTGGCCCTTGAATGCTTGATCTTATCTCTACTTCCTGAGTTCAGGATTCTAAGTATGTGCCATCACCTTGGCTCTTGATGGTATTTTGAAAGAGGTGACTTGTGAGCTATGGGTGACTGTATGGAATATGGATTGTGGAATTTGGATTTTTAGAGATGCATGATGAAAGAGGGGAGCTAAATGTGATGGCACACACTTGTCATCCCAGCACTCTGAAGGCAGATGCAGGAGGATAGAGAGGTTCAAGACCAGCTTGGGCCACATAGCAAGTTCCAGGGCCAGCCTGCCCTGCAGATCAGGACCCTTGTCTTTAAAAAAAAAATGAAAGAAATATACAGAGGAGAGAATGTCAAGGGTTTGCCCCACTCCTTTGCCAGATGCCTTCACGCTCTGGAGGTGCTCTCTGAAGCAGGAATAGCTGTACCATTCTGTCTCTGCTACATTTTTATTTCAAATCTTTGGCCCTTAGGTCATATGCCCATCTTTTAGGAAATGGTGACTTGTCTAATCAAGATTTTCTTGATGAAGAAGGGACTATGTATTAAAGCTTCATGTGTAGGACACAGTCCTGAGTGTTGGTTTCACACATGAGATCAGACACATACACCACCAGAGTCACACAAGAGTTTATTCAGGAGAGTTGCCAGGTGAGTACAGGGGCAGAGAAGCAGAAAAGAGAGACTTCCACGTGGCAGACCTCTTTTAAGGGAATGGGTGGGCACAGATTTACATGGCCACACCTAGGGGCGTGCCCTCCATACAGGACGTGTACTGCAGGTGCCATGTTGGCTTTACCACTTGGCTGCTACATACCAGGAACTCTTATCTCACCTAGCACTAGGTTGGGTTCACCACTGTGGCATGCCAGGAATCCTTACACTGGGTCTTGAAAGGACAGCAGGAGATGGTATAGCCGATGGGAGGCCATGCAGGGAAATGTTTGCTCTGAAGAAATACAGCCATTCTCCTGGCATTCTCCTACAAGACCATACAGAATGGCTTTAATGAGGTTGCATGGATTAATTATGCCTTGGGACAGACAGTCCATCACAGGCAGGAAGTGTGGCAGTCCTTGCCTGTCTCATCTCCCATTGACCAGTTTGTCTCAGGGGAAGCTGAATCCCTTGTAACAGGCAGCTTTCACTGGTTCATCTTGCTGCTGCTCCAGAAGTCACACCTGGAGGGTGTTCTGTGAGGTAGTGTGCTACCAGGGTATGGACGTTTCAGGAGAAGGCATAGACTCCATGTTTTTCTCAGGTGACCGCAGGCAGCAAGCATTGGTAGCTGTGTTCACTTTATCAGCCATGCCTTTGTAGAGGTGGGTCAAGAGGCTAGTGCTTTGAAAACTAAAAGATGCTGAGATTCAAAAGAAGCAGTGGACTAAATGTGGGTCTCCAACCATACAGCTGCCCAGGTTCAGAACCAGGGTTATGATTTGGCATGCCCTTCTATGATCTGCTGGAGCACATGAAGGGTTCTGATTCACATACCCAAAGCTGCAGGATCTTCACAACACAGGCACCAGTGGGATATCCAGGAAGAGTCCTAGCGGGGGACCAGCATCAAGTGTAGTGAAGAGCAGGGACCTTGAACCAGACCGATGACTCTGCAATGAACACTTGCAAGTAGAGATGTGTGGACCATGGAGTATACAGCTTCCATGACAAGATTTTTAATCCCTTCCCCCCCTCATTTTATTTTCTTCACTTTTTTCTCTTAAATTTTGTTTTATTTGGGAGAGTGTGCAGGGGTGAAGGGATAGGGTGTAAGGATTCCTTTGGTGCTGTGACTTGGATAGGCTCTCTCCTGGGCTTAGGTGCACATAGGTCAGGAAATCCTGATCCAGAGCTCACTACCAGGCCACCTTCCAACTGCCCCACAGCATCATGTTTGAACACTACCGGCCTAGATTGGTGAGTCTTCCCTTTCCAGTTGGTGTAAACATGAACTATTGTCTCTGAAAAGACCATTGATAGTCCAGCTTTCCGGTAGGACTCTAGCCTCATGAAGGACCACCCCCAGCCATGATCTTCACTGGTCACGGCTGCTCCTTCTCGCCTGACACTCATTTCTGGCCTTCCCTGCTATTGAAGCCCATCCTGGATCCTTGGATCCTGCTCCCAGACTCTGTTCCCAGGGCTCTGCCCTAGGTGCTGATGAGTTCCTATAAGTTTGCATTGGATGCCCACCCTAGGTGCTGATGAGTGCCTGTGGTGGCTTAGTGTTGGGTTTTTATGCCCACCCCTGAGAGCTAAAGAGTTTTTAGGGGTGGCAAGTGTTGGTTTGGGCTCTGCCCTGATGCCTATCCTGAGTGTCTAAGGATAACTAGCATGGTTTTTATGCCCACCCTAATGGTGACTAGCATTGTTTTGGGCTTTGTCCTAATGTCTACCCTGAGAGTTGACTAGTATACTTAGCGATAGTTAGAGTTGTTTCCCCGGGATCACTTTGCTGGGTGACGACCCAGATGTAAAGGTGGAATCCCTCTCCTCTAGGCCTCAATAATAGAGAATGAGCCAGCAAAAAATGTCTCTTCATCCTCACCTCTAGGATGCATTCTTGAGACTCTTAAGCCGCTTAGCCTTTTTGCCTTACCTAGACACCACCAAGCCTATCTGTTTTTGCACCAAAAAAAAAAAAAAAAAAAAAAAAAGACCTAAGTACCCCTTAGATAACTCAAAATAGCCACCTAACAGCTTGCTGGACGCTGATATTTTATGAGAGTTAACTTTTGCAAGCATATGGGTGGATGCAAAGAGTTTCCCTATCTCTTTTCATATCTCAGCTCTAAACCTTCTTCTGGCTTTCTGTTCTTCTGCCATCTGTTTCTAGTCACATGACCAGATCCTTCTCTGGAACCCCCACCTTTCAAATCTCAAGGCTCACCTGCAACTCTTCCAACCTCTTCCTTTCCAGGAACTCCAAACCTGGAGCCTACATTTACCCCACTGGTGGTCACTTGCTCTCAGGTTCCTAAGGATCCTGATCCAGGTTTTCCTCTGCAGGAAGTGGCTGGTGTAGACGGGATAGTAAGTTTATACCCTGTTTCCTCTGTTAGAACTTTCTCAGATAGAAAAAATTAGCCTTGAGCGAAGGTGAGTTTGGGAACAGGCCCAAACTCATGCAGATGAGGTTTATCAGACAAATGAAATAAATACACCCCCAGGAGCCGAGACTGTTCCAGACATAGACCACCATTGGAATTACAACACACAAAGGTGGGTTTTAGTCAGAGACAATTTTGTGATCTGTTTACTGGCCAGTCTACAAAGAGCTGCTCTGAAATCTGTTAATTTTGAAAAAAAATGCAAGAGATAGTACAGAATAAACAGAAGAATCCATCCCAGTTTTTTAAATGTCTCACAAATGCGCTCCCACAGTATACTAACTTAGATCTTGAGAACACTAAGGAAAAGCAACTTATCATGACCCTTTCTTACCCAGAGCTGCCCTGACTTCAGAGCTAAACTTACATCTCTTGAGAGGGGACCACTGGCTCCACAGGCAGAAGTCTTAGTGCTGGCTTTTAAGGTGTATCACAGGAGAGATGAGAAAACATGCCAGCTCCTTCACCTCCTCCCGTGGCAGAGATCCAAACCTCTCGGTGTGTGCTTTAAGTGTGGCCAGCTCGGCCACTGGTCTTACTCTTGCCTGACCTCATGGAGGCTGTACAGACCTTGTCCTGTGTGCCATCAAGGGAAACGCTGGTCTAAGTGACTGTTTCCAAGCCCCAGGTGGCAGGAAGACATTACACACAGACCATTCCCCGGCTGATCTCCTAGGCCTGGCTGTGAGCAATTGATACTGCCAGGGTTTCCATAAGCCGATCACCATCATCGCAAAAAGGGAGCCTTGGGTAGTCTTAATGGTACCAGGGAGGTCTATCTCCTTCCTCATGGACACTGGAGCCACATACTCGGTCCTGCAGGAGCTTTGGGGCCTCACCTCTCTTTCTAGCCTCCATTGTCAGGGTGGGAGGCAAAAAATAGGCAAACAATTCTGGCCTCTTCAGATGCTGCCACTTAATTGCATTTTCAGAGATATCCCTATCACCCATTCATTTTTTGGTCATGCCAACCTGTTCCATATCCTTAATGGAAAGGCATCTTTTAGCTAAAGTAGGAGCTTTCATTTCTTTTAGTCATCACATTTGCCAGAATCCAGCCACTCCAGCTGCTCCCTTGATTCTCCTATTATCTGCTGTCAGCACCACAACCCCCCAATACTCTCTTCCAGCCTCCCAGGTGGACTCCAAGTGTGCAACACCCAGAAGCCTTGTGTCACTAGACATCTTTCCCCCAAATTTCCCATCTCTGAGTTTTCCATTCCAGCCTGCTTCTCAGAGCCCAAGTAGAAATGATTACCAGAAACATAAAGCTCCAAGGTGTTTCACCTCGCCCTTCCCCTCCCCCAAAGACTAACCCTCCAGCCACTGCTTCTGGAGAATGAAAAAAACCAGAACCCATCTTACCATCAGAACAGTTGACTGAAACCCCTGAGGACTAGAGAAAGGAATCAGGAGCCATTTTTAGAGCTGATAACAGGTAAAACAGACCATCCTCCCATTCCCCAGGACCAAAGGAAAGAAACCAGAAGCCATTTTAACCTTGGCAATGGGTAAACAAAAAGCATTTTAACCTCTTCCCATCCCCAGACCTAGCAGAGATCTACAAATTTTATTGTGCGTCTGGAGTTCCCTAGAAGGAAGAAACACAAAACAGCTACCTTAAGGTTTATTTAAAGTGTAGATAAAGCCTAACTTAGGTATACTGTTATGCCCGCATGTAAGGATTTCCACCAGGGAGGCTGGACACACTGTGAAGAGTGGGGATTTTATTGCTACATACAGAGAATGAGAACTTGGGTTGATAACTTAGCTCTGGTGCAGCAGAAGGGGTAAGGGATTGTTGCCCTGAGGGGAGGGGTGTCTTTAAAGAAAACCCCACATAATTAAGATGTGACACACCTTGATTTTCCAGGATTGGGCAAAGGGGTAAGGTGCAGCAGCCAATGGAGTTTCTTTTGACTCCATTGGCTGCTGTGGAAGTTCACTTGCAGACCTGGGCCCTGCCCCAAGAATGAATCCAGGTCCTTACATATACATGTCTCAATTTCAAACCTTTCTCTCCTTCTTTTTCCTCCTCTCTTAATCTGACCTCCAGATCCCATGTTAGCGGAGTACCCTCACTATATGTGTCACTTCCCAAAGTTCGCTCATTAACTCAGTTTTTTCCTGAGCTCCAGAAAATCAGAATTCATCATTTCATGCCTTAAACCCACGTGAACTGCAGGAAATGAGCTGCAAAACCCAGCAGACCGACCACCAGAGGATACAGCTCTCATTTTCTGAAAAGACAAACTTTGACCTTAAGACAGCTTGAAGCAGCCTTAAGAGATCTGTTGACCCTGTCTCCCCGCCTCATAAACTCAGTTTTCTTTTTATAATAAACATAAAGGTGAGATGTAAGGAAGGATTCCTGGTACATAGCAGCCATGTGGTAAATCCAACATGGCACCAGCAAAACACGCTGCCTATGGAGGGCACACCCCTAGGCATGGCTAAGTAAATCTGTGCCCACTCCTTTTCTTCAAAGGAGACACCACATGAAAAATGGTCTGTTTTTCTGTTCTGCTTCTCTCCCTTGTACTTGCCTGGCAACTCTCCTGAATAGACTCTAGTGTGGCGCTGGCAGTGTGTGTCTGATATTACATGCAAAACCAACATAGAGGATAAATGAAATCGAGATACATGATGTGGCACACATCTTTGTTCCCAGCACTCATGAGGCAGAGGCAGGCAGATCTCTATAAGTTCCAGGACAGCCTGGTCTACAGATTGAGTTCCAGAATAGGCTACAAAGCTACAGAGAAAAACCTTGTCTCAAAAAAAGTGAAAAACACATAGAATAAAATAAATAACACATAGTTAAAAAAATAATATAAAATGTGGGTCTCAATCAATATAATTGGTCAGATAGAGTCATGTACCTGCTCCTGCTTGGGATGGGCACAGGAGAACAGTATAGAAGGAAGCCTCCCAGCCTGCTTCCCCTTCATATCAGTACATCCTCACAAAACCAGAGACAAAGACAGCATAATGCAAGAAATAAAACAAGCAAACAAAAAGACACTTGTGAGAGAAAAATGGGCATGAACTGGGGAAGACTGAGGGAGCTTGAAGACATGATGCAGGGTTGACTGAGTGAAGGACAGAGGGATGAAGGAAGTTCAGAGGGAACCATCTAGATGGCCCTGTGCTAGTAAGGTTGGTGAGGGTACTGAGGAATCCTTGATTCATCAGAAAAATGCTGCTTATTCTGAGAACAGCAGTCTGTGGGGAGGAAGGCCTCAGAGGAAGGGGCAGTGGATTTCACAGCTCTGTAATTGCCTGTTGAAAATTACAATTTCTGGGCTGGAGAGATGACTCAGAGGTTAAGAGCACTGCCTGTTCATCCAGAGGCCCTGAGTTCAATTCCCAGCAACCACATGGTGGTTCACAACCATCTGAGATGAAATCTGGTGCCCTCTTCTGGCATGCAGATGTATGTGCAGATAGAACACTGTATACATAATAAATATTTTTTTAAAAAAGAAAGAAAATTGCAATGCCTCTAGCCAGATTGCTGAGAGTTATATTTATGTGACTTTAAACCCTCTAAAGAGGCTGGAAGCAGCAGAGGTGAAGGAGGTCTCTACAACCTAAAAAAGGGTAGGGGTAGGGGGAGCAGAGTGTGGTTAGCCTTATGAAGTCACTCATAGCAAGGGACAGCCTGGGCTACATGCAACTCTGTTTCTAAAGAAAGAGAAAGGAAGGAATGGAAGGATGAGAGAAAGAAAAGAAGGAAGGAAGGATTGCTACAGTTTAAAATACAAAGGGCTATCAGTTGTGCACTGAGACAACAGGGGACCATCCATCCCCCAGTTTACAATCTGCTTGTCATTGAAATGCCACATGCCCAGGCTTGAACTTTATATACTCAGCCTCCATCTGGAGACTACCCGCCATCGGTCGAGGTGTGAAATCTCAGCGTTGTAGCAGCTCCCTTATCTGTCCCCTCAATAGTCATCAACGGTCAATTCCTTTCAATCCCACCTTAGTCATACCCCTCTGCATCCATATCCTCTCCCTGAATTCTCACTGCTGTTAGTGGGTTCAGATCCTCATCACATCTTGCCCCAACTATCGTAGAAACCTTACTGATCACACTAGTCCATTGACGCTGGTTTCTGGATTGTCTTTAAATACAGTTTTGACCATATTACACTCACTTTTAGAAAAACTTTTTTGTTTTGGAATGCGACATAGTTTAGACACTGGAACATAGTAAGATACTTACTCAAATAACTGAACATAGGCTTGTCACATAATTCAATAAGGTCTCTTGTAGATACATACTTCCAAAGAGCTGAAAGAACTCTGACACTGCACTAAGTTTTGTGGTGATCATCTTGAAACAGGATCTCAAGTGCAAACTGCCCTTGAATTCACAGAAATCTTTCAGCCTCAGCTTCCCCAGTGTGAACTACCATGCCCTGCTTGTACCTGGTTTTCAAAGCAGTATTACTGATAACAGCCAAAAGATAGAAATGAATAACTCTACTATCCATCACTGGAAGAACTGATGAATGAAGTAAACTATACTCACATATTAAGTAAAATATTTAATATAAAAGAGAAACATGGTTACCAAGAGGAGTGGCACACTTTTAATGCCAGCAGTCTACAGGCAGAGGCAGGCAGATCTCTGTGAGTTTGAGGCCAGCCTGATCCACATGTGAAGTTCCAGCCCAGCCAGAGTTACATGGTGAGAGTCTGTTTAAAGAAGAGAAGACTGAGAAGGAGGAAGGAGAGGGGGAGGAGGAAGAGGTGACCAGGCAGAGGAACTAGGAGCTTAAAATGAGCCTAAGCCACATAGTGAACTTAAGGATAGATTTAAGGATAGCCTGGGCTGGGAGATGAAACAGTGGATAAAATTCTTGCAGCATGTGATGGTTGGTTTTAATGTCACTTGCCACAAATTAAAATCACCTGAATAGGGAGCTCCATTTCTCATTGCCTGAGCTGATGTGAGAGGACCCACTAGGAGTTGAGGCAGCACCTTCTGGTCCCAGCCCTAATTTAAAAGGGGCGGGCAGCAGGAAGGGAGATAACTAGCTGCCTTTTGCTTTTGAGGTCTTTTCTCTGCCTGTTTGACTGCTGGTCAGCTGCTGAGTTGATTTATACTGCTGCTGCTGCTGGTTCCTTCACTCATAGCAGAATCATTTCCAGGCTTCAATCACTAATAAGGATCAGCAGCTCTACAGGAACCTTCCAGGTTTCATCACCAGATTAGGACCGCTAGGCACTCATTGAACCACGCCTGCATTGTCAGCAGTGAACAGCCATGGTAGATCTACTTCAACTTCAACTAAAGAAGGCACTCGGCATTAAAGACTGAGCAGCTGCTGAACTCTTGTTTTTCTCAAGAGTGAAACAACTGTTACTACTTAAACAGATGTAATTTAATAATTTCTTTTCATATATATTCATCTTATCTGTTTTGATCTCTAATGAACCCTGGGTAATCCACCGTGCAAACATAAGGACCGGAGTTCAAATCCCCATATATGGCAGCCTACCTCTAATTCCAAGTCTTGGAGGACAGAGAGGGAATAGCTGGAACAAGCTGGCTAGACTTATTAGTTTTACCTGTGAGCTCTGGGTCCAATCGAGGGACCTTACATCAATGAATAATATGGAAAATGAACAAAGAACCTGCCTAATGTCAACCTTGGGCCTCCTCATGCATGCAAAGACATATATACATATGCATTCACATGCATGGGAGTATAAATTTCACACACAGAGACACCAGAAAAATAGAAAAAGCAAACAAGCCCTATATCAAAACAAAACCAGGGCTGGAGAGATTGTTCTTCCAGAGGACCTGAGTTCAATTCCTAGCATCCACATGGCAGCTAACAACTGTCTGTAATTCCAAGATCTGACACCCTTACACAGTTATACATGGAGACAAGACACCAATTCACATAAAAAATAAATATTAAAAAAAAACAAAAAAAGCCAAAACCAACCAACCAACCAAATAATAGAATTAGTTAAAAACAAAGCAAAATCAAAACCAACAAAACAAAAATCCAACCAATAAAAATCCACCACTATCTCTCCCTGGCAGGAAATTAAACCTCAATCTGACTGCAGTTCATCTTTACATACTATTCTTTTTCTCAGTGGAGCCCCCACTCCCTATACTTGCTTCTAGCCAGCTCTCCGTGGCTTGTCCTCCACCAGTTCTTCCCATTTCCAAGGTCTAGTTCAATGTCACACCCTTGCTGCTTGGCCTGAGTTCCTCCCACTATTTCATATCAAGCGTCTGTAATCTCTCTCTTTAAAACTCCGACAGCACTTCCCTCTCTCTCTGTCTTCCGCTCAGATCAAAGGCAGCACACCATGAAAGGAAGTGAGTTCAGAAATCCAGCTGGCTTTCTTCCAGACAGGCCTCTCCGGAGTGCTTAGAACCTTAAGGAATTTTTACCATCACCCCAGAGTTGATATTTAACTTCAAACTCAGAAGCCTGAGTTTTACAGTGATCAACAATGGAACAGTCTCCCATATTGGGGACCTTTGATAGTCACACAATCACAGTATCTGTTATTTATATATGACAGAATCTGATTGATTTATAAAGAAAAATACAAAGTATTTTGCTTGTTTTGGTTTCAGTGGCACATACCTGAAGTTTTAGCTACTCAGGACGCTGAGACATTTGAAACTCAGGCATTTGAAGGCCAGCTAGGCAAGAGGAGACACCTTATCAAAAAGATGTTTGCTGAACCAGCAAGCAATAGCTCCAGGAAAGTATGTGTAGCCCCAGGAAAGTATATGTATGACTATTCTTGGTTGTCAACTTGACTCCATCTGGAATTAACTAAAACACAAGTGACTTGGTATACCATACCTGTGAGGATTTTTTCATTGATTTAATCTTTTGCGGTAAGAAGACACACTCTACATCCAGATCTCGTAAGGTGGGACCATCTCCCTTAAATCTGAGCTACACCTTCTGGTGGCAGCCTATTTGAAGGAAGCTTTTGCCCTTTGCCTGGTTGCCCTCTTGTTGGCTCTTTACTGGCATGAGAGCTTACTTCTTTGGAATTTAGACATATGCTGGAAACCAAATGAGATAACCAAGTCTTATGGACTGACAATCTACTGGATTCTTTCTGTTGGGAGACAGCATTGTTGGACTAGCTAGATCACAGCCTGTAAGCCACTTCAATATTTTATAATATATATACACATATATTATATATCCAATGCTAATGTTACTTAATTTGGGTTTTTATTGCTATGAGAAGATCCCATGATTGTGGCAACTCTTATAAAGAAAACATTTAATTATGGTGGCCCACTTACAGTTTCAGAGGTTCAGTCTATTATCATGGTGGCATGCACACAGACGTGTTGCTGGAGGAGGAGCTGAGAGTCCCACATCTTGCAGGCAACAGGAAGTCACTTACTTACTCACTAGGCAATATCCTGAGTATAGGAAACCCTGCATTGACAGACCCTCTCTATCAAGGCCATATTCATGCCAACAAAACTAAATCTCCTGATGGTGTCACTCCCTGAGATTATAGGAAGCCAATTACATTCAAACCACCCCAGTTAGCTTCTGGGACTACTTCATTTTGGGATGTCACTGCTGATCAAGCCCTTTGATATCTCCAAATGGTATAATCAGATCACTGGACAAAACCAATTAAGCTTCTGTTTCTTAAATTATATTCACACTTGCCTTCTTTAAAATTCTTCCCATATCACTTGATTAGAGTTTGTTTTGTGATATTTGCAGGTAAGTTCTTGGTTTGCTCTCAGAGAGAGCTGTGGTAGCAACCCAGAAGATGAAATCAATTATATATCATGTATATTAGCTGTGACTCTGCTCATTTTTATTCTTGGAAAAGCAGCCTTGTTTGTGATATGTGCTGCTCTCATGGCAGGGGAAAAATAATAAGGCAGGAACATGGACAGTGCATTAATTTCTGCTTGGAAGGGTTTCATGCCAGCACTTGGGAGGTAGAAGTAGGAGGGTCAGAAGTTCAAGATTATCTTTGACAACATAACAAGTTCAAGGCTAATCTGGATTGCATGAAGCCCTATCTGCCCTTATGCTTCCAAGGCCTTGTGCACACCAGGAAAGAACTAGGTAGACACTCTGCTACTTAGCTAAATCTCTAGCCTCCTGTTCACATTTTCTTGATCAAAACAAGGCTAAGTTGGTGTCACATGCCTGGCTCTAGAGAGGTGGAGATAAGAGAGCTCTCACTTTGTTTCAGGCAAAACAAAAGCAAGCTGGGCATCACATCTCAGGCATGTAATGTAAGCACTTGGGTGGTAGAGCCAGGAAGATCAGGACTTCGAGGTCATTCTCAACTACATTGCAAGTTAGAAAGCAGCCTGGGATCCTTGAGAGCCTATCTAAAACCAAGCAAATAAAAACCAAGACAAGGGGCTGGAGAGATGGCTCAGCCGTTAAGAGCACCGTCTGCTCTTCCAGAGGACCCGGGTTCGATTCCCAGCAACCACATGGCAGCTGACAACTGTCTGTAGTTCCAGTTGCCAGGCAAACACCAAGGCAAATAAATAAATAAATAAAGTTTAAAAAAAAAAAAAACAAAAAACAAGACAAAAATCAAGGCTGGGGAGATGGTTCATTAGGTAAAGTGCTTGCCTTGCAACCATGAAGACCTGAGTTTGAATCCTCAGCACCCATGTAGAAGCCAGCTGTCATGGTACACATCTGGAATCCACCACAGGTAGGACAGAGACAAGTCTTCTAGTCAGTCACTCTAGCCCGAATGATGAACCTCAGGATCAGTGAAAGAATCTGCCTCAAAGAGTAAGGTGAAGAGCAATGGAGGAAGGCACTCTGCCTTCCACCTGCATGTGAGTATGTTTGCATAAACATGTACACATGTGCACATGTCACAAAAATACAAATTTAAAAATTTTAAATGAAAAACAACAAAAATCCAATCATCTAGCCACCCAAACTTCAAAACAAGGCCAAACTTACTGAGATTAAGGTTTGAAATATAATCCTCTAGGGACGTGCCATAACAAAAGGATTTTAGAAAGGGAGGCACAGGGGCTGGAGAGATGGCTCAGTGGTTAAGAGCACTGACTGCTCTTCCGGAGGACCTGAGTTCAATTCCCAGCATCCACATGGCAGCTAACAACTGTCTGTAATTCCAAGATCTGACACACTTACACAGTTATACATGCAGGCAAAACACCAATTCATATAAAATAATAAAAATAAATATTTTTTTAAAAAAGAAAGGGAGGCACAAAGACTATGAATAACAACTTAATCCATAGTGAGGACTCATGTTCCTTCTATATTGTTATCAGTTATAGTAATGACCTCTAAAACACCAAAATATTTTAGTGCTGGCAAATAGCTCCTGTTCCCTGGCCTTCTGCTAACTCCCTAACCCTGTGATGCCCTGTGGCATAGTATTTAGAAACCAGTAACTTGAATCCTAATTGGTTTTAGTAGTAACAACTAGGAGCCAGATGTTTGGGTTAATCCTGAGAGATCAGAGAGATGAAGGAGCAAGCCCCCCCCCCACCACCTCTAGGACTCCTCAGCTGAAATGAGGGCAAACTCCTGTCTCCACCCACCTTCCATTCCTCTCTGCTTCCCATATCACTTTTCTCTCTTCAACTCCCTATAGTGCTGGATTAAAGGCGTGTGCCTCTCAAGTATTAGGATCAAAGGCATGAGATCCTAAGTGCTAAAATTAAAAATGTGAGCTTCCTCTGCTTGGCTGTTTTTCTTTTAGACTGGATCAATCTTGTGTAGCCCAGGGTGTCCTTGAACTCCTGATCTTCCTGCTTCCTCCTGTCAAGTGCTGGGATCAAAGGCGTGTGCCACCACTGCCTGGCCTCTGTGGTTAACTAGTGGCTAGCACTGACTAGTGGATAGCTCTGCCCTCTGATTTTTAGGCAAGTTTTGTTAGAGCACAAGACAATATCACCACAGAAACCAGCAAGTGGAGGATTAAGTAGCACAGGCCATCTTTAGGGCACTAAATGGACTCTCCTTTTTCTTCCTGCTACCATTTCTGTGCTGGGATCTAGCCCAGGGTGCTATGCTCAGTGAATACATGGTCTACCAAGGAACTATATGCCTACTCTAAGTGGACTTATTTTTCATTATATGTGTCTATGTGTGGGTATGTGAGGTAACCCAGGAAGTTCAGAAGAGGACACTGATTCTCTAGAGCTGTAGTTATAGGTAGTTGTGAGCTCCCCCGTGGTTGTGGAAACTGAACTCAGGTCCTCTGCAAGAGCAATATACAATCTTAACTGCTGAACCATTTCAGCTCCTAGAAAGTGGACCTCCACTCTGCTTGGCCAATGCTCCAGCATTATTTCTTAAGTAGGTAGTTATTGGCTAATATCCTCTACTATGTAGACTTGAATTTAGTTTACTTCTAAGAGCAACCTAATTTTCAGGGTCTGGAGGAAAATAATCTGCAGCCTCTGTATACTGTCAATACTTGATTACAGTATAATTTTGACTGTTTTTAAAAAATATTTATTTAATTTTATGGTGTCAGATCTTGGAATTACAGTTGTTAGCTGCCATGTGGATGCTGGGAATTGAACTCAGGTCCTCTGGAAGAACAGTCAGTGCTCTTAACCGCTGAGCCATCTCTCCAGCTCCCTAATTTTGACTGTTTCATGCACAGTTTTTCTATTTTTCACAAACATGATTTTCTAATAAATACTGGCAGACTTTTCTTTTTTAGCTAAATTTATTTCTTTATATTAACCCCTCCTTAAATGTAGCAGAGGATTATCTTGAACAATATTTTTCATTAAAATGTATGCATGCATTCGTGTGATATGCATGCAATACAGTAAGGTAGTAGTGGAGTTGAAAGACTGCCTGAGTCTATTCTCTGTCACACGGACCTCAGGCACTGATTTCTGGTTATCTGGCTTGGAGGCAAGTGCCTTTATTGGCTGAACCATTTAGCTGGCTTGATTTTGAACTTCTGATTGAACAGGAAAAAAAATGAAATAAAAAGGAGAGGCCATGACTGCTTTTAGGTATGGTGGAGTTTATCACAGATAAAAGTCAGTGTAGGGAGAAGCAGGGACATCTGGGGGAGTCCTGGGGTATGTATTTGGTGGGGGGGGGCATTAATCAAGTGCGGCAGCCAGGAGGCCAAAGGCACCAAGGGAGAGGTTATCTAGGGAAGAGCCTCTGTGGGAAGAGCAGCCAAATCCCGGGCTGCAGAGTTCAGAACAGAAGGCAGGGAATGCCAGCCAGCCATACCCTGTAACTGCTAAGGACTGAGGGATACTGGGAGAACCTGGAGGCCAGTCAACTTTGATGTGTTAAATAGGCATCTTCACCATTTGGCTGGGGGTCTTGAAACTTAGCTCTGATCCTTCTACTTTTTTTTTTAAGATTTATCTATTTATTACGTATACAGTGTACAGAAGAAGGCACCAGATGTCACCATAGATGGCCATGAGCCACCATGTGGTTGCTGGGAATTGAACTCAGGACCTCTGGAAGAACAGTAAGTGCTCTTTACCTCTGAGCCATCTCTACAGCACCCTCCCCCTTTTTTTTTTTAACCAGGGCCATAAGAGAGTTTATTCAGGAGAGTTGCCAGGCAGCTACAGAAGCAGAGAAGCAGAAGAGAGAAGAGTCTGATCCTTTTACTTTACCTCCAGAGTCTTGGGATTAAAGACAAGTACCACTACACCAGGGTTTATGCTACACTGGAGGCTGACCCAGGGCTTCCCTACCAGGTGAATAGCTGAACTACACCCCCAGGCCTGCATCCTTTCTGGTCCTCGAGCATATACCAGGGCCTTATTATACCAGGCATTTTATTTTAATAACCTTGTTCCTTAGCTACAGCCACAGCTCAGTCAAAAATTTCTGTTTTGAGGTGGGGATAGTAGTTTATGTCTGTAATCCCAGGACCCCAGAGGCTATATATTGTGGTGATATATTGTATATTTAATAAAATTAATCTGGAATATCAGAGGACAGAATCACCCACAGCCAAGCCATGAAGGTCAAGAAGTGGTAACCATTGCCTTTAATCCCATCACTTGGAAGACAGAGATCCATTTGGCTCTCTGTGAACTCAAGGCCTAACAGCCAGGCAGTGGTGCCACACACCTTTAATCCTAGCTCTAGGAGAGTTGAACCAGGAAGTAGACTAGCTGGGCAGGGAAAGAAATATAAGGCAGGAGAAGGCGGAGTTCAGCCGCTCTGCCTGTGCACGCAGACAGTCTGAGGACTCATGAAGGAAGGTAGGACCTACTCTGTTCCACCGAGAAGTTGGCCGGGTGAGCACTGGCTGGGGTTTGTTCCTTCTTTCTGATATTCCAGCTTTTCTGCAATACCTGGTTCCAGGTTTTTATGATAACACTAAATAGAATCCATGCAATAGCTAAGCAAAGATTTTTCTGAGTTTAAGGCCACAGTATCTGGTTCCAGGTTTTTATGATAACACTAAATAGAATCCATGCAATAGCTAAGCAAAGATTTTTCTGAGTTTAAGGCCACAGTGGACTACATGACGACGACCAAAACAACCACTTTGGACCCTTTCTGAAAGCAATAAGTAAAACGGTGAAATCCATGCCCCCTCCAATGGCTGGCTTCCACATTCCTGTGCTTCAAAATCCTGAGAGCTAGGATTAGGGGCATGTTTCAACACAGCTATCCCTATAATTTGTATATTTGCATGGGTATGCATGTGCCATAGAAGGCAATATCTGGACATCTTCAATGGCAACTCCACCCTATTTTTTGATACAGGGTGTCCTTTTGTAGCTCTGGCAGGCCTGGAACTCGATTTGTAGACAAGGCTGGCCTTGAACTCAAGAGATCCTTTTGCTTCTGCCTCCCAGGTGCTGTTATTAAAGGTCTACGGCACCAAGCCTGACTCCCTGAGCCACTCTTTATAGACAGGGCCTTTCACTGAATTTGGAGCTTGCTGATTCAGCTAGACTGGCTAGTTTTCTTTCTGGTCCTGCAATTATGGGAGGACTCCTGTTCTAGCTTCTTACATGGGTGGGTGTTGGGGATCTAACTCAGGTCTTTAGGATTGCGGTAAGCACTTTATTGAGCCACCTCCAAAACCATCTTTAATCTTTTACACCAATTCTCAGGTTTGAAAATGTCATCTTTCTGGTTATGTTTTTAAGTTATAGTTATTAGCGTGTGTGTGTGTGTGTGAGAGAGAGAGAGAGAGAGAGGGCAACTTTCAGGAGTCTTCTGGTCCATCATACGGTCTATGGATCCAATTCAGGTAGTCAGGTTAGCTGAGCCAACTCGCCGGCTCCGGTGACTTCTTAAACTTGGAATGCTGGCGAAGTCCTTCTTCCCCCACCGTCCACTTCCTTTATAAAAACGCAGTAAACTATTTCCTAAAGTTCAGAAGCGCGCACATCAAAGCGGACATCTCCAGGAATAGAACCTCTCGGAGGTCATCAGGAAACGCCCCCTGAGACACGGAAGGGGGCGGGGCCAGAAAAGTCTCAGATCTCCTCCACATTCCGTTCGGCCCCCGCAGTCGGCCCTTCTCAATTCTCGCGAGACCTCAGGCAGCTCAGCTACTGCGCACTACGCGGTGCTAAGATTCAAGGCGCGGAGGGAGGGGGAGGGGCGGGGGAGAGACGGTACAACGGCGTGGCCGCCATCTTGTTTGCGCCCCCGCTCCGCGCGCGCTCCGTTTTCCGTGACGCACGCTTCCCCCTCCCCTCCACCGCGCCCGGGCCTCTGCATTGCCCGACGGCGCAGCAGCGCGGGGGCGGCTGCTTTCTTTGCTGGACTCCGGAGCAGAGACCCGTGAGTGTATGGGAGCTTGGACGAGGAGGGTGGAGAGGGCGGAGGCGGCCAGCAATGGGGGCGGCGCTTCCCGCCCCTGGCGGAGATTTCACTTCCCTTTGCGGCCGCCGCTGCACTTCGGTCGGGCCTGCCGCCGCCATGTTGTGTCTTCGCCGGGCCCGCCGCTGTCGCCGCGGCTGCGCTCGCGGGGTCCGTGCGCCTGGGCCCGCGGGCTTTCTCCTATTGGCGGAAGGCGACTGCGGGGGGGCTCGCTCGTGATTGGTCGGCGGCGCGGAGGCCGCGGACCTGGCACCTTATTGGTCACGCCGGCTCCGGCCTGGGGGGGTGATGAAGGAATTGGCGGCTGTCGGGATGCTAGCTAGCTGCTTAGGCTCAGGTAGTCCGGGCGACCATCCCTCTAATAGCAGCATGCCAAAGGCAGAGGTCTTAAGGAGAAAGAAAAGAGTGGTGGCCTGGCTTCTGGCCTGCAAAAGAGGGCAGTCCTAATCCAGAGGCACTCAGCCAACTATAAGATGGGAACGTGCAAGCCCCTGATTTATAAACATCGAAACAGAAATTACAGAAGAAAGGTCTTTGAGATCCAGGGGGCTAAGCGTGGAGCGTGAACTCGCTTGGGAATGACCCTGAATAGAAGAAGTCTGAGTGCATGGTATAGGAATAGAGGGCCTGAGAACCAAAAAACACAGAATCGGACTAAGGATTCTGCTGTAGAATTCAGGTTTTGAAAAACGAAAGATGTGAGTGGAGCCCGGGAGTCCATTCTGGGTTCTGGCCTGGGGTATGAGAAACAAAAAGAGGGATCCCATTGGATAGGTTTGTCAGGTTTTAGACATTGAGTGCCAAATTTAGCACTAAGTCTCTAGAAGTTGTTTGCATAATTGGGAAGTTAGGGGTTACGGGGGTCTGCGATCATGCTAGTTCTGAGATGTTTCATATCAATATTTCCTGCTCAAAGAATACAGAGTCAGGGCTTTGTGCATGATAGACAAACACTACCAGCTGAAGTACACCCCCATCCCTAAAACTGATCTCTTTTTACCTTTAGTTCATAGGTACTGGATCTTTAATGGTCTGTGAATCAAACTCAGGAATAATAGAGCTACTACTACCTTGTACTTGCTGGGGTATTACGTGCATTTTATGTCACACAGATTATAGCAGCGCTCTTCTCATTCTCTGAGGAAACAGTTTAGTAATTTGCTGGAGCTAGGTGCACTGGTGGGAAGATTGTCAGAGCTTAGGAACTTGAGGTCAGCCTGTAGGTATGATGAGACTCTCTAAAAGCAAAATAAAACCGGTAGGCATTTATTTACGTTCATAGCTAGTAAGTGACCGTGTTCAGATCCAGACACAGGTCTGTAATTCTCAATTCCTACGATATTTATAGACTACCTCCTCTTACATCTCTGTTCTCCTCCTCTTCTTTCTTTTTTCCTCTGGACACAGATTGTCATATAGTCCAGGCTACCCTTGAACTCACTGCATAGCTGATTCCTTTCACTCCTGATTCTTCTGACTTCATCTCCTAACTGATGGGATTACCCACAGAGCCCTGCCATGCTTGTATTTTGGAGCTCTTACTCTTATTTTGAAATTTTTGTTTGTTGTGTATATTTGGCTGTGTGAGCCATAGCATGCTTGAAGTCAGAGGACAGCTTGTGGGTGCATGTTCTTTCCTTCCATCGTGTGAAATCCATATTTTGCATTCCAGTCCTTAGGCTTTGTGGCAAGAGCCCTTATTTGGTGAGCCATCTTGCCAGCCTGGAGTTTATTTTGTATTTTATTTTTGAGATAGGGTCTCACTATTTAGACCAGGCTGGCCTAGAACTCATAGAGGTCCACCTCCTCCTTAAATGCTAGTATTAAGATGGGTGCCACCAAGATCAGCTGGAGTTCTTATTTGTTTTGTTTTTATGAGGCATGGTTTCTCTGTGTGGCCCTGGAAGTCCTGGAACTCTGCCTGTCTCTGCCTCTCAATACTGAGATTAAAGGCATGGGCCACTGACACCACCTGGCTAGAGCCTTTATTTTTTAAGTCAGTATTACCTTGGTATCATAGATACCTTGTTGTGGAAAAGAAAAACGCTTGTATTTTAGTTCAGAAAGTTATCTGCAGCTGTTTTTAAGCATGTTCTTTGAGTTGAGGTCCTAAGGAATGAGAGAACCTTGTCAAGGTCACTTAGCTTTGCAAAGACTGTCCTCAGTCAACTGGATAGATGACTTGAGTCCACTGGACAACGTGCTTCACCTGTGGAAGCATTGACTTACTGGTAGAGATGACCCTTTAAAGTAGGCTCTTGGGTGGGGGATGTAGCTTAGTTGGTAAAGTATGAGTCTAGCATGCAGTAATCCTTGGATTTGATCACTAGCATCTAATATACTGGACCTGCTGATACATAGTTGTAATCCTGGCACCCAGGAAGTAGAGAAGGAAGGCTCAGGAGTTTGCGGCCAGATAGGGATATATGAGACTCTAGTCTGTCTCTAAATTAATTAATTAATTAAAATGAAATAAAGATCAAGGCAGAGTCTTCCTATTTGGCTCAAGCTAGCCGCTAACTTGGGATCTTTTTATCCCAGTCTTCTGAATATTTAGTCTACAGGGTATATTTTGACTTTTTTTTCAACCCCTTTAGTGTAGTGCCCAGAGTCACATGCCAGGAAAGTGTGCTACTATGTGATTTCAGTGATGACTTCAAGTAGTAAGTTCAAGTTTACTTCATTTATTGGCAGAGGACATACTCAGGGTCATAAATGACCTTGAATTTTATTCCAGCCTCAGCACAATTTAAGAACATTCCTCAGCTAGCACATTGTTCTTTTTCTTTTTACTTGTTTCAGAGAAAACTCGTGAATTATCTAATGTCTTATGGTCTCTCTTTTGTTTACTCAGTTCTTATGCATGGACTGGGACAAGTTAGGAAGGTTAACATACAGTTTATTTTAGTATTTTCCCTGCAGAGTCAAAGCACCCAACATATTTTCAGTGGATTAACTGTAGAAGGAAATAGTTTCTGTCTTTGACAACAGTGTCTGGGGGAAGGAGTATGATAGCAGCTGATTTTCTTTCTCTCTTTCTCTCTCTCTCTCTCTCTCTCTCTCTCTCTCTCTCTTTGTTTCTTTCTTTCTTTCTTTCTTTCTTTCTTTCTTTCTTTCTTTCTTTCTTTCTTTCTTTCTTTCTTTCTTTCTTTCTTTCTTTCTTTCTTTCTTTCTTTCTTTCTTTCTTTATTTGCCTGGAACTGGAATTACAGACAGTTGTTAGCTGCCATGTGGGTGCTGGGAATTGAACTCAGGTCCTCTGGAAGAGCAGTCAGTGCTCTTAACTGCTGAGCTACCTCTCCAGCCCCAGCAGCTGATTTTCAAGTTGGATCTAGGAAAGCTCTGTCTCTGCAGTTTCTGCAGTCTCTGCTTTGTGTGCTGGTGTATACTCTTGTCTTGAGTTTTATGTTTTTTCTTTGTAAAGTAGTAATTACAAGAAATGAGTATAATAGCATATGAGAAGATAACATTGTGGACCTTAATAAATGAGAGAACTCATTATTTTCTTTTTAGAACAGCATAAAATGTGCCATTCTAACTGACATCCAGTTAGAGCTTTCTGGACAAGGAGGTCTTTTATAGTTCTCTCCTCCTTTGTGTGGAGCAGGATTCCACATGGGGGAGCAACCACTGACAGAAAAGAGAAGCCTCAATAATTTGGGCTTTTGTGGCTTAGAGGCTGATTTTCCATGGGCCAGTGTGAGGTCAGTCTTAAACTTCCACATGCTCGCTCACAGTGGTTGTAATTTGTCTCAGGGAGTATAGTGTCTACAAGAGATAGCCTCTGTTACTTCCCATTGCAGCCAGGTAAAGATGGTGATGGAATGAAAGTTTTTCATATTTGCTAAAGTTGGAACAACCAATATTATTCTGTTCAGAGATTTACAGTAATTTTTTTAAGGTTTCTCTAATGTAGAAAATTTTGGTTGAAATTGGATTTTGGCTTGTTTTGTCGGCACTGGGGTAACCTTTTTTTTTTTTTTTTTTTTTTTTTTTTTTTTTTTTTTTTTTTTTTTTTTTTTTTTTTTTTTTTTTTTTTTTTTTTTTTTTTTTTTTTTTTTTTTTTTTTTTTTTTTTTTTTTTTTTTTTTTTTTTTTTTTTTTTTTTTTTTTTTTTTTTTTTTTTTTTTTTTTTTTTTTTTTTTTTTTTTTTTTTTTTTTTTT
>PVIH01000356.1:27130-206292 GCA_004025045.1 Sigmodon hispidus | reverse complement strand
AGTAAGTAGAAGATTACATTGTGGGGAAAAAAAATCTACCTGCCTACCTACAAAACCTTTTCTCCGGCTGCAGATTGATTTGCACCCTTCCACCTTTCATGTTTCTCAGCAGTAATGTGGGGTTTTTGAGGACCACTTTCCATCTCCACTTCAGTATGGGCTCATGCTCCCAATGTGCAAAGAGAACTTTCTAGTGGATAACCCTCAGGTATAGTTTAGAGAGGTGAACTACAGTCTACCTTTTCTGCACTTAAATGTTTTAGAATAGCTTTAAACTAAAGGTTTAAATTTTCACTGTCTAAGGTACATAAAGGTGTCTTATTTAAGCTATACTGTTCATTTAAAGTCTGTAGTACGTAAGATTCAAGGATTGCTCTGAGTACAAACCATAAATAGTGATCTTCAACTGTGTTTTCAGTAAGAGAAGAAATAAAATGACTCAGGAAATGGTACTACATATAGAGTGTTTTTCATTTTTGGTTTTGGTTTTTCAAGACAGGATTTCTTATTATAATAGCTCTGGCTGTCCCGAAACTCACGCTGTAGACCAGGCTGGCCTCAGACTCACAGAGATCCTCCTGTCTCTGCCTCTGCCTCCTGAGTGCTGGCACTAAAGGTGTGCACCACCACTGCCCAGTCATATAGAGTGTTTTATATCATGATACTGGTAGAAAGCTATGAGTTTCTAAAGCTGTTCATGGTTCCTAATTGCTCCAATCTCTACACTCAGAAGCTGCAAATTGTCCAGGTAGCTGTATGAAGTGAGAGTCTTTGCTGAGTGTTAGGAATGCATATGATGTGTTCATTTTAAATGGGCTAATATATACCATCTTCACAGTTGAATTTCTATGTTATTTCAGCTGTCTTAAAAATTACTATTCTTCCCAGAGGGCTCAGTACCGTAAAACTGGTTCATTTATGAAATGAACAGTTTAGAAAGCAGTGTGTTTGGTTGCCAGTAATCTGGAAGGCAGAATATTTTGTTTATGGTGATATTTAATGTCATTTTCAGTAATACTAAGTTTAAAAAGGAAAACATAATGTGCATTAAACTATTTGTTTATTTACTTACTTAAGGCAGGATTTGTTTGCATAGCTATGGCTGTCCTGGAACTCATTACATTGTGTAGATCAAGCTGGCTTTGAACTCAAAAGATCCTGCCTCTGCCTCCCTATGGCTGGGACTAAAGTAATGTGCTGCCATGTCCAGCTAGTGCATTAAAGTCTTAACTATTTTAGAAAGTTATCTGGGGTCTTTCCTTCTACAGAAATGTGTTACTGAATAGTGACCAAATGTAATGCATTTCCTTATTTTACAATTTTTAGTGAGGCCTTCATACCTGTGTGTTGGTGAGAATTAATGAAGGTTTTGTGCTATGATCATAGTTTAGTGGAGCCCAGGTGAGAGAGTTCTAGGGCATTCTGCCAATTAAAGATGAATGTTCTGTGCAGGATAGCTGGGCCTGTATTGGGAAAGGACTTTTCTGAGAATGAGTTATGTCTGAAGTGACATAGATTCTTAAAGATTATTATTTTAAAAGTTATCCCATCTAATCAATAATAGATCATTAGAATTAATAGCTCACTTTTTTTTAATGTTGTAACAGGCATATTATTGTAATTTTACATATGTCATTAACCACTGAGTCTGGGCCATTAAAAATGACTCAGTGGGTGAAAGTGTTTGCCATGGAAGCCTGATGAGCTACGTTTGATCCTTAGAACCTAAGGTGGGAAGAACTTCCTAAAGTTGTCCTCTGACCTCCACAGCCCACAACATGGAGTAGTAATAAAATAACACAACCACTGAGTCTTACTGATTAAAAATAAATCTTAATAGTGTCTTTTTCTCTCACTTTTCCCCATTCCCTCTCCTCAGTAGAGCTTTAAGTAGGTAGCGTGAGGCCATCAGCTACACAGTCATGATGATGAGGAATTGGAGTCTAAATCTGTCTAGGTGCACATTCTGGCCTTTTCTCTGTGCTACTCTACATGGCTGCTCTTTTTCTGTTCTCTTGTACATATCCTTGTCAAGTGTTGAGACAGCCTGTGACTAACAGCCTCATCCATAGCTTTTTAGGCAGCTTGTCCCCATGTTTGGACAGCTGAGAGCTGAAGTAAGTTCCTCCAGAATAATTTTTCATCCATTGGTTTCAGTTTGTGCTTTGGTTTATCCCTGCCTGTCCCTTGTATGTTTTGGTTGAGAGTCTCACACTGTATCCTTGGCTAGCCTGGAATTTGCTGTGTAGTTTAGGCTAGCCTTTAAGAGCATGTTTTATTTAATTGAGTAATTTATAATATATCATCTATCAAAGGTCCTTCTTTCCCCATTCATTTATTGAGTAACCATTGTGTGTGCGTTTCAAAATAATTTCTTTGTGTAGCCCAAATAACCATTTTCAATGCACCAGTGCTAAATTCCTTTATTTTAAGAATATTCATTGCTCTAACTGTTTCTAGGCTGCCTTTAGGGAGTATCTTAAAAATTGTTAGGTTGGTTATTGTTTTGTAGTTAGGATTGAACCTAGAGCTGTGTGTTGACACTTAGAAAACAAACAAAAACCAAACAAAACTAAGCCTTGAGGTGGGTTTGATTTGGGATGTAGCTCAAAGTTGTTCGTAAATAAGTCAGGGGGAAATTAGTGTCAGAAGCTGAAATCCAGTAAATAGCTTCTGGTTTTCTCTCATTTGCTTCTAACTTTGTTTGTTTGTTTGAGATTGGGTGTTTGTGTAGTCCTGGCTGCCCTGGACCTCACTATGTAGATCAAACTGGCCTTGAATTGGAAGAGATTTGCCTGTCTCTGCCTCTTAAATGCTAGGATTAAAGGTGTGTGCCACCATACCTAGCCTGATTTGCTTATAAATTTTTTAAAAGATTGAAACACACATTAAACTACAAAGATTTTTTAATAAAGTAATCTGACTTTTGTGTTTTTAAAAGATCGGGAGCTCACAGTGTAGTAGACGAGTATTTCTACATGGCTGACTACCTTTCTTGTTAGAGCTGATAGTGTTTGCCCCTTTAATAGAACATTCACTCTGCAGTATTCCCCAGTTCTCACTGTCCTGTTTACTGCCGCCATGGCTAAAGGCAGGATTGCTTTATATCTTTTCAGGTGGTGGGAGAAACTTGGTATTTTTATTTATTTGTTTATTTGAGACAGGATCATGTTAGGTAGCTCTTGTTGGCTTGGTAGTTACTATGTCCATTCAGGTGTCCTTGAACTCATGGAAATCCTCCTGCTTCAGCCTCCAGAATAGTTACCTAATTTATATATTGATGCTGAGCACCAGAATACATCTAGAAAGGCACTGCTGCCTTGAATCTTTTCTGTGGTAATAAAGATTTTTTTTTTAATTTTTTCTGTAATGGTAATAAAGATGTTTTTAAAAATAAATTATAGTATATATAAAGCACTGTAGTAAAATGTATGTGTAGATATTTATTGACTCCTACAGTATGACAGATTTGCTTAGCGCTCTCATTGCCTCAGCTCTCTTGTGAGTTAATTCTGTTTTCATTACTTTCAACATAACAAGAGCTCACGAATGGTTAAGATCAAACGGTTAGTAAAGAGTACAATTCAGAAAGCAGTGTGTTAGCCAAGAGCATGAGTTCTAACCCTTCTGTGAGAGTACTGAAGCCTGAACTGTGTAACCCGAGTTTCCAGTTTTCTCTTAGTGATGAGCGTGTTTTGGGATAAGTGGGTGCAATTGTGTGGTGGAGAGAGCTGCCAAGATGCAGGACCAGGGAAGAGTGGGAATTAGAGTCCCACTATCCCATGAGCCATGTGGCCCATGGTCACAGCAGCTAAGCAAGAGAAAGCGAGTGGGCCAGGCTGTCAGATGGAAATTCAAGGATACTTTGTGTTTTCTCCCTTTGTGGTTTGAATTCTACTGTGGTGATCACTGATGAGAAATTGGAGGTGAAATGTTTTTTCTTGTAAGTTACCAAGGACTAATAAAAACTATGCCCAAGATCTTCACAGAGTAGCAAGGGACTTGCCTGGTTTAGTCTGATACATCAAAAAGGCAGATTTTTAGTTAGAATAACCAGACCGCAGCTGTGACTGGGGATGAAAGGCCTGGATTTCCGGCCTAAGACCCAGGGAATTTTCGTTCCAGCTGGGAGTCCTCTTACACAGTTTCTTACAGCTGAGTAATTGCTCGCTACAGGAGTACAGGGCATAGAAGAGAAATTACCACAAAGTAGTTTTAGGGCCTTAACACAGTCTTGTTTTCTTTCTGTGTGGTGTCCTCTGTAAAAAAAAAAAAAACAAGAAGGTAGAATTATATGCCAGTCAGCACTTCATATTTTTTCAATGTTTATTCAAGCACAGCATAATGTACTCTCTCTATATATTAACTTATTTAGTCCCTACAGTGTATACAAACTGTATTACAGGTGAGCAAACTATGACTCAAGTTTATTATGTGTCATACAGTTAAAGCCAAACTCTATAGGTAACTCTCTGGTTACCCCTGGTGACCTTCAGTACCCTAGAATGTGTTCAGAAACAACAGTGTAGAACTATTAATCTCTCCTGAGATCACCCCTGCTGCTTATTTAACAAATAAAGCAAAAAACCTAGGGTCTTGGTATGAAGACCATACTGGAATTCTGAATTCTTTTGCACCATTTTCCCTGCTGGTTAGCTGGGATTACAGGTGTGTGTTCCCATGCCTGGTTCAGAGTTTTGATGTCAGAGAAGGCACCCCCCCCCCAATCACATTTTTAGTAAGCTGAAACGGAGCATTGTGGTGGGCTTCTTTTGAAATGCTCCTCTCTGCCACCAACTTCATACATTACCCCTAATTCTTCCTATTTTGATTTTTGGTGTTTTGAAATAAAATACATCACCTTGCTAGTATTCTGAGCTATGGCGATATATTGTATATTTAATAAAATCAGCCTGGAATACCAGAGAACAGAATCAGCCACAGTCAATTCTCACCCAGCCAACTTCTCAGGCCAAACTGGGTACAAGGGTCCCCAGCCTGACTGGTTGCTTCTACAGAATGCCTGAATTTCTCCTTTCCTCCCACCTTATATATCACCACACTGTGCTTTTACCATGGATATAAAGACAGGCACCTTTAAATCCTGGACTGCTGTATGGGCATAGTTTCACTTTGATATTATTAAGAAGGCTGTGTTTCTTTGATTAACTGCCCGGTTTATTCTTCTTCTGTTAATACTAATCAGTAGAGATCTGGAGGTAGATGGTCACAACTTTCCAACATTCTGCACATTGCTTCTCTGGTTTACTGCCATAGGTTACTGTAGCAATATCTTACAGACATCATTCATGGCCAATCAGAAGCAGTGAAATTACCTTCAATTTTTTAAATGGAACTCTGTAGCCAATAGGAAATCCTTTGGGTGGGAAATGCAGCGACCTTTTCCTTTGATTTTTAAGAACAATTCTAAATTTGCCCTCTCCTGTTCTTGAAGCACATGAGAACATATGTGTCCGTTGTGTACATTTGCTGGATATTTCCAATCCTTAAGTTCTTGGGTTTGAAGTGAAGAATCTGACCCCTGTTCTGCTTCTCAAGGTAACTTTAAAACAGGAAGTGTACAAAGGAGGTAACTGATGACGTGAACAGCCAATCATGGCTTTGTATTTTTAGCTGATAAACCGGCTCAGCCAATAGGGCTGCTTTGGAGGCAAGGTTTGGTGTCAAATAGCAGGCTAGATTGAATGCCTTTGACTGTTAAAGTGGAAGGAGGCTGCAGGCTTCATTGGAGCCTCAGAGTTTTTCACTGAGGCAGGGGTCAGCTGAAAGACAAAGAAAAATGGCGAATAGTTTGCTGGGGGGTGGGAGGACAGCTGTTCGGGTTTTCACTGGAGTGGACATTCCAGACTCAGGTTTCTGCATCTTCTGCTGCCTTTTGTCCTTCGTTCTTTTTTTAGGGGGAAGGATAGGAGTGACTTAAATTCTCCCTGTCCGAGGAGATATAAATAACTCCATGTAAAATTAATGCAGTTCTCGGTAAGTTTAATTCTTTGTTTTGTGTTGAGATGATAGAGACTGTTAGCTTCAGAGAGTATAGACAAGTTGCACTGTTTCAGAAAATGGCCACTTTACATTCCATGCATACCTCTTGGTGCACCTAGATTACCTTGCTCTGTTTAGATTTTGCATGTCCTTCAACTAGGATTTTCCTACTTTAATATAACAAGATAGATGCAAGAAGGGCTAATCATTTTTCATGGGCATACAGAAGCAAAGCACTGTGTCTTTGCATTGGATAAACTTAACTGTTTTCTAAATAATTTTCCTTTGTTCAAGTGCATTGAAGCTTTTCTCCAGAATAAGCTGAGTTGTTTTAAGAGTTTTTCTATTTCTATACACTTTGTTGACACACATATTTTTAGAGATAGAAGCCACATTAATGCTCTTTCAATTTGTTTGAAAATATGATTTGTAACTGATGCAGGTTCTAATGGGGAAAAAGGCCCACATGCCAGCATGAAATTCTCCTATAACTTTCTTGATCTACCTGTCTGCCTCTAGATTCTAATAAGAATCCATTACATCTTTGTTGTAAAATGTTCATATTAGTTTAATGTGCTCATTAGTTTAGAGGTCAGTTAAAATTTGAAGTGACAAGCTTATCACATTTTTGTCAGTGTTGATTTGGTTCTTTAAAATGATCCAAGCAAAATGCCTTTGATTTTCATATTTCAGTATGAAATATTTAAGGGGCTTACTTGCCTTTTGTGATTAGAAAAGTTAAGAGTGTAGGTAGTCTTTTGCCCTTGATATTTACCCCCTTCTTTAAGGAGATGAAGCTAATAGAGACTGCTAATCAGTAGCAAGCCAGTTCTTGTGAATAGTGGAGTCATTAGTCCTATGGACTAAGATCTGTAATAGCCTGTTTTTAAAAGGCAGTTCTTTGTTTTTCTCTTTATTTGCAAATACTGAATGAAGGTCATTGGAACATTTCTGCTGCAGATTGAGTGTAGACAGCAAGTGAGGCAGCAGCAGCTCTGGATGGGGAAGAGGGAACAGGCCTGGCTAAGGGAGAAGTTTGGAAGGTGTTGACCTGCCCTCCCTTGTTTCTTCTTGAGGAAAGGATTCACCTGAGAGGATCCACTGGGGTTTAGGTGTAGGTTTAGACGCTTGGAGCTGGAGTGGGATAACAGCCCCAGTTCCTGGATGCAGGCCTCTGTGGCTGCTCTGAAAAGTGACCTTGAAAATCTGCCGAGGAGTTGAAAGATTGAAGGACAAAGTTTGCTTATTCGGATTTGAATTGACGAGCTCTTAAGATTAAAGAGACGCACGGACGGGATGGTGTGGATATTCATGTCCAGTGGTTACTAGCAGTCTGTTATAGTTTAGAGTCAGAGTTTTTAAGTCATAGGCCTGCATTCCTTTCTCCTTCCCCTGTCATTTCTTTCTCACCCTCCACCTTCAGGAAGACATGTCTAAATCCTTCGGATAGGATAGTTGAGGGAATTACCTAAGAGACTCAGAATTCATTGCGTGCTACTTTATCCCCGTCCCCCTTGTAATCTAGAGGGTTCTTAGCAAAGAGAATGGTATTCTAGGAGCTCAAGTAGTTTTATTTGTGAATCTCCTTTGAAATGCTGATAGTAAGAAAATGTTCAATTTAGGGAAATTTTTAAGCCCTAAAAGAAAGGAGTAGATGTTAAATATTATAATTCAAGTGATAATTTAAATGTATTTTGAATAGGCTGTTGGTGTATATTGTTTCAGGTTGTAGGTTGGTTTAAAAAGAAATGGAATTGTCCGTGACCTTATTGGCTTTGAGAGGCCTGGAGCAGAGGGACAAAAATGAAAGAAGCTGAGACGGAATCTGAGCTTCAGAACTTTGTGGAGTTACTTGCTTAGAACATCTAACCAAGTTTTCCATCTCTTTGAGGTCACCTGCTGCCTGGGAAAACACACACAGGAACGCCTGTGTGAAGCCTGAAGCAGCTGAGGTGTTTTCTGTATGTTGAATGGCATTTGTGGACTCTTCATTTGATACTTTGTTGAATGGCACTTAGACAATTCCCTCACCTGACAAATTAGACTTGAAAACATTTTATAGAGGAAGGACGAAAACTTTATGTCCAGAAAGAGCAACAGCTTTATGAAATTAAACATACCTTAGACTGGAAGTGGCAGGAAGGGTGAGCCAGGGAGGTTTGGATAGGGTTAGTGTGTTCACTCTGGTGATAGACAGTATTTTGAGGCAGCAGACTAGAAACTGTTTAGAGCTCAGTCCTGTGTTCAAATCTCAAGAGCAAGTCACCTGTTTAGAGTTAACTTATAAAAACATGGAACCTAACGGACTGTAGCTTAGTTGGTAAAGTGCATATCTAACATCCAGGACACCCAGAATTTGATTCCTAGCTCTTCATAACCCAGATGTGGTGGCCATACCTGTAATCCCAGTACTTGGGAGGGAGGAAGCAAGAGGATCTAGACCAGCCAGTGTCTCAGAAAAGAGACCTACAAATAGCAGTTTGGGGGGTGGGATTGTAAATATGTGTGGGTAGTGTACATGTCCTTTCATGTGTGGGGGACAGGGCTTGACCTTGAGTGTTTCCTTTGTCATCCACTGGTTTTCTTTTGAGACAGAATTTCTCAGTTTACCTGCAGCTTACATTGGTGGACTGGCCAGTAAACCCCCAGTTTCCTTTGTCTCTGCCTCGAAGTTATGGGATTACAGACAGGCCTGTAGCACCATGCCTGACATTTTGACATGGATTCTGCATATCCACACTTAGGTCTTTAGGCGTGTACTCACTTGCTCACTAAGCTATCTCTTCCTACTTTTTTTCTTTCTTAAATTTTTAAATACATCTTATTTATTGTGTATGGGGGGGAGGGAGGTCATGATCATGCCATGGTGTACATTAGAGGTTAGAGGGCAATTTCAGCAGTGGGTTCTCTCCTGTCACCTTGTGATAGCTGTGGGCAGAAGTTGAAAGGCTTGGAGGCAGGGTCTTTTATCTGCTGAGCACCACCCCCATCCTTATTTTATTTTGGGATAGAATCTTATGTAGTCCAGGCAAATCTAGGATTCTCTGTGTAGTCAAGAATGACCTTGAACTCCTGACCTTTCTGTACTTCCTGGGTACACCACTTGGCTTCAGGGCTGAGGATAGAAACTAGACCTTATGTCTAAAAGGCAAATGCTCTACTGAGTTACATCCCCTGCATTATCTTACTCAGTAGTGAGTCTTAAATGATGTCCTGTATGTTGAAAATTCTCTGCATGTTATGAATTATTGCAGAAATATTGCTGTTTCTGATGAGGGCTAATTGAGGGACTTAAATGTTTATGGAGATAGGTATAACATCAAAGAAAAAAGCTATTGTGATAGATTGTAAAATACTGTCTGATTCCTTTACCTGCGGTGTTCCTATTTGTGTTAACAGGATCCTCTTTTTAATTGATTATTTTGTGTATGATGTGTAGTGTGGTATCAGTGTGGGCATATGAAATGGGAATCAGAGGACAGCTTTCAGGTGTCAGTTCTCTACAGCTAACATGGCTTTCAGAGATCAGACTCAGGTCTCAAGTACCTGCTGAGACACCTCACTAGCTGGATCCTCTCTAGTTAATAACATGTGTTGAGATTATTGAACCATCATCCATCAAGATTTTCCATGAAGGGATTTTAACTCCTTTGTCAAAAATTAAGGATCTCAGCCAGAGGATTCAGGAGGCCATTATCCTCTGAACCTGAGCTTCAGGAGGCCATCATTCTCTGAACCTGAGAATGTGAGGCCAGCCTCAAACAAATAAAACAAACAAATTAAGGACCTGAGAATAGGAAGAAGCAATAGTTTTGTTTTTAAAATGTGTGTATGTGTGTGTGCACACTTGCAAAAGCACATGTGCATCTGCAAACTGCTGCATACATGTGATGATCAGAGGATAACCACTTAACATAGATTTTGGGATCAAACTCAGATCTTCAGGCTTGTCTGGCAAAGGTTTTACCCACTGGGCCATATGGCTTTTTTTTTTTTTTTTTAATTGGAATGCTGCTTTAAAAAACATTACACTTAGGAGCTTCTCAGGATAAAGACTGGGAGCCTTTTCTGATTGGATGCTGAGATATGCATTTTATTTTAATGTGAGTAAGTTGTAATTATTGCTGATTGCTTAGCAGAGGTTATTTTGTTTTTTTTTTTTTTTTTTTTTTTAGTTTTGTGTGCCAAATATTTGTAAAGTACACTGGAGCCTTTTTGTTTGCTGTGAAGTCATATGATCTCTTTATCTGCGGTTATTTGGAAGCTTGAGTAGTTACAGCTTGTAGAATAGTAGTGAGCAAGTAAATGTTGAAATAAGAACTTTAAAAAGAAAATAGGACTTGTTAGAATCTAAGCATGAACCTAAATTTGACACAGTTGTTAACTGTGTGACGCTTCTGTAGCATAAGTGATAGAACTCGATGGAGGTGTCTTTTGTATTTATTTTACATTTCTAGTGGTACCTGTTTTTAGGATTGTGGCCCCCTTCCCTATGGATACTTTGTGATTTTTGACTGCCTGTCCTATTAAGTTACTTCCTCTCAGGCATGGTCAGTCAGCATTGATGGTGGCTTCTTTTTTGTGTGCATTGGAAAACTCAATTCAGACAGTACGATTTCGCAGTTAACATTAATTTAAGTACTATCTTAGTTCCCTAGCAGTGTATACTTGCATGCAGCAACGTTGGTGGCTGGGCTTTTTGTTCCTAAAATATGATTAGGCCACCTTTTCAAGAAGCTGTGTACTGGGGCTAGAGAGATGGCTCAGTAGTTAAAAACACTTGCTGCCCTTGCAGAGGACCTTGGTGCAGTTCCTGGCTGCATGGTGGCTCAAAAGCACCTGTAACTTCATACTGGGTTTCTTCTGGCCTCTGCAAAAACTTGCCATGTATGTGGTGCATTTACATAAGTGCAGGCAAAATATGCATACATATGAAATAGAAATAAATAAATCTAAAATGAGGGTAAAAACAAACAAAAAACCCGAGTTGTGTACTTTTATGGGGGCTTCAGGAATCTAAAAAACATTATTGTTGCTCCATTTCCTTCCTCCCTCTCCCTCTCCTCTTTTTTCTTTCTTCTCTTTTACTTTTGCTAAGTACTAAGTATCAGCTTCAGGGCCTTATAAGGCTAGGTTAGTCCTCTACTACTGGGCTACATTCCGTAACCCCTAAAAAGCATTCTTGAACTGGATCATGGTTGTCTTTGTGAATCAGATTATTTTGCCTGTACTTATCTTCAGAATTTGATTAATGCTATGTTAAGCTGATGGGATAATTTAGGCAAGCATTGTAGCACATCTGCAGCCTCCTGGAGTCATGGGTTCTAGTCTAATTTTTCTTAGACCAATTGAGGCCAGTGAGAGTTAGGGCTCTATTAAGATCTCAGCTTTTTAGGTACTGGCCCATGTAAGGTCAGAGCTTTAACTCCCACTCAATTCGCTGCGTTTTTATTTATTTATTTTTTTAAATTCCTCTGGGTGGTTTTTATCTTTCCTGCCTTTTTTTTTCCCCCTTCTCTTTTTTCTCTTTTGGTATACCTGTACAGGACACAGAACAGAAAAGTAGGCCATGGTCAGTAGTCTACACATGGAGTTTGCTGGTTAGATAGAGTGTTTGCTGTAACAGCAGATTTAGTGTCCCTTTAGAGATTGAAAATCTCTTGCCTCAGCCAGTTGCTTGTTCTGAAATCTGAGATTCAGCTAGGAAGCTAATGGTGCCCACCTGGCTGAGGTGTCTTAGAGAACTGGGTGACTTTTGTGCTCTTTTACAAAGAAGTAAAATAAGGTAACAGCATAACACCTGTATGCCAGCTCTTTCTTTCTTAAAAATCTTTTCTTTTTTTAAATTTATTTTTATTTACTTGCCTTGGTGTTTGCCTAGAACTGGAAACTGGAACTGCAGACAGTTGTGAGCTGCCATGTGGGTGCTGAGAATTGAACCCCGGTCCTCTGGAAGAGCAGTCAGTGCTCTCAACTGCTGAGCCATCTCTCCAGCCCCAGCTCCTGCTTTCTATTCTTACTCCTTACTGATACATTTCAAGAGCAAGCTGCTCCTACATATGTTTGGTCCTAGTTCATCAGATGAGTCCTTAATGTGACATTTTAACGAAGTAAAGATTTTAACATTTGACAAGACTAAAGTAGGAACCCTTGTCTGTGTATGTCCAAAGTAATATTTTAACTATGCCAAATTCCCCAACCCCAGCAAAATGGTGACATCATGTACTCATGGGTAGTTGTGGATTTTTGTTCTTTGTTTATTATTGAAGTTTTTCTAACCATGGTCATATATTTGAATAAAAATTAGTTTATTGAAAGAGTGAGGGATTGAATTGTATAACTTACACAATATTAAGTCCTGAACTGTATCATGGTGGTAGACACAGCTGAACAGTAAGTACTTCCTGTCTGCATTATGCAGACTTTAATTTTCTTTTTAGTCTGTTCTTAGTATTAGGACCTGTCTTTTAGGGTTTGGTCAGTTTCTACTTGTTTATTAATCTCATCTCCACTCTCTATTCAGTAATAGACTCAAAGTTTTTCTCTACTCACGGTATTATAAGTTAAATTACAGTTCAGCACCCTGTAGTATCTGAAAGGGCAGCTGAAGGATAGAGAGCAGATGCATTCCAGTATAAAAGAACTAAAGGGAAAAAACCCTTGTAAGTAACTTTATGTTGCATATAACATAGTTTGTGACCTTGTGTTCTTTGTTCAAAGGAAAAAAGATGGCGTAAAGAACTCCAGCCAGCTGCAATGCTGGTTTACTTGGTGATTTTATGTTGTTGTTGTCATTTGGCTCCATTTCCATGGTGTTAATTACATGGGAAACTGACTAGAACACTGCACGACTAGAAATATTCAGATAAAACTAGGTTGTTTTTTCTTTTTTTCTTTTTCTCTGCCTATACTCTATAATTCTTACCTCTGAGGAGATCCTGAAGTTAGATGCTTACACTCTTTTTCACCACTTAATTATGTCTGCAGGTTTTTGTTTTTTTTTTCCTGTATTTTCGGCATAAGTAAACTTTTATCCCAGATTTGTCTAGTAGGGAGACATGATGTATATCAAATATTAGTAACTGATGTGGAAAGTGCAAGGAATGTAGCTCAGTTGGTAGAGAGAGTACCTGCCTAGCATTTGTAAAGCTTACCCCAAGTGGTATTATGAATCTGTAATTCTAGCATAGGAGAGGGGTGGGGGAGGCAGATACTGGAGGATCAGAAGTTCAAAGTCATTTACAGCTATATATTTGAAGCTAGCCTAGCCTTAAAAAAAAAAAAAAATGAAGAGAGAAAAGACCTCAGCCTAGAAAGGCGGGCAATTGAACTGGCTGTATAGACTTGAAGAGGTAGGAATATGACTGAGGCATAGGTAACAGCAGGAACAAGATCGTGGTTCACAGAGTGCGAGTTTTGTACAGAGGAGAACAATAAATAGGTCACTCACCTCAGAGCATAGAGATAAGTGAATGACAGGACAGAGTGTAAAAGAAAGACATCTAGGGAAGTAGGGATCAGGTGTTGGAAAGGCATTGCCATTGAGATCAATTTCTGCTTGACTTTAGTGACTGTTGAAGATCCAGGGCAGTAGATTGTTGTGGCTTTATCAGAAATGTGCTTTCACTAAATTATTGCATATCCTATGTAAAATGAAGGTGTGATTTTTATTTTAACATGCGCTTTCCTTTCTTGAACATAAACTTTGTAGATGGCAGTGTTACATGTCACCATGTCAAATGGTTGGACATGTCTGACAGACACGCTAGAGGCTTGTGAGGAAGGGTAGAGTTGTTGGTAGTTGTTAGGGTGAGGAAGCAGAGCCTGATGAAATGAGCCCAGTGTTCTTTACACTGCACCTCCTTACTGTATAGAGGAAACAGTCTCTTTTCCTTCTCCTGTGTTGGACTCTTCTACAGTGACAGCTAAATGGGTGATAGCTACTGTCACTGTGATCATCATTTTTATTATTGCATGGAGGTGTTGGAGGCCCAAATAAAATGATAGCAGCATGAAGAAAGGTCAGGGGAGGGTGGACACTACTGTGGAACACTCATTACTTAGCAGTTCATGGAGCTTGAAGGACAGTCTGAATGACTAACAGAATAGAAACGGAAGGGGGAAGGGAGCATGTTTGGAGAAAAATAAATTTTGAGTTTGGACATGGGGAATTTCCATTCTGTTTAGCTTAGCTTTCCAGTTGGAAATGCCCAGTAGGTAGATTGTACATTAGGATTGGACATCGAGGGGAAATATCAGAATTGGTAGGTTATTTGTATATCCTCATTGTCTTCTCCCTCCCTCTTCTGCGACTGTACTGGGGCCTTATGCCTGGTAGGCAATTGTACCACCATTGGGTGTACCACCTATTCCAAATAATTGGAATTTAAACTCATAGTAATTATAGCTAATCTGGGTGACAGATAAGAGAATCAAGGGAGAGAATGGTCAGAATTTACCAAGCTTCATATTAGAGATAGAAACAAAGTGTTGGACCCTTGGGATTTGGTGGCACATGCCTTTAATCTTTTGCTCAGGGGCCAAAGGCAAGTGATCTCTGAATTTGAGGTCAGCCTTGTCTAGAAAATTTCAGGCTAACCAAGGCTACATAGTAGACCTTGTCTTAGCAAACAAACTAGAGACTGTCGGTCACTAGGCATCCATAACAAGGGAAACATGTTCCTTGGCTCTCATCTTCCTCAGAATGCTTTGAGTACCATGTGTGCATGATACCTGTTCTTGAATGATGGCATCATTTTCAGCTCATAAGTGTATATGTAATAAGCGAGCATTGAGCATCGTGACCTACAAGAGAAATACAACTCTAGAACCTAGTTGGTTTTCACTTTCTCTAAAGCTATGAGGATATTTTCTTGAGGTTTTACTAGGTAGTTCCTTTTGATGTATGTACAGAAATGCCCATTTCCATTCAGGGTAAAGATTGGATTATGGGATTGCAATGGATTTAGTGTTACTGATAGGAACTTTGAGAGGTCTTAAGTGGGAAGTGCTTGTGTAGTAAATAATTTCTATCCAGAGGGATGGAGTACCACTGATCTAGAGGCTGTAGTAGGATTTTCAGTATTCAGGATTTTCTAGTTTCTAGACTAAATATGTCATAACTATCTTCAATCAAAAAAGAAAGACAGTAAGAAACTTGTCACTAGAGAAGTCATAGTAAACCTCCAGCTGTCTTACTTGGTTATTTTCCCCTTCCTGGTAATTACTGGTCAGTCGCCCATGCAGGTACTACTGCAGGTGCTACTCCACCAATGTCTAAGCTTGCAACAGTGTGCAGTGTTTATGTGGATCAGTGCTTCACAGTTCAGCAACTTTGTACTCTTGATATTTACTAATGTGAGTAGGACAGAAAAAGGATCTCCATTTTGAGGGTGAGGAAGCAGAGCCTGATGAAATGAGCCCAGTGTTCTTTACACTGCACCTCCTTACTGTATAGAGGAAACAGTCTCTTTTCCTTCTCCTGTGTTGGACTCTTCTACCAAAAAGCATTTTTTTTGTTGTTGTTATTTTAATTTAAAAATTTTTTTAAAGTGGATATAGCTAATGCCCATATGCTGCTACTTGGGAAGTTAATGCAGGAGGAGTGCTAGATTTTAAGGCCATCTTTTTTTAATAGAGTGAGACCAGTCTCAAAACGTGGGGTGGGGGAGGGGGCACAGGAATGGGGAGGGACAAAAGCTGGGTGGTGGTGGCACATGCCTGGGGAATCTCTTGAGTTCAAGTCAGCCTGTTCTACAGAGTGAGTTCCAGGACATCCAGAGCTACACAGAGAAACCCTGTCTTTGGGGCAGGCATAACCAAACAAAAGGGGGACACAAGCAAATTTCTCAAGAGTATTCAGTTTTATATAAATGATCACTTAAGTTGGTTTTAAAAGGAACAAATGCATAGTAAAATTGAATTGTTTTGAGAGGTTTTATTGAAAAATGTGGCCTTAGCTATTTTTCAGAACAAATTATAAGTAGATACTTTGGGCAGTAATAAATATTCAGAGGATCGCCTTCTGTGGTTCTAAGTTCACTACAGTCGTATGAATAGGCGCTTTCCAAAACAGATACTTGATTAGATCAGGTTAGGATTTCTGTGGTACTTTTTAGCCATGCAGATGCATAATTTGTGGTGTGTATTGGGTTTTTTGCTTGGTCTACAGAGCTCATTATTTTTAGATGAGTCATGGCTGGACTGCTTAGTTTATTTCTGCTTTACCCCCAGTGAAGTAATTAGAATAAAGGGAATGAAATCTGCAGCTATTGAAGCATCCTCTGTAAAGGAGGGTTGAGTAAGGCTATTGGCTACAATGGCAAAAGCTCAACAGGTCCCAGAAAGTGAACTGGGTCTAGAAGGCCTCTCCATCTCCACTATTGGCTGGGAACCTGGTGGTCTAGTCCCATTCCTTGATTGATTCTGCTGCTTACCAAACTTGGAAACTTCAAACTTAAATGATTCCTTTCCACTTTGAAAAGTGTATAGTGATCTGATGACTTTGCATTTTAGACCTTTATTTTTTAGAATGACTAGAAGCAATAAAGGAAGAAACAATAAAAGTTAGATGTGTTCCAGCATGGTTCTTAAGTTTTATTTAATTACCAATTAAAGATAAAGATCTGTTTTTGTCTGTATGTGTGTGCATGTGCTCACAGAGACCAGAAGAGGGCACCAGATTCCTTGGAGCTGGAGTTACAGGCAGGCAGTTGTGAGCTGCCTGATGTGGATGCTAAGACATAAGCTCTGGTCCTTTTCAACAGCATCAAGCTCTCATAACCACTGAGATAGCTCTCTTTTTTGTTGTTGTTTTAAGATAGGGTCTCATGTGTAACTTTTACATGTCTAATTCTCCACTTAAACCAGGCTGGCCTTGAATTCACAGAAATCCACTTGCTTCTGCCTCCTGTCTTAACAAAAGAAGAGAACTTTAACAAGAGAGCACAGGACTAGCCAAGCTGGAAGATAACTGTAGGTTTGAGGCCAGCCTGGAGGCATATATAAAATAGCTGGGTGTAGTAGCATTAGCCTGTAATCCTAGTGCTGGAACGGTGGAGATAGGAGGATTGGAGCCTGCAGGGCAGCCACTCTGGATAAATCATGGCCCCTAGGTTCAGTGAGAAATGCTATCTCAGAAGATACAGTCGGGTCTGGAAAGATGCTTCAGCAGTTAAGAACACTGACTGTTCTTCCAGAGGACATGGGTCCAGTTAATTCCCAGCACTCATATGATAGCTCTTAATGCCCATAATCCAGTTCCAGGAGAGCCAGTGCCCCTTTCTGGCTTCTGGATTAGGCATGCAAGTGGCACACATTGGCAAAACACCAGTACACATTAAAAAAAAAAAAAAAAAAAAAAAAAAAAAACAAGTAGAGGCTGGAGAGATGATGGCTCAGTGGTTAAGAGCACTGATTGCTCTTCCAGAGGTCTTGAGTTCAATTCTCAGCAACCACATGGTGGCTCACAACCAGCTGTAGTGGGATCTTATGCCCTCTTCTGGAATAAAGGTGTACATATAGATAGAGCATTCATATACATAAAATAAATAAATCTTAAAAAATAAAGTTAAAAAAATCCAAAATAGGGGCTGGAGAGATGGCTCAGCGGTTAAGAGCACTGATTGTTCTTCTAGAGGACCAAGGTTGAATTCCCAGCACCCACATGGCAGCTCATAACTATCTGTAATTCCAGTTCCCAGTTCCAGGCAAACACCATTCAAATAAATAAAGTTTAAAAAAAAAAACCCAAAATATATAAAAAAATAAAAACATGGTAGTGAGATCTGGGGATGCAGCTAAGTTAGGGTGCTTGCCTAGCATATATGAAGCCTTCGGTTTGATTCTCAGCTACTTATAAACTGGATCTGGTGATATATCTCTGTAACCCCAACACTTGGAAGGTAGAGGCAAGAAGAATGAAAACTTCAAGGGATATATAGCAAGTTCAAGTCCAGTTTCATACATACAAGCACAGGATGTGGGTTCAAATTCCTTCTGACAGAGACTTATCTCATGGCCTTGGTCAGGTCTCTCAGTCTTCTTAGATTAATCTGTCAGATGGGAGTATTTATACCTGTGTTCACTTTTTTATGTTTGTTTTGAGGACAAAATAAGTAATGTGAAGCTGCTTCAAAAGTATAAAGGATAGGACTGGAGAAATTGCACAGTCAATAGTGTTTTTTGCATAATATGAGGATATGAGTTTGGATCCCTATCACTCATGTAAAAAGCTAGGCGTGATTTTTTTTTTTTAATACCTATAACCCCAACAGAGGGGAGACAGAGGCAGGAGGATCTATGAGGCTTGTAGACATCCAATTCAAAAAACAGGTCTTAAAAAGCAGAGTGAGGAAGATGCCCAATCTCTACTTCTGGCCCTCATATACACGAGCATACCCATGCACACACACTTATAGACAAAAGTCTAAAAGATGCACAATTGTTGGAGATTAGTGTAACCACTTACCGCTTTACACAGCAGTGAGAAATTTGGGTTTTGGTTGTCTTGGAAAATTAGTTCCTCCCACTCTAAGTAATAACTATAACCAACCTTGTATTGACACTCTTGTAAAACTTCTGAGGTAGGTCTGGACAGATGGCTTATGGCTTAGTGGTTAAGAGCACTGCCTGCTCTTCCGGATGTCCCAGGTGTTTCTAGCACTCACATGGTATCTTAGAACTATTTGTAACTAGTACCAGAGAAACACACACACACACACACACACACACAGAGAGAGAGAGAGAGAGAGAGAGAGAGAGAGAGAGAGAGAGAGAGAGGCAAAATAAATAAATTTAAATTTATTTATTTATTTTAAAGAGGAGAGAAATTTAAAAACAATTCATTTCTCACCCCCTTTTGTGGGGTGGATTCAAGACAGGGCTTTTTGTGTATCCCTGGCTGTTCTGGAACTAGTTCTAGTCCTCAGACCCAGAGTTTGACTGTCTCTGCCCATCTAATACTGGGACTAAAGGTGAGTAAGTACTACCACCACCCAGTTTAAAAAAATCATTCTCAAAAAAGAAAAAACCCTTAAAGCCCCGAGGTCTTTAATTGAGAATTGCTGTCTCCTTGCTGTTTTTAGACCTATTAATTTACCAGCACACAGTCTCTGTTGTCCAAAGAAACGTGTGATTAGCTATTGTGCTGTATTTATTTCTAAAGGAGTTCAGTTCCTCTCCATCCCTATCTTTTTCTCCCCTGTCACTATGTTTTCTTCTTTCATTGGATTGTTTCATAGAGGTTTCTATCTAGATAAACACAAATACTTAAGAAGGAATCGCCCTATATAAAAATTTCAAAGACTGGAGGCTAAGAATTCTTGAGATTTTAGAGTAGTTCTTGAACTTATGTTTGGTCATTGAGTTCATGACTTCTCTTCACTATATACAAGGCATATTCTTGCATGTGTGCCAGAAACAGATGGCTATGTAAGAAAAAAATAGGAGTGTAGACATTTGGGGCTTAAAAAAATATGCTAAAATAATAACCCATGTTAATAAATCTGAAAAATGTTACTTATCTTTATAGAAGTAGATTTGATTGTTCACTAAGGATGTTTTGAGGGAAAGGAAAAATATTGTTTGAGACTTAATTAGTAAACGCATTACATTTTCCTTTAGCTATAAAGGAAAGCAAAATTTTATATGGATGCTGTACCCTAAATCTTTAAACAGTAGTTATAATCCATGAAATCGTCCTCAGAATTCTTGCTTTGTAGAATCTTTTTGTGGCTGAGAGTTTAAATAGAACTGGACCCAGCTGGAGCTTTTTTTTTTTTTTTTTTTTACTTTTTCTTTTCTTTAACTTTTATGTGAGGTTTAACCTGTTTATGTATCTGTATACTTTTGCATGCAATGTCAGAGGTGGCCAGAGGAGGGCATCTGGATTCCCCTGGGGCTGTAGTTACAAACAGGTGTGAGCTGTCATGTCCTGCTGGGACTCGAACCTTGGTCCTCTGGAAGAGTGGTCAATTTTCTTAACTATTGAACCGTCTCCAGCCACCACCCCCCTCCTTCCACTGCTGCTCCCAAGACAGGGTCTCACTATGTGGCTTTGTTTGACCTGAAACTCATTCTGTAGACTAGGTTGACCTCAAACTTAAGAAATCTGCCTACCTCTGGCACCCTGGTGCTGGAATTAAAGGTGTTCCCATCTAGAGTTTACTTCAGATCTCAAAACAGACTTTCTCTTTTGATGGTAGGGCTAAGTGGGATCAGATAATGTGGTAGCTTCCCTAGACTCTATATTTTGATTGTTCCTACAAGATGAAATAATCTTAGACTCCCAGGTTATATAAGTCTGCAGTGCTGAAGAAGATGTTGAAGATGTTTCCTAAAGAGTTACATGTTTCTGGATTAGTCTGGAGGGAAAGCCTGCATCTATTCTGATCACTGGCATTCCCAGTTTTTAAATTTGAAGCATTCCTAATCACTTCCAGCTTTGTTTGCCTTTTTTTTATTAGAACATTTTATTCTAACTTGAGTAGCTATTTGATGATACTTATGGAACAGATGGGATGTCTTTATATCTCCATGCATACGAAGCAAGGCTTTTAAAGACAGAAGTGAAGCAGGTAAGCAGAGAGGAGCTCTGGCGCCTAATGGAGATGGTGCTCTTGAGAGATGGTGCTGTCTAGAACTTTTGATGGCATTTTGAGCCAGCAATAGTGGCTCTAAGGAGTTAGGTGATTTACCCAAGATTGTAAACATACTGAAATGGTTAATAAGGACACTTGGGTCCACTGTATTTATTTTATCCCCCCCCCACACACACACTCTGTTCATAGCTGAACACTCACAGATATCAATATGTCAAGAAATGTGGGAAAGGAAAGGATAAAAGAAAAAGTGTGGAAAGAAGGCCAAGGCACACAGGTGTGATGTGGCTAATATGTGTTCCAGCACTCAGGAGGCTGAGATGAGAGGATGCCTTGAGGCAGGGAGCAGGACACCACCCTGGCCAACATAGCAAGACCTTGGGAGCAAGTAGGTGTTTGGTCTAATGATTTAAGTCAATGATTCCTTGTTGAGACTGTTAATACATATACCTGATAGCAGAGAGGGAGGGAGGGAGGGAGGGAGGGAGGGAGGGAGAGAGAGAGAGAGAGAGAGAGAGAGAGAGAGAGAGAGAGAGAGAGAGACTGACTTAACAAGCTATACTATAGCAGAGCCTTGGAGTTTTTAATTCTAACTCTCCTAGTCACTGTGTTGGGAACTTAAGTAACTTAAAGTGCCCAGTTGTGTAAAATGTGAATGATACTGATAAGATTATCACCAAGCTAAATGAAGATAAATTAAAGGTAATGTTTGTGGCAAGTCATTTATAAATTCCAAATCTCCAAAGTTGTCATCTTTGAAATAGTATTCAGAATTTTACTTCTCATTTCTGGACACAGAAATCTTTCCAGAATTGGGCAGAAGTTTTTTTGTATGTCTCAGATGGTCCAGGAAGCAAAATAACTGTTCTCAGACACAACCTTGCTGCACAGGTCTTGTTTCTAGTTCAAGCTGATGTCAGAATTTCCTTCAGTCCCAGGGCCTGAAAAACCAGTTGCTCTCTATTCTTTTGTAGGAATGTATTTCTCTCTTTAGGCTGGAGAGTCAAAGACAGTAAGTACAGTTGTTATTTCTGTGGGCCAAGGGAATAGGCCCAGTCTATTTTTAATGGAGGCCGAGTGGGTTAGATGTTGGGGAAGCCACAGAAGAGCTGTGTGGTCCAGGAAAGCCTAAGCTTTCATCCCATGTTCCTTGACAGAAGGAGGATGGGTAGAGTACCTAACTAGTACTCTTTTTCTTTAAGGGGCCATAGTGTATTTTAGGGCTTATAGGTCTATGGTTTCTCTTGAAAGCCATAGACGTCATAAGCGAATAAGGATTGCCATCTTCAACGAAACTTCATTTAAAAAACTAGACCACATGTCATATTTGTTTTCTGGGCAATAGTTATTGGGCTCATCCTTCATCATTCTTCACTCAATATTTGGTCTTTTTACACCATCCTACAAAATATTGTTGGTAGTATTTTATTACTGCCATGCATTCGGATATGATTAAAGTTTGAGCACTCACACAGGGTGAGGAAAGTTGGTAAGTAAAAAAAAAAATATATATACCATTATCTATTCCACAGCAACAAAGTTTAACATATTCTCTATACCATGTCACTTCTTTGCGTGTGCTAGTTATTTTTTGGTTTAAACGTTTGTTTTTCTTTTGCTTTCCCCTATCATATCTTAGCTCTATTATCTGGCCCTTGTCTCAGAGACCATACTATAGTAGATAGCAAACAGAAGCATGATTTTGAAGGAGATAAAGTGGCTTTGTTGCCAGTTTAAAAATATGTCCTTGCAAGCAGATCTTTAAGGAGAATGTGTATAGCCAGATCCAACCTTAGTGATAGGCTATTGCTTATCACTTTAGGCTTAGGCTATTGAACTTGACCATAATTAGTTGGGAAAGTAAGGCTCCCATTCATTTTATAGCTGTTGTAAGAGGCTTCTGGCTCGGACTTTTGGACCTAGTCTTGATTTGGACCCACTCACAGCCCCACTGCTGCTTAGCACCAAATAATCACACAAAGGCTTATATTTTACACTAATCAGCCAAGGGCTCAGGCATATAACTTGCTAAATCTTTACTTTTAAACTAACCCATTATTCTTATCTTGTTCAGCCATGCGGCTTGGTACCTTTTCTCTGAGCAGCAGCATTTCAGCTTCTTTCCTCTGCGTCTGTCTGTGGCATCTCTACTTTGTTCTTTCTGTTCACAGTTTTCTTAGTCTGGTAGCTCTGCCCACACTTCCTGTCTGCCTTTGACCAATCAGCACTTTTATTAAAGCAGTAGGCGAGACAATCATTTACAATGGAACAGAACACAATCCTACTACATGTAGTAGTGACCATGTGATAAACTGCTAATAATTATGACCTAGTGGTATCAGCTAAGCAAGAGCTTAGAAAATAAATAGTAAGACTTCTGGAATTTTTGCCTAAGTAGAAGATTTAACCTTATGTGAGCTTAGATAAAGGCTGCTATAGTCATATACGTTCCTTTGATTCATTGATATATCACATCCTTAGCTTATGAGGGCTATAGGACTTTTCTGCACAACTATCAGAGACCTCTCAGACATTTGTTCAAGTAGAGGGTGATTGATTACTGCAGTGACTGCCCTTGGACTCAAGTCCACAAGCTAGTTACCATCATACTAACAAGTCTATGTCTGTCTCTGTCAACTTAGATTTTTAAATTGTATTTTGTGTGTGTGTTTGCCTGCATGTATGTATGTGCATCATGTGCTTGGCTGGTGTCCAAGGCCGGAAGAGGGAGGATACTTCAGAATTGGAGTTACAAGCGGTTGTGAACCACCGTGTAGATACTGTGGATTGAACCCAGGTGCTCTTAACCTCTATGCATTTCTTCAGCCCCCACAAACAGATCTCTTAATTTGTAGAGAACAATGTTACTTTTCCCCTTTTGAAGTTGTCTGTGATTGGTTTCATGATAGAGAACTGAAGCCTTGAAATGATTTTTAACCAGTGTGATTGATAATGACATAGTGTAAGGTCTATCTACATAAATATGAGAAGCAGATTATTGGCCGTTTTGTTTAGAAATTCTGAGTTTTCAAATTAATTTTTACTTTTTATTGTAATTAGATGTTATTTAACATAGCATGCACAAACTAGCTTCAGTCTCATCTTTCTTCCTCATCTGTTTATTCATATTAACATTTTTTTCTGTTCATTGTTTTGTTACTGTTCTAAATGTAATACTTCAATTTTGGCTGGTTTTACACAAAGAAATTGGAGTTAATGACTTCATTGAATACTTATGCAGAACTGGCACTAAAAGTGCTTGTGACAGTGACAGGAAAACATGGTCAAAATGAGAGTTAAAAGGTGTGAAGGGCTTAGTTGTAGAGCACTTGTTTAGCATGCAGAGGCTTAGGTTCCAGTCCCAGTACTTGGGGGTGGGAGTTGAACACAGATGTAATCTTAGCACTTAGGAAATTGAAGCGTGGGTGTTGAGGCAAGCAGTGAACTCTGCAAAGTTCCTTGGCGGCCAGCCACAGTAGCATAATGATACCCTCTCTTAATATCCAGAGCTCCTCAGTGCCATAGGAATAAACAGTGACCGAAAAGGACTGGGGATAGGGCTTTCCTACTTTTTTTTTTTTTTTTTTTAAACTTAATCAATTGATTTAAGTGTGTGTGTGTATGTGTATGTGTGGACAACTTGTGAAAGTTGGTACTTTCCTTCTACTATATACATCTAGAAGATCAAACTCAGGTTGTCAGGCTTGGTGACATATTCTTTTACTCACGGAGTACCTAACTTTGCCAGCCAAGATAGGTGTAGGTATTTGTGCAGCCCAGATGGAAAGAGATCCTGGCAGTCAGGAGCCCAGGCATACTGAGCACTGCAGCTCAAATGGAAAGGATTCAGGCAGTCGGGAGCCAATGAATACCACAGGCCACAGTAAGCCTAGGCAGCAGCTTACAGCCCTGCTTCAAAGAAAGGCTTCCCCAGTGTTAATAGCTCTGCACCGGCAAGGGAGGGGAGGGGCGCTTTGTTGCTCACTGCTTTATGTTCAGGGAATGTAACAACTCGACCCAGCCAGGGAAGGTCCCCTGGACAATGTGGCAAGGGAGTGTTACAGCTTCGCTCCCTCAGCTGATCTCTGTCTGGGCGCTGCTGCTGCTGCCGCTGCCACTGCCGCTGCTGCTCTTGTGAAAGAAGGTCAGAAGAGGTCACACCTCATTCAAGAGATTTATTAGGAGGGAAGGATCCTGGGTCGGGAGAGGGCAGCTGGGAAAGAGCTCTGGGCTCAGGACTTAAGTAGGGCTTCTTGGGGGTGGGGGGAGACTCTGAGGGTGGAGATTGGCCAGATCTTTTACCCTGATTTGGTTTTTAGTCTCAGGGCCAAAGTGTGTATCTTTCACTGGCTTTTTTGGGGTTTGGAGCTCCAATTTTAGGTCCAGGCCACATTTCTTTCACTGGCTCTGATTCTAGGGCCAAAGTGTTTCTTTTTCTTTGGTGCTGGTTTCAGAATCAGGGCACATTTCTTTTTTGTTCTGGGTTCAGGGATAAACTGAACCAGTACTTCACTGGTTCAGGTCTTGGATCCAGGATGTGTTTCTTTCACCACTAGCTCTAGGTTCAGGGCTAGGGTGGGTCTCTTTCACTGGCTCTGATCTCAGAACCAGGATGGGTTTCTTTGGCTGGCCACTTTCCCCTACAATAGGTGCTTTGAATATCAGAAAATATTTATTGGTTTATGTTAAGTTGGAGGCACTGGAATGGTTGATGATAACTTAGCCCAAAAAGCCTATACTAGTTGGTTGGAAACATTAATAGGGAGTGATATAGGGCTGTATAGATGGTTCACTGGTTAAAAGAACTTGTTACTCTTTCAGAGGACTTGTTCAATTCCTCACAGGTGGCAGAGGTTGGTGAGTCTTTTAGGTAAAAAATATTGGTCAAGAATTGGTCTTTTTTAGGTCCTCACTGTGTAGCCCAGGTTGATCTCAAGCTCTCATTTGTTCTTTGATTTGAATTTGAAACCTCAGGCCTTTGCCTCCCAGATGGTGAGATTATGCCACCATGCAAGGTGGTCTTGGTGGGAACTTTCGGTGGCTTATGTTTTCCTCAAACAGTTCTGTTGTGACATTAGGGGTGTTTTTTGTTTATTGACACAGGGCCTCATGTAGTCCAGACTGGCATTCATTATCAATGTAGCTGAGGTTTACCTTAAATTCTTGCCTCCACCTCCCAAGTGGTATGTAGAATAACGTACATGCCAAGGAATAAAGAATTAATAAAGTTACAGTTTTAGAAAAAAACTATATCAAATATTTTAATAAAGCCTTACATTTCTTTAGTTTTATTTCATAATTTGGTTTCTTTTTGAGACAGGGTTTCTCTGTGTAGCTCTGACTGTCCGAGAACTCAGTCTGTAGACTAGGCAAGCCTCAGGTTCACACTGCCTCTCAAGTGCTGGGATTAAATATGTGTACCATCATGCTCCGATAAAATTTATTTAAAATTACTTTGTGTATTTATTTTGTTTGTGTATTTGTGGGGTGCTCATATGCCATGCATATGTGGAGGTCAAGGAGTTATCACCTTCCATTATGTAGGCTCTGGTGATCAACTTCAGATTCTTAGGCTCACAGACCTCAATCTGCTCAACAGTTTTGCCATCCAAACCTTAAGTTTCTTTATATCTTTTCTTACCTATTAGTATAGCTTACAATCTGCAGAGACCTTCCTTCTGGTAGCCTCTTGAATGCTGAATTGCAGGTATGCATCACAGGGGTTATTTTAATTTTGTCTTTTTGAGACAGGGTTTTTCTGGCTGTCCTGGAACTCACTCTGTAGTTCACTGGCCTCAAACTTGAAGATCTACCTGCCACTCCTTTGCAAGTGCTGAGATTAAAGGCTTATGCCATCACCGCCTGACTTATTTTGATTTTTGAAACAGGGTCTTGCTCTGTAGCTAGGTAGTCTGCCTCTGTCTTACATTTTATGAGGCTGATATTTGGCTGCCTCTGTCTCTCAAGTGCTGGTGCAGCACACCACCCACCCAGGCCTTGAATTTGAGTCTTGCAGCTTAAGGCAAGACCTTTACCTGCTGAATCACCTTACCAGCCTGAGAAAACCCTTTATTCTGAGATTCCTATGTAACCATTTCCCTTGGTTGTTCAGGGTCAAGCTGTCAGGCTGCCCTTTTTCCTAGAGAGGCCATACTCAGTGACTCTCTAGCCCCTCTTGGTAGTTACTATACCATGCGCTAATTGCTGTGAGGGAACCAGAGATGACTCAAGGAGGGACTACTAGGTGAGGGTATTTAGAGACATCTTTGTGGAGATATTGAGTTGAACATTAGAGAAATAATGTTTTTTTTGTGATGGACTTTGAGTCTTCCCTTTTTAGCTTTGGAAAGGAAACCATTTATAAATTAGTTAATTTAAAATCAGGTAAATTAATAGATACTGGGAGTTGAAAAATATTTTCAGCCACAGTATTGAATACTTCAGCTCATTAAACAGGAAGTCTTATTCAAGAACTTAGAAAGTAATTAATGAACATAAATAATAAATTAAATATCAATAATGAATTAAATCTGAAAAATTCTGTATTGCATTTTTAATAAGAGTGATGTAAGTTAATGTGCTTGGTCTAAAGACAGTTATATCTTTGTTAGCATTATATAAATGACTATCCAGTGGTAGGTAATGACTTAACATAGAATGAAAAGAATCCTAAACTTCCTGGTTTCCCCAACCTACAGGGTTTTACTATGTGGCCAGGGCTGGCCTCAAAATTGCCCATTTTCCTGCTTCTGCCTCCCAAATGCTGCTATTAGGAATAATTATTCTAATTTGAATATATGTTTCATCACCCAGATGAGCCATGCATGTTTTTCCATGGGGTGTAAAGATTATAAATGAGCTAATTTTATAGCAAGGTCAATTCAGTTGCTATTTATGTATTAATTACTACAATAATTAACTTAGGTTGCTCCCCTCCCATCCCTTTTTTGAGAATTTAGTTAGCAGAATTAGTTTATATTTATAGTTAGATTGTGATACTTTAATATTAAAGTATGCTTCCAGTGAGTAAATCCTGAAAACACTATTTTTTTTTAAAATGAATGATATTGCTTGAGATAAAGTGTGAATTTTGAAGCCAGTCCAGGTGGTTCATACATACAATCCAGGTAAAGAAAGAATATGCATTGATTAACTTTAGGCAAAGTGCACAGATAGTTGTAAAAGTGCTTCTTGAATTGTGTACCTTTATAATTGAGTGCTTAGACAGGGATTAGAAAACAGTTGAAGCTTACCAAATATTGGGTCTACAAGTGTCTATGCTCCAGCTAAATCTAGTCATCAGTGGGTAAAGGAAAGGTATCACTAGCAATGGTGCAGATTTTCCCGTAACTGGGTAAGGTCATGCCTGGTCATTATTCCCTGCAACAAAGGTTAGATTATTTTTGTTTTCAGATATAGTCTTACTCAGTAGCCCAGGCTGCCCTCCAACTCAAGATAACCAATTCTTCCTCAGCCCTCCAAGTGCTGAGATACATGCATGAGTCACCATACTCTGTATTTTAAATAAGGTGCTTTTGTGTGTGATGCTAGGGAACTCAGAGCTTTGTGAATGCTAGGGAAATGCTCTCCAACTGAGCTATATACCCATTTCCTCATCACTACTACCTTTTTTTGAGACAGTGTCTCACTATGCAGCCTAAGCCAGCTTTGAACTCTTATCTTCTACCTCAGCCTCCCGAAGGCTGCATTTACTTACAGGTGTGTACTACCACATCTGGTTAGAAAGATATTTATAAAAATTCGCCTGTTTAACAAAAGGTTGATTCTCACTCTCTTATCATGAATACTTTATCAGAAATTATTAATGAAACTAAATTAAAAATTTCTCTGTGAAGCTGGAGATGTAGCTCAGTAGAATATTTACCTAGTAAGCACCAAGCCTGAGTTTGTCCAACACCACATAAACTAGATGTGGTGACATGTGTTTATCATACCAGCATTCTGGAAGTGGAGGCAAGGGGATCAGAAATTCAAAGTCATGCTTTGAAGAGTTCCAGGCTAGCCTGGACCATGTAGAAGGCTGTCTCAAAACATTGTTTGTGAAGTGCCATGGAGCTGTGAGATCTCTGTGGGTATTTAGGACTTGAGATTTTTATCTAGTCATTTCCAGCTGTGATTCAACACTTCCCTTTAACTCTTTTCCAGAAAGTTAAAATCACACTGCTTCCCAGATACTTAAAGAGTTCCTGTTGATGTATAGAGCTGTTTATAGCCCTCCAGCATCAGAAGTTGGCTCCAGCCATTTTTCCCATTACATCATCACCCACTAATGTCATTACATCAGAGCAAAATCTGCTTTGAGGTTTTAACTGTTGTTCCCCCTCCTACACCCCAACACAGACACTCATTTTCTTTATAAGGAAAATGGAAAAAGCAAATCAGACTCATCAGACAATCCTTAAACATTTAGCAGTGACTTGAGCATCCTAGGTTTACCAGCCATCCCATTCTACTAGTGGAGAAGAGCTGTCTAACTGTACACACATGAAGCCTAGAAAGTTATGCATTTGAAGTCAGGTATAGTGTTGCAAGCCTTTAATCCTTGCACACTTTTAATCCTAACAGAAACAGGTGGTTCTGAGGACAACCTAGTCCACATAGTGAGTTTCAGGAGACCCCTTCTGGAAACAAGATTAAAAAAAACCAAAGCAAATAAAACAAAAACTCCCAAACAGAAAGCTTCATTTTGGTGATGCCTGACTCTGGTACTTTTTTTTTAGCCCTGCAGAATTAGTTCTAAACAGCTTACAGATAGTGAGGCTGGAGACGTGACTCAGTGGTTAAGAGTACTGACTGTTCTTCTAGAGGACCCAGGTTCAATTTCCCAGCAACCACATGTCAGTTCACAACTGTGTGTAACTCCAGTTTCAAGGAGACTTGTCACCCATGGCAAAACACCAATGCATATAAAATAAAGATAAATAAAAATTTTTTTAAAAAATAGAGCTTATATGGTGTGTGATATGTGTGGTATGGTGTGCTGTGTGTGTATAGTATAGTGGGATAATGTTGTTACATTGTAAATAATTGTCCTGCCTACTGGTTTAGTAAAAATACAGATTGGCTGAAGGCAGACAGGAAGTGTGGGCAGGGCTACTAGACTAAGAAAACTCCGGGAACAGGAAGAACAGAGCAGAGATTCCAGAAGACACAGAAGAAAGAAGTTGAAATGCTGCTGAGAAAAGTTACTAAGTTGCATGGCTGAACAAGATGGGTTAGTTTAAGAGCAAGAGCTAACTAGCAAATGCCTGGGCCCTAGGCTGATTGGCATAAAATTAATATAAGCCTTTGTGTGATTATTTGGTGCTAAGTGGCAGTGGGGCTGCAAGTGGGTTCGAATCTCAGGGCTAGGCTGGAAAGTCTGGGCCAGAAACTTCATACTACAGTATGGTGTGCTATGTGTGGTATGTGCTGTGTGTGGTATTGTGACAAAGCAAAGTTGGGGTTATGAAACTTAGTGAGTGCTCAGTTTCATACTTTCAGACTTCATACTACTTAATTAATTACTGATCCTGCTTTAACATTTTTAATATCCTTATTCAAGGCAGATTTACTGGCAATCAACAGGAATAATTACCATCAGAAACTCCAAAGAAATGAAGTAATGTTTTATAATGAAAGGAAATAAAAATAATAAATGTGACGATTACTGTTATTTTCCAAAACTCTTTAGCTTTTTCTTTTGTATTTATCATCAAACCTTTCTGTATATGCTATAGGCTATGGCATGGAGTATGAGGAGCTAAGGATAACTTAGAAAGCTTTGAAGAGGCTAATACTGGAAATTATGAATTAGACTGGGGCCATAGAATGCTTTCTTTATTCTCATGGGAAATTAAAACTTGAGATTCATATAAGAATTTCAGTTGGCTTTTCTTGAAACTTGATTTTTCTCCTCCTCCTCCTCTTCTTACGTTCGTTTGTTTTATTTTTGGAGACTGGGTTTCTCTGGGTAGCCCTCACTGTCCTGGAACTCACACTCTGTAGATCAGCTAGTCTTGAACTCAGGTCTTCCTGCCTCTGCCTCCTGAGTGCTGAGATCAAAGGTTGCCGCTACCTCCCTTTCTTTGTTTTGTTTGAGACAGGAGTTCTCTGAGTAACAGTTCTGGCTGTCCTGGAACTCACTGGCCTCAAACTCAGAGAGATCTGCCTGCTTCTGTTTCCCACCTGTCCCAGGGCTCTGTTCCCCTCTCCCTTCACCAAAGTTCTAGGGTTAAAGATGTGTGCCACCATTCACCACTACCTGGCTCAAAACTTGATTTTCTAAATTAGAACTTTTTGATAGTCTGTGGTGTAATCAGGAAATTTTGCTCCAAATGTCTTTTGTGAAAATGTAATAAATCTGTGCCAGAAAGCCAGTCGCCACTACATATACCTTAGCACACTTAAACAACTAAACCAGTGAAAACATCTACAGAAAGATAAACAGCTAACCTGGACAGCAAGGATGACTTTATTATTTCTAATTTGTTTTGTGTCTGTTTTCAGTTTGGAAAATGTCCACAGAAGGAGGGTTTGGCGGCACCAGCAGCAGTGATGCCCAGCAAAGCCTCCAGTCCTTTTGGCCCAGAGTCATGGAAGAAATCCGCAACTTAACAGTGGTAAGGAAGAGCAGTGAGCTTCGAAAGCAGATCAGCAGAAACAAGACACAGCCATTTTATTTTCAAGCATGTATACAAAGGCATAGTGTATTTCTGACCTTTATGTTGGGAAATGAAACTAGAATTTCCCTTTGACCAGGCTATACCAGGGTGGTGTTTGTGACTAAGTGGCTGTTGGGATGCTCTCCTTGGAGTCAGGCTAATGTGAAACTGGTGCTTAGGGGCAGAGGTTGCACCTTCTTGTAGTGGTTAGCCTGTTTCTTAGGCCTAATTCATTGTCTAGACCACCTTTCTCTAATTTGATGAAAACTGCTGGATGGCTTATTCAGCAGATGTGTTATGTGCTAGCACTCTTTCCAGGTGTTTAAATATACACTTAGATTGGACTTTTTCAGTTGCAGCATTATGACATCTCTGTTCTCAGGGACTGTCCTATATATTTCAAATTGTATAGCAATATCCTGGCCTCTACTCACTGTCAGTAGTTAGTTTTCCTCTACTTTTCACAACAACAAAAATACCTTTATAGACTGGCAAATGTCCCTTTGAGTTAAAATTATCTCCTGATAACTGTGAATTTAGAAAAGTCACATGCACTCCCATCTTTGAGGAGCTTACAGTCTTCTCATTACAACTAGAGTAGATTAGTCAGGTATTTACTTGGTCTTTATGGACACAGTCACAGTAGTGAGTCCTGAAGCAGTAAAAGGGAACTTGCTGGGAGAGCCCTGAAGACAGCACTTATCTCTCTGGTTGAGCTAGAGAAGGCTTTAAATGACAGCACATAGGGATGCTGAGATGGCTCAGCAGGTTAAGGACTTGCCACCGACCTGATGACTTGAGCTTTAATAAAACTTAATAAGCAAAAAGGAAAAAAGGAATGGCATGTTTATTTTTATTGAGTCTTGAATTAGCCACATGGATGAGATGGGAAAATAGTTTTATCCTAGGCTGCAAAAAGAGGGTGTGCAAGGCTTGGAATCCCACAGGAAAGGACCTGTGTAGAGGAATAACAAAAAAGAAGTTCATTATGTTAAGTGTTGGGGGTTGGAATGTAGTGTGTGGCTCAGGGATGGTATCAGGAGGAAGGCAGGATAAAGCAAGGATTTTCAGAATACGTAGTCATGTTCTTAATGAAGAGTGTCCAGTCTATAGAAGGAATCCCCTGTATCTTTTGCCATTGCTGTCTTGGAGGTATTAGCACACTGGCAGAGCAGATTTTGTTCTGACATAGAAGCTAATATCTTCGGTTTAGTAGTATATTAAATCAGTAAACCCAAGATAGTATACTTAGATTGATTGATTTAAACAAATCTTTCAACAAATTCTTATTTTTCCATCTTTTTTGGTCTATGCTGTCTTGTGTGGTTCTGGTAGTATACGGACAGAATAGATCATTGTCCTCATGGAAAATGTGTGTTCTCAAGACAGACTATAAATAACTAACTAACCTCTAACTGTGACAAACACCCACTGACATTGGGGCACTTATGTTCCAAATAGACCACTGGGTGGTGTTTGTTTACACAAAGTGGGTTTTGGATGATGGAGCCTGGCTGGGTCTTCTGGGCAACCTGCGCACAGAGTGGATTCCCAGTGAGAAGACATGTTTCTTTTCAGTATTCCCAAGCGTTGGTTATTCGTGCTGTTTCAGAGAGAGAGCAAAGGGGTAACAGTGAAGTTACAAAGTCAGAAGTGGGGTGACTTGCACAGATTTTGGAAGATAATCTTTATTAGTCAGGATTTTCTTTTTTAGGCTTTTGTTTTGTTTTATATGGATTGGTTTTTGTTGTTGTTTCGGGACAGGGTTTCTCTGTGTAGACCTGACTACCCTGGAACTCACCAGGCTGGTCTTGAACTCATAGAGGTCCGTCTGCCTTTGCCTCCCAAGTGCAACCAGGTTGTAACAAGATGCAAGCCAGATAGTCCAACAATCAGTTCTAACGCTGGAGAAAGCAAGGGTCTGGCAGTTGCTCAGCCAGACTCAGTGTGGTGCTGAAAGCCTAGAGGCTGCTGGTCTATAGTCTTTGTTGTAATCCTGAAGAAGTTTTTTCTAATACCAGCTAAGGATGCTGCAGCAAGACATGTGAACTTGCCATTGATAGCCAGGGCAAACGGACAAAAAGCATAGAGTTCTTTTCTCTATGTTCTTTTATGTAGGCTGTCACCAGGTGCCACCCAGATTTAGGGTAGGTCTTCCCACTTCAGATAATCTGATCAGGAAAATCCTTCACAGGCGTGCCTCAGCAGTTTGTGTTTTAGTTGATTTCAGATACAGTTAATAGCCAAGATTAGCCATCATAAAATCTAATAGTTACATTTATTTGATTTTATATTGCATTTTTGATTTGGGTCAAGCTGGTACAACACATACCCTCCTGGTTCGAGTTTTTAGGTGAAGACAAGAATTGTAAGAAGAAAGTTGTTCTTTCATTGACTTAACTAAAATTTTCTCCCCATGTGTCTCAGAAAGATTCCTTAGACCTCTACTGTAGCATCTGCTTAGGAGAGGGACTGACATACAATATTTATTGCACAAGGAATGCCTGAATCAGATTCTACTTCAGACTTAGTGCAAAGCGACCCCAGTTCCAAATGTCCATGAGAGAGTGATTGAGGCTGGGGTATTTGTTCTTTCTAAAAGCTCAGGCCTGTGGTTCCTCTCAAGCCGATACCACAGAAAGGCCTCTCTCTGACTATACATCTACCTGTGCAGCACTTTAGCACTTAACTTTTGGTCTTTCTAAAGTTGATGGTGCTTAGGTTGAGCACTGATCGCTCCACCTCTACCTCCTGAGTATGGGGTGTACTACTGTATTTGGTTTGGCATGCTTGTTCTGAGATGGTATCTTGCTATGCAGTCCTAACCGACCTGGAACTTGAAGCAGTCCTGCGTTTGCCTCCTGAGTGCTGGGATCAGAGGCATGTGCTGCCATACTGGGCCAAAGATAGGTTTTTGATTTTGGAGTGTATGTGTGGCTATATATTGGTTAAGTAATCCTGGGAAATGAAATTAAATGACAATGGCAGCACATTTGTAAGCTCCTGTGGTCATGTGCTGTCGTATCCAGGGAGGACTGTTAGAGTTACATCCCTCACCTTCTCTCTGGCATTTCTGAGCAGCATTATCATCTTGTGTGATATACTACACAAGTAAGATGAGGGATAGATTGCTGTGATTAAACACTTTATATCTGGCCCTAATCCAGTCCGCTCAGCTCCTGCTCACCTTTGCTCCAGGTCTTCCTTCTGACACTGCGTGTGGTATTTGGTGCTTCCTGTTCTCTTTGTGAAGACACAAGTTTTAGTGTCACTTGAACATAATTCCTGTCACCTTCCTGTGGAACATTTCCCGGCTCTTCTTTCTGGAAGTCTAGCCCCAATTTGCCAGCTTGTTATTCCCTTCCTTGTATCCCTGTGGACTTCATACCCTCTTTCTAGTATAAGAGACTATATAATGTTTTTGATGTGACTGTTTTTGACAAATTACAAGTTCCTCAAAAATAGGGATAAGATTGCACTTTAATATAGTCACAGGTTTCATAGGTTAGGTTGGGTTGCAGGGATGCATTAAATAAAAGAGAAGTAGAAGCAAGGTTAGAATGAATATGCTTCCTCTCTTCTGGTAACGTTTTAAATAACTGGACTTTTCAGCCTCTACCACTCCAAGGTTAGTTTTAGTAGAGGCTTCGAGGAGCATGCTACCTAATTTGGAAGAGGAAAAGTTGAAAAAGTGATATTTGAATTGGTAGAGCTCAGTGCAGCTTGTTGATTTGTGTATAGACATTGGCTATCTTTTAGGTTTCTGTCTTGAAGGTATTTCTCTATGCTACCAGTTCTTTTTTGTTTGTTTTTGAGGTAGGGTCTCACTGTGTATCATTGGATGGTCTGGAACTCTGTGTAGATCAGGCTGGCCTCAGATTCACAAAGATCTGCTTTCCTCTGCCTTCCTAGTGCTGGGGTCAAAGCTGTGCACTACAGTGCCTAGCCCCGTTAGGTATCTTAGATATTTTATCCTATTATCTCCTTTCTTTATATATATTGGTTACAGAGGAGAAACTAGGAAGTCTAATGATATTTTTCTAGAATGCTTCGATATCTTTCTGTTGGTTTTGGAAAAAAAAAGTTCCCCGTACTTGTTAATTTTTATCAAATTTTAGCTAATAGTTTCTCCTCCCATAATGTGGTGATGTGGATACCCAGGTGATCATACTGGATTTAGAGAGTTAACACTGTAGGCCCTTGTGGAACAGTCATTTGATGCCTAGTCATTTCAGCACATGCCTAGTCTCTTATTGTATCTTTTGCCTCATTACTGCTCTAAAATTCAAAGTTACTATTTTTATTTTTAGAATTACATCCACCCTTAGGCATGTGATTAAATAGTAGTTTTAAAATAAAGCAAATGGGAAGGGACTTAAATTGCATATAACCTGAGTGGTACTACTTAAAAGTCCCCCCCACACACCACCACCTCCTTTTGGTCTTTGGCTGTCCTGGAATTTATTTCTGTAGACCAGGCTGGTAACTTGGTTACAAAAGAGGAAGGCAGATATCTGTGAATTCGAGGTCAGCCTGGTCTACAAAGTGAGTTCCAGGACAGCCAGAGTTGTTATATAGAGAAAACCAGCAATAACAACAAAAGAAAAGAAAGAGGGGAGCTTTAAATGAGTGACCCTCTACTGAGCAGAAGCAGAGAAGCCATTACTGGCTGTTTTTCCTTCGTGAGGTTACTGTGATTATTTGGAACTCTGCAAGGGTTAAGTGAATAATTTTGTCTGGTGCCTATATTTTGTTAATGTATCTACCCTTTTTCCCATGCCGTATTTCCTGAGAAGGGGTATCTGTAGCAGCTTTGTTGACCATCCTACCACTCATGTTCCTCTTATTGCTCATTTCAGAAAGATTTCCGAGTACAGGAACTCCCACTGGCTCGTATTAAGAAGATTATGAAACTGGATGAAGATGTTAAGGTGAATTCACATTATTTTTTAAGGTTTATATTAGAGTTAAAGCTGTGAGTATTGCTCATTCCTCTAGGATGTTGCCTAATATGTTGCCTATGGTTTTATTTGGCTTTTGTCTAAAATGAGGTTACCTTAGATTGAACAGTTTTAATTACTGTATGATGTTTCTTTGAAAATCAGGAATATTATGGGAGTTTTTTCCAGATAGTTAGTGTTTGCTTCTGAGATCATGTGTTGTCCCTAATTCTTTTCTCTTCATAGTGTAAACATTGGTATCAGTTTGACAGAATATTACTATTCTCTCTGTGTCTTGCTGCAGTCTCTGTCTTTTTCTGAGCTGTGAGGAAGTTCTCCTGATGATCCTGTACTGCCGTAGTCACTGTTCTGTTGTGATAAGACACCATGACTAAGGAAACTTATAAGAGAGTATTGGGGCTTACAGTTTCAGGGGTTAGAGTCCATGACCATAATGCCAGGAAGCGTCCAGCAGGCAGGCATGTATAGTGCAAGCAGTAGCTGGGAGCACACATTCTAAGACACAATCACAAGGCAGAAGGACTGGGATGGCATGGGCTTTTGAAACCTAAAGCCTTCCCTCAGTGACACATCTCTTCCAATAAAGACATATCCCTAATCCTTCAGGCACTGTGCTGGTTACATAGTCTACCCCAACTTACTTCCCCTAGTAATACCAGAAGTTTATTTTTGTTTTTTTGTTTGTTTGTTTTGTTTTTCCAGTTTAAGAAAAATAAAGCCCAGAAAGGTGAGAAATGTGAGATTTTATCCAGATCCACTGGCACCCAAACTTTCCTCAAATAGTTTCTTGGGCTTAGAATCTAAATTCTGCCACCTACTGGCTCTGTAGCCATGGCTACATCACTTCACTTTTTCTAACTTTGAAAGACTGTTAGGAAGGTTTAAAAAATGCCTATCATCCCAGGCTTGGGAGGTAGAGGCAAGAAAACCACACATCTACGGAGTCTGACCCGTTTTACAAGAGACACTGACCACGGCAAAAAGTGAGCACGTGGATGAGGCCTGGAAGTGGCAAGCACTGGATAAGTAACCATCCTTCCTCCTCCCTTCCTGTTACCTGTCTTATCCCTACTTAGGGATTTATTTTACTCTGGACTCTGCAAAGGCCATCACCTTATTTTTTCACCTTTTGTCCCAAGGTAGGCATTGACATAGAGACTGACTGGTCTGACTGGTTTTCTGGTGGTTGACAGTACGGTCTACCATCTCTTCCAGATGATCAGTGCAGAAGCCCCTGTGCTCTTCGCCAAGGCAGCCCAAATTTTTATCACTGAGCTGACTCTTCGAGCCTGGATCCATACAGAGGACAATAAGCGCCGTACTCTTCAGGTAACGCAGACTCATATTGGGAAAACTAGGGCAGACACTGCTTTCGCCTGCCTTTCCCTCTCCCATGCTTTGGACTGATGACTTCTGCCAAGCTGATATGTAATTGGGATCTTCTTCTCTTGGAGTACAGGTACAATTTGTAGACACAGTGGTGGTGTTTTCTTTCCAAGAATATTAGTTTCCAGTTCTCACATGGTTTTCACAGCCCAGGGATGGAGCTCTCTCTTTTTACATGGTACACCTACATAGAAGTAAGGGCTCAAGTGATCCAGTGTTTGCCTGTTTCCAGATGTAACTTTCAGTTGGAGCCATCAGAAAAAGACAATCCTAAAAGAATTCAAGTTCTCACTAACTGTGCTAGATTGTTTTTAGTCCTTGTTTGCCTTCCTTGAAATTGTTTTGTTGTTGTTGTTCTCTTTTTATTTTATTATTTTTTGTTTGGTTGGTTCATCGCCTCACCAAGTAACTGGCTAGCTTAGAACTCATTTTGTAGACCAGACTGACCTCAGACTCACAGAGATCCACCTACCTTTGTGTTCTCTTTATTTTAACTTACCAAGTGAATATTTATATTATATGTAGGACCCTGGTGATATTAATTCCCAGAACCCTTTACATCATTGAGGCACTGGTTTTAAGAGCAGCAGTTCTCAATCTGTGGGTCATGACCCCTTTGGGAGTCGCATATCAGACATTTATAATTCATAAAAGTAGCAAAATTACAGTTATGAAGTAGCCACAAAATAATTATATGTGTGGAGGGGAGTGTCATTACAACACAAGGATCTGTTGAGAGTCACTGCCTTAGAGAAAAGGTTTCCAGACACAAAAGAAAGTATGTGATAGATAGAAACATTCGAAGTATTTTAATAAAGCCAATGAGCTCCTCTTGATTTTCTTTACTTACAAAGTTGGGAATGTGCATGCATTCTCATTTCTAATAGAAAATGTTTACTAAACACCTACAGAGTATGTAATGGGCACTGTTATAGGCTCTAGAGATTAACACTGTACAAAATAGACACAAATCACATCCTGTGCATCTGCATTCTAGTGCAGGTAGACATTGAGTGTTAGTTAAAATTTGTATCTGGACAGGGTAGTGCAAGCCTCTAATTCCAACCTCAGTAGACAGGACAGGATGATCACTGGAAGTCTGAGGCAGTATGATCTACACAGTAAATTTCAGGCAAGTTAGAGCTATATAGTAAGGCCTCATCTCAAAAATAAGTAAATAAAAAAGATTAGGGAGATGTCTCAGCAGGTCAGGTGTTTTTCATGTAAGTGAGAACCCATGTAGAAAACTGTACATTGTAGTCTGCTTCTGTGACAGGAAAAGAGACAGATCTCTGGAGCTCATTTTTCAGACAGTTTAGCCAAATCAGTAAGTTCCAGGTTCTGTAACAGATTCTGTCTCAAAAGATTAAAGTGGAAAGGGGCTAAGGTAGACACTGATATCAATCTTCAGCTTACACATGCATGTATGTGCGCGCGCGCGCGCGCGCGCGCGCGCGCACACACACACACACACACACACACACACATTTTAAAATTTCTATACTTTGTTGTTTATTTAATTTTGGGACAGGGTCTTTGTGTAGTTCAGGCCCTGGAATTATCCCCTCTACCCCATTTATTTAAAAAGTGTGAGTGAATGAGAGAGGGTGGGAGAGAAAGAGAACATGCATATGGAAATTACTTTATACTGGTTAAAGTAACTTTATAAGTCTAGGAAAATCTTATAAAAACTATTGTCTAGGCCAGTTCAGATTAAAAAGTAAAATGGGGAAAGCACTTGAACAGCCCCCTTATAAAGGATGATGGCTGGCTGCACAAACACGCACACACACACACACACACACACACACACACACACACACACACACACACACACCCCTTGACAACCTGGGTTCAGTTCTTGGTAAAAGAAGAGAACAAACCCCCATAAGCTGTTCATTGATCTCTACACTCACACCATACATGTTCAATCTTGCAGTGTCCCCTCTACAGATCATAAAAAGGTTTTTAAAGGTGATGGCCAGTAAGCTTATGTGCTGTATCACTAGTTATCTGTGAATAACAGCTTCACGCCATGGTAAGATACTGGTCTAATTCACTAGAATAACTTAAAATCAAAGAGAAACAACTCTTAAGTAATTGGTGTAGAAGTTAGGTATCTAAAAATCACTGCTGGTCAGAATGTAGAGTAGTGTAATCTCTCTGGAAAACCTACTTGGCAATTTGGAATAGAGTTAAACACATGGCCACACTAATATGGCTATTCTACTCCTAGTTTTTCATTCAGAAGAAGTGTAGACATTCTTACATAAGAGTAGTCATAACAACCTTATTTGTAATAGCTTCAAATTGGGAACAGCTTAGGAGCCTGTCAGAAATACATAAATACATAAATGAATTCTGATGTATCATGAAATGGGCCACTATTCAGAATAAAACTACTACTTCTATTACACAATAAGACTCAAACCTGTATTAAAGAACTTAGAGAACAATGTCTAGTGTATGATATTAAAGCAGTACCAACTATCTCCAGTGACAATCATTAGTGTTGTCTCAGCTACAGGGGTTGCTAGGAGTGGGGATCTATCTGGTGCTAACTTCCTGGATATATACATTCATGGGAATTCAAACTGCTTAGATTCCTGTATTTCACTAAAATGAGTTGTATCTCAGTAAAATATTAAGAAAGACATAGTAAACAAGGAGTGATGGTGGTACCCGCCCTTAATTCTAGCACTTGGGAGGCAGAGGCCGGTGAATCTCTGTGAGTTCAAAATCAGCCTGGTCTACAGAATGGTTCCAGGTCAGCTAGGGCTACACAGATTAAAAACAAAATGAAATGAAACACAGAACAGTTTTTATTTGTTTGTTTGGTTTTTGTTTTTGTTTTGGAAAGGCACAAAACAAAAGGTGTGGTGCTGTACACTTTTAATCTCAATACTACACAGGGTAACCCTGTCTTAGTTTGGGTCTTTATTACTGTGATGAGACATCATGACCCTGGCGTCTCTTATAAAGAGGGGCTAGCTTACAGTTCACTATCATCATGTTGGGGAGTTTGGTGGAGTGCAGGCAGATGTGGTAATGGAGCTGAGAGCCCTACATCTTGACTCAGGCAACAGAAAGTCAACAACTGACTGTCACACTCAGGGAAGTTTGAGAAAAAGAGATCTTAAGCCCTCCCCCCCAGTAACACTTTTCCCAAGGGAACCACACCTCCTAATAGTGCCACTCCCTTTGGGTGCACTCCATTTTTTTTCAAACCACCATAAACCCTATCTTGTAAAACAAACAAAAGAAACACAAACAAATAGTTTTTAGTTTTTAAAAGAAAGGCACAGTAAGATGCGGTGGTACATGCTGTTAATTCCAGCACTTGGGAGGTAGACAAGAGGTTCTAGAGTATAAGGTAGAACACCTCCTCAGTGTGTACAAAGACCTGGGTTTATTCTAGGTTACTGGGTGTGTATGAGGGAGTCAAATTCTCTTTCTTGAAAATAAAGCCAAAAGAACTATGTTCTTTCTACACCAGATTTTTACTCTGCTTTTGTTTTTATTGTTTTTGTTACAGAGGAATGATATTGCTATGGCAATTACAAAATTTGATCAGTTCGACTTTCTCATCGACATTGTTCCAAGAGATGAACTGAAACCACCAAAGCGTCAGGTGAGCAGAGAGGGCATGCCCAGCTGCTTCCTACAGGGTCTGGGCATACTGCTGTCAAAGGCCCTTCCCACCCTCCCAAGGCATTTGCTGTTCCTGTTTCTCCTCTCTAGTCCAGATCCTCCTTAACATCTCCTTCTACTCATTCATGGGTACTTTGAACTCAGTGCCTCTGGGTGGTGTTGCAGGGAGAGAGTTAAAGACTCTAGTCACAAACAGTGGAATGAAACACTTCAAGATGCCTTGATCTAAAATAAAAGCTTTCTCAGCCAGGCAGATTTCAGATTCTAAGAATCAACTTCTCTGTGAATAGTGGGATTGGAGTAAGAGGCCTTTGTTTTGTTAGTCTGTTGTGTCTGTACAGAGTGCTCTGGCTCTACCCTCCATCCACTGATTCAGAGCCTATTATGCCATAACCCCAGGAGTCAATATTCAAAGCTATCTGGATGCTTTAGTGTCCAACCAAGTTTTAGAACCACCATTTAGATTTTTCTTTTCAATCACAAGAACCAAGTGTCTGCCCTCTCTTCTGCCTGTTCACCTCCAGAGGTCACAGCAGTTGTTTTGTTCGTACTTGAGTACACATAACTCTTCGTTGTGATTGTATAGACCCCGTCCATAGAACTCATTGTTTCAGGCACACAATTTGCATGACCCACTACTTGGTTTAGTGGAACATTTGGGAAATAGTGGCAGAGCTTCCCAGAAGCAAAGCCATACTGTTTTATGCTAACTTTATTTTTGTTCATAAGATTTAAGTGTTTTTAACAAATAATTTTGTAGTATATTGTCAATAGTCATTTAATGACAACCATTCTCCTCATGCTGACCTGTACTAATAACCAGTCAGGAAATGTGTTGGAGAAGTGGGCATCCTAATTAATTCTGACCCTTCATGAGGGTTTGGGTTAGCAAGCCCTGGGTCATCTCCTTTATGAGAGTAGAGTGTGCCTCACTGAAGCTCCTTTTTTTCTGGGCAGTCTTTGCTACTGTAAACATCCTTGACTGGAAGCTGTAAGGTGTTGAGAAGAGCTTTCAGTCGGATGTTTACAGCGGCAGGCTGCCACAGTCATCCCCGGCTGCGAGCATCGGCTTTGAGACATTACAGGTTTGTGCCCTGGACTTGACTCCTCTTCTTGAGGTGCTTCCTTTCTCTCTGAGAACTCACAAGAACTCAAACTACCTCTCTTCCTTTGGAGCTAATCATTCCACGAGCCTGCTTTCCTTGTTGGAGTTTTACTCCTATGTGTCAACCAGGAACCCCTTTAAAAGGGCTAAGGTGGTAAGATCTGTGATACAATCAGGCATTGCTCTTAGGAACTAACTCCTTGTTCACTGTGGGCTGCTTGCCGAGTAGACTGACTAAAGAGAAGGGTGTTATTCTGTAGCAGTGCTTCAAAACCTTCCTAATGCTCGACCCTTTGATACAATTCCTCATGTTGTGATGACCCCCAACCATAAGTTATTTTTGTTACTACTTCATAACTGTAATTTTGCTACTGTTATGAATCATAATGTAAATATCTGTGTCTTCCATTAGTCTTAGGCAACTCCTGTGAAAGAGTTGTTTGACACACTCCTCCCCCAAATGGAAACCGCTGTACTGTACCTTCCTCTAGAGTTCTTCTTTGGAGTGTTAGACTTGAAGTGCTCTGGTCCATCTCCCTTTTTTGTTGATTGGTTTGCTTTGGGTTTTTGATACAGGGTCTCACTGTGTATCCCTGGCTAAGCTGAAACTCTCTGTGTAGACCAGGTTGGTCTAGAACTCAGAGAGATCTGCCTGGCTCTGCCTCCTGAGTGCTGGGATTTAAGGCAAGTGCCACTGCCCTTGGTCCATCTCCCTTTAGAGTATCCAGGAGGAATGGACACTTCTTATTTGCCTGGTTCTAGCTCTTTGTAGGTGTTTGAGCTATTGATTGGCATCCTATTCAGGACAGCTGCTGCCTAGCCTTTAAAAGGTTGAGACTGCTGAAAGCTGGCCTGAAATTCTAAGATAGCAGTTTTTAATTCTCTGTAGACATGAAGTTTTTTCCCAAGCTCCAAATTGGCTGGCACCTCCTAAAGTTCTTTAAAAGTGCCTACTCTCCAAAACATACCCTCTGAAGGAGGCAGCAGCTCACTCTGCTACTAAAGCAAATGTAGTTTTTTCTCCAGTCTGGAGCTGGCTGCTCATCAGTGCAGTGATGACCCTGTGAAGTGATGCTGTTGGCTCACTAGCATTGTTTTTCAGTCTCAGCATTGGAAAGACCACTGCTAATGTTAAGCAAGTACCCCTTTCTGTATTGACCTAGTCATTGAGGGATTATCTAGGGTTCAGGGTGCTGTTCTACACCTAGGAAAGGGAGAATAGTGAATTGTGACTCAAAGATCCTGACTTCTCAGAGATGATTTGGAATTTCCTTTTCTGTGGAAGTGAATAGACTACAAGTAAAAGGTGGTTGAGGGTGGACTTTCCCCCACTGAGCTATGAGTTGAAAGTTCCTACTCATTGAAATGTCATTATCTTTTCATGCATTTCTTTATATCAAGCATAACCATTCCCTTGCTGGCTTGACCTCCATTTGCAGACTGAGTCTTCGTAAAGCAGAAGAGCCTTACTTGTGTCTCCTCCCATCGCAGTGATTTGCAAACAGCTTTGCCTTGTCCTGACACCAGTGACCTAGAAACTGTCTAGTTGGTTGTTACCTGAGAGGATGCAGTAGGAAGCTAGGAGATGCTACCTGCCTACTTGATAGCTTTTAGTAAAGTGGTATTACAAAAAAACAAAACCAAAAACACACTTAGTGCTTGGTAACTATGATCATGGATACCTAGAGCCAGTCACAAATCAAAGGTAGGAAGTGCCAGTGACAGTAGCCTGACTGCTATCAGCCACCTTCATTCTCAGATCTTAATACTCTCAAGGCCAAGAGCTTGGTCTGTCAAGTCTGGCCAGTGTAAGAAAAATACACATTGAACTTATTTCCACAGCTTTAGAAGGAGCAGTTGGCTTCAGTTTTGTGGTTTAAAAGGGTATTGGTACGTTATCCCTGCCAAGACATGGTTGCCAGCTGACATTTGCTTAAAATGGAAAAGAAGCTGGAGTTGAAATGGACCTGGCTTGGTCATTGTTAGGATGTTCTAGAATTTGAGACCTAGATGAAAATAAAAGGGGCTCTCCTGTCCCTGCTTATTCATGTTGAGGATTGAAGCTGTGTGGGTTTGAAGTACATTAACCCAGAAGGTCAGCTTTTGTAAAGACTTGGTTAGATAGCAAGAATGTTAGGAGTCATTTCCTGGTCTGGGGATGACATTAGGGAACTTTGTTATATAATAGGCTGGAGAGATGGCTCAGCAGTTAAGAACACCAATTGCTCTTCCAGAGGACCAGAGTTTGATTCCCAGCATCCACATGGCAGCTCACAACTGTCTGTAGTTCCAGTTCCAGGCAAACACCAAGGCAAATAACTAAATAAAAAAGTTAAAAAAAAAAAGAAAAGAATCAGGTTTCTCAGAAGCCAGCTGTCCATAATCCCAGTTAGAGTATCCACAGACAAATACAGAAACACTCAGCCCAGTACTGTAAGGACAGCTTTTAAACACACATGGTCACAGAATCTTAGGAAGACTGGGGAGGGTGGAGGCACTGTCCTCTAAAGGTGTCAGTGTAGCTGTTGCCTACACAAGAATTTGCCTACAGTCAGGATGCATTCAGAGATCTCATCATTCAGGCAGCACTTAATCAGTCTTGTATATGGAACCAATATCAAGCAAGAGAGAGGCAGTATTGGCCTTCATGGGATTTACATGTGAGCAGAACTGGCAGTTAGTTTGCCATGCAGATACAAAATCTAGCAATGAGGACGGTGCCATGGAAACACACTTTGGGGGAGCATTGAGTAATTCAGAAGGTCTCAGTTCCTCATGGAAGTATCTCTTCTAAAACTTGGTAAACTTAGCTTTTAATAAGGACATGAATAAAATTAGCTAATATTTTTACTCAGCCCATGTGGTTGAATGCTTTTGTTGTCCTAGACAGGGACACCATGTGTCACAAGTCACTTGGAATGAGATGCTGATCTCTGGGTGGTCAGGGGCCTACCAACCCCTGGGCTGTAACCATGTTGTAGTGTGTGTAAACATCCTACACTCTCAGCTGTGAGCTCAAGGTGGCTGGGAGAGGGTTGTTTACTCCTTCTGCCATGGAAAACGTCAGCTGAAGACCAATCTCTTCACCTACCACGTCCGACACAATGCTGCCTTCCTAGTCAGCCAAGGCAGTACCCCAGCGGAGAGCTATCGTCAGGCCCCCTGGGTTGCACCTCTGTGGCTAAGTACAAGCAGACTCAGGTGTGATGTTGGGGTAGATGTGTATGTGGTAAATAGAGCTTTCAGTGTGCTGTGAAAAACTGGATCTGGAATTGTAGCCCAGGAGAAGCCATTTCCCTTTTCCCTGATATGTCCCTCCTGGAATGGGGAATGTCTTTTATGGGATTTGGGGACAGTAAATTTGGGTAGCATCTTCCCAACGCTGGCAGGTAGCACTGTTCTTCTATCGTAGGCCTTGACAGAATCCACTGACAAGCTCTCTTGGTACATGGTTGTTGGTTACAGTAATCATTTGTCTGTTTGCAACTCATCACACAATGGATGATTACTCGGTGCTTCAGGAAATTGGCTGTATGTTCTGTGAAGCCTATAGAAGCTGTTATTTTTAGTTTGATTTAGCACAACTGGTCTCTTCAAATTCCCCTTTTCCTCTGACTGCAAATGTGGAGAGCTCAGCATTCGGCAGGCAACTGCACATAGCCTGTTTGGGGGAAGAGTGGAAATTCACTGTGGCGGTTGCTGAGTTGGTTTTTTTCCCCTTACCTGAGTCTCCTTCCACCCCACAGGAGGAGGTGCGCCAGTCTGTGACTCCTGCGGAGCCTGTCCAGTACTACTTTACGCTGGCTCAGCAGCCCACTGCTGTCCAGGTCCAGGGACAGCAGCAAGGCCAGCAGACCACCAGTTCCACCACTACCATCCAGCCTGGGCAGATCATCATTGCACAGCCTCAGCAGGGTCAGGTCTGTGAGCTGCAGAGGGTACCAGTCTAGCACAACAGTGCCTTTTGGGTTTGGGTGGGGAAAATGTGGTGTGCAGAAAGAAGCCATTAAATCCTTACAGAATGCTGCATTTGGTGTCTGGAAACCTGAGCTTTTCCCTGATTGAGTCACAGAAGTCAAGTGTCACCCTAATCCCTCGAGACCCTGTTTTCCCTCATAGGTCAGATGAGGAAAATGCAGTGTACAAGATGTTCTCCAGGATCCTTATGAGCTCAGGCATTTTAGAAGGAAAAAAAAAAAAATCTCTAATGCACCCATGAACAGTGGTGGGATGTCTTAAGAAGGTCCTTTCAGTAGACTCCACTCGTGCTATCTGTCTATACCAGGACTGGAATTTGAACCCTTAAATGGGAAAGCAGTATCATTGCCAGCTTGCAGAGCTCTCTTTTCTGGCAGTTCTCTGTATTTGTGTCAGGCAACCTTCTCTTTTGACAGTAGTAATCAGAGAATTTTCTCTCTCCCCCATAGTACTGTTGAGAGTAGTACCATCCGTTGGGAGGTCATGAGAGGCTGCAGAGGACTCAGTTCTGTGAGCTCAATTCTGTATTTATTCATCAGTGAGCATCCTCTATGAGTAAAGTCTTATGCTAGGTATTGGAGACATAAGCATGAATAAAACAATCCTAATTTCCAAGGAATTCACAGTAGTCTTACTCGTGGATACAAATATTTTAAAGGGTTGTACCACTACATGGGATGAGTAAGACTAAGACAGCCTTAGAATTGTAGACAGTGTTATCCAGAGTCTCTAATAGATGTGAGGAACTAGTGGAAGAGAAGGTGGTTAGAGGCCTCTGAATGGAGAAACGTGGCCCTTAGAGGGCTCCCTGAAGTGTTAGTACACTGGGAAAGCATGGTATCGCTGTTTGAAGGCTTACAAATGAGAAACAGCTAGACATGGTGGCGTATGCATATATAATCCCAGCACTCTGGAGATGGGGATGGGAGAATCAGGAGTTTGAGACTAGCCTCAGCTACATGAGACTCTGTCTGTGAACAACAAGCAAAACAAGCAGACAGACAGAAAAGTATGAGAAACAGCAAAGAAAATGGTGAGAAAATATAATTTGCACGGGAGATATCTAGGCAAGTCCAGGAAACACATCCTAGAGAGCCTTCTATGTTCTGGTAAAGAGCTAAATTTGCCTAGACAAAAACACTGGAGGTGGGATAGATTTAAATATTAATTTTGACTTTAGGTTTATTTATTGCTCATTTATTTATTTATAAAATAGAAATATATTGCATGATCTCTGTACATCAGACATTGCTAGGCAGGCAAGGTTTAAAGCTGATTATAGCCCAGTGTTTGCTTCAGGCATTCACTGCACCTTGAAGCCTCAGGGAGTTTTTTTGGCTCATACTTGTACCTCCTGCAGTGAGAGAGGGAGCTTTACCTGCCAAAGGTCTTGTCCCTTTACTGAGAGAACTTTAAGAGAGGCTGCCAAGGGCTAGCCCTGATTGGCTGGTTATCCCAAGAAGCCCTGGGCTGCTGTACTTATAGCAGGGCACAATGCAGGTGATTTTGCAGCTGCCAAGCTAACAGGAGTCCTCATTTTTTTGAAATGAATTAGAAATACCTTGGAAATCCTCTCAAAAATTGGGTTGATGGAGTACAACGATGAATTGGCAACATGCTTTTTTTGGGGGGTGGGGAGATTGTCAGCAAAAATTTTGTCTGTCTTCCTTGCCAACCAAGACCCTGTTGGGCTTGGAGCTGAGGAATTTTTTGAAGTTGATGGAGTTGGACCCTTCAAGCTGTTTTGCTGTCTTGCTGATTCAGGGGAGCTGGGGGCTGGGTCACTATGGGCCTAGAGCCATAGTGAATGAGTAGTGAAGGCTGTTTTCATTTGAGCGCAAGTATCTTTCCTAAGATAAAATACACATCACAGCAAAGCTGGAAGGAACTGTGGTGACGTGAATTCTGTGTTTTCTGGTTTTAGTTGGGAATTTATCTTGGTGTGGGATAGGCAGGTGGAATATTATGATTATGATAGACAAATAGAAGAGGTGTTTGGTGTTGTCCTAGCCTGTCAAAGACACTTTTACTGAGGACGCTGTCTTTCCTTTCCTCTTCCAGTTTTCAGTAATTTTTCCTTGCCTAGTTAGTAATCTCGTAAATCTCCTCGGTACTTCTTAGGACACTCCCCCCCTCCAAAAAAAAAAAAAAGAAATTATAGTTTTAGTTACTAAGTTATAATGTCTGGGGCACTTGTGTAATCAAGAGTTGGCATCAGAACAGCAACATCATTTGACACCCATGATTCTTTGAGACTCCCAGTATCTGATTGACAAGGTTCTTATTAGTTCAGAGTAGGGAGAATCCTTTCTGAAGTGGGATGAGAATACAGGTGTAGTTGCTCCACCTGTCTATCATCACTCACACCACCAGACAAGTCAGATACACTGGGTTCATCCCTCAGGTCTTCTGTCATGTTAGGGGACAAAGTCTTAAGATGCAGAGTCAGCTTTGCTGACAAGCTGCTAAGTCTAAGTCATGGACATAAGGCAGAAGTTTCTTAATCCAGAGATCAACATTTCTAGACCATTGAATCTCTCTCTTGCTTTGCTGAGTTCTGTGGAAGGAAGTGTAGGCTTCAGTGAGTTGTCATCATGTGGTGTCTTCATTCTCTTCTGTGGAAAGCTGTGCTATGGTGGACAAGGTTCATGCTGCTGCTTAAATGGGTGAAAACCTATACACACTAGCTCCAGCCTTAGAGGTGAGCCTGTGTGGTTTGTTTTTCTTTTAGTGTCTTTCATGACAATGAAGTAGTCTAGGACCCTGAATATAATGCATTTGTATTGGGTCCACTTTATATTTCATTGTGCCCTCCAAATTCACCTGCTTTAAATTAACTTGACGTGCGTCTGTTTGTGTGAGCTGTCATGATTGCTTTGATTTTTTTCCCCCCTGTTATGTCATCACAGTAGGACTATGGAGCTGCAGCATTTGAAGCCCAGGCATTTAAGCTCAGACTCAGGCAGATATTGTGCACTGTGAGCCTAACCTTGGTTTGACTTTCTCATTTCTAATTAAGACTTCACTCTAGCAGTCCCATTGGACTGCATGTTACAAGGGTGACAGGTGTAGGCATCAATGGTGTATGTGTGCTCCCAGTTTACTTCTACAGGTGCTCAGCCAGAAATCAAGCAGCTCTCTCTTGACTCTTCCCTCTAGACCACACCCGTGACAATGCAGGTTGGAGAAGGTCAGCAGGTACAGATTGTGCAAGCCCAGCCTCAGGGTCAGACACAACAGGCCCAGAGTGGCACTGGGCAGACCATGCAGGTGATGCAGCAGATCATCACCAACACTGGAGAGATCCAGCAGATCCCGGTAAGTCTGCACTGTCCCCTGGACTCTGTTCAGCTCTGTTGTCAGTATACTCATCTCACACCCAGCTTGGCCCATTGTTTCCTGTCTACTCTGCTTCTGTTCAGGCTCTCCCTCACGTGGGGTGTAGCTCTTTTCTCTTCTCCTCCTGCACCTACCCACACAGAGAAATCATAGTAGCTCTATCTTATGCCTGTCTTTATTGTTATTTATTTGTGTGTTTGTGTGGGGGGGGTGTATGCTTCTTTGTATTCATGTGGAAATCAAGACAACTGTGTGGGATGAGCTTTTTCCCCAGGCATTTTCATCCATATAAATGCTTACAGTTTTCAGCCGAAAACTGCAGTACAGATCTGGCAGGGAATTGGGCACTACAACTTCTTCCATTATGTAGGTCCTGGAGATTGAGCTCAGGTTACCAGGCTTGTCAGCAGGTGCCATCTCACCACCCCTAGACCTGTCTTTTGATTAGCAGACAATATGAGGGAGGTGGGTAGGGAAGGCCCCCCATAAATATTCATATGCATATTCATATTCATATTCATATGCATATTCATGAGTTGGTTCTGAGGGGAGCCTGCAGCAAAGTATATTTTTGGTGTTCATTTAACTTACCCATTCTTTTACTTTGGACTGCTGCTTCTTGCGTGCCTAGAAGGACTATATTTCTTTGTTTCTTTAACTTGTCTTTATTTTTAATTTATGCATATGGGTATTCTCTTTGCATGCATGTCTGTGCACCCTGTTCAGACAGTGTGTACCTGATGCCAGTAAAGCCAGAAGAAGGCATAGAATCCCTTGGAGCTAGAGTTAGAGATGATTGTGAGCTGTCATGTGGGTACTGGGAATTGAACCCATGTCCTCTGGAAGACCAGCTGAGCCATCCCTCCAACTCCCTGTTCTTTTATTTAAAAAACACAACCAAAAACTTAGAAACAAAAACCAGGAACCCACAACCAACCAAATAAACAAAAAACTGTCTTAGCACTTTCGGAGACTCTGCGTTGATCATTTTGCAATCAATATGAGAAGAGTGGAGTCCTTCATAAAATGTAGGCTTTGCTACCTCCTCTCTGAAACAAAGCCCAAAGAGCACCATGGGTTTAGCTTGGGAACTTCTCTTAAGTTCTGAAGCAACAGAGCAAACAAAACCGTGGGGAAATGGAGTGTGTAAGTAAGCCTCTCTCCACACCACTTCTCTCCTCCACAAACATGCCAGTAGTCCAGGTACCTGGGTTCCACCTCTGCTTCACTATTTCAGCCGACAGTTCTAAGACCTTCCGCTTGAATGATTCTCTTTTCTCTATGCACCAAAACAAGGTCATTTAACCATAGCTCCCATCTTGGAGTAGTAACTATCCCTCTGTGGAGCAAATCATTGGTCCAGAAGATTTGTTACAGAACCTAGTACTTCATCTCTACTGTTCTGACATCCTCTTAGAAGCTGACCTTTGCAGACTCTTGAGACTGCTCAGTGTTTGTAAGAGTGGTGATCTGCAAAGCCATGAGGAACAGGCAACTCTAGGTTTCTCAGGCCAAACAAGCCAAGCTCTGACTTGTGTTGCAGGGATTTAGAACCACTTTGCTGCCCTAGGAGTTTCTGCAGGTGTCCCCTCCTAGAAAATTGAACGCCTGTGACTGTTAGGAGCCTTACCTATACCTGCGACAAGGTTTTAGTTTTTCACCCCAGGATCCTTGGCTGGCCTTCTGATGACTCCAGTCTAGACTACTGTCAGTCAGAAGTGGCTTGGTGTCAGGGGAATCCACAGTATAGATATGGTAAGGGATTTGGACACAACTTCCCAATGGCTCCTGTGGCTCCAGAACAAAGTGGCCTAGGTACACATCCTGCATTTCCATTGAGCCAGATGTTTAACATCTTTGTCTCCACTATCTGGCTAACTTTGACCACAAACTTGACGTACAGGCTGGGGCACAGTGCTGTCAGTAGAGTGCTTGCCTAGTATGCATGAGGCCCTCAGTTTGATGCCTACCACTGTTTAAACTGCATGCTCGGTAATCTCAGAACTTGGCAGGAGAATCAGAAGTTCAAGGTCATCCTTAGCCATGTAGTGATTTTAGAGCCAGCCTGGATGCCTGAGACCCCTGTGTCTTTAAAACAACAACAACAAAACCAGAACTTCCATTTTTCTTGTGTTACTGTTTGAGGCCAGCATTGCAGAGAAGCATTTGGTGTAGCACTGCATGTAGGGCACAGCTTTATCCTGTCAGCATTTTCTTCGTGGAAGTAAGGTTCTTGTGATGGAGTTAGTTTTTGAAAGCCAGGAAGAAGCTTGTGCCGGTACAGCAGTGTGGTGCTGTGTGCCTGAGGAAATTCTTCCATGTAACAGAAACAAGCTGAGCAGCCAGGAGGGTGCTTTCTGGGCCCCTAGACAGACCAAATTAGCTTGTGCTCTCAGGAACCTTCAACCCCTGAGTTGTCTGTGTGCATGACCACCATCCTCAGCTACCCTTTATCTCTGCTGACCACAGATCTCAATAACTGTCTCATCCCTCCCTTCATCCCCAGCTAGAAGCAACAGTGTTCATAGCACAGTGGAATACTAAGAGCCTGTGTTAAGGCTTTCATCACATAGTTAAGTGTAGATGTGGCCATACCTTATTATTTGAGGCCCCATCGTAAGCATGAAGAGTTTGTAGCTTTGCTTTCCCATGCTGGGATTTTCTGTGAGAGTTTTACTGACTCTACTTCCCCTGGGGAGTATTTGGCCAGAAGCCAGCGCTGAACATTTAAGTGTCTTTACAGTCCACAGACACAATTCCCCCCCACCCACACACACACACATTGGTCCTGAATCTTGGGGATGGAGATAGTAAAGGCTTTTCCTCCTCATCTGAATGACTCAGATGTTGACAGCCATCTGTTTTAGGTGCCTGGCAACCCTGAAACTGTTCATGGTGGATGAAGATGGCTGGTGAGGCCTGCACTTAAAGCCCAGTCATTCTGAAGTGTTGGGTAGTTTAGGAAAGCCTCAGATAAGCTCTGATCAAATAGTTGACTGCTAGTAGATGAGTGTGTGGCCATATTAGGGCATGCTCTTTTATGTGGGGGTTGGGGTACTTTCCTTGTTCTGACCTGCTGTAAAGGACTTTTTTTCAGGCGAGGTTTCTTTGAGGGGCTTGCAGGGCATGGGCAGTCCCTAAATCTGATCACGGAAAGTGTGCCTGTGTGAGATTGTGCTCAGACAGTTGTGGTCTCTGTTTCTGCCCCATCCTAGGTGCAGCTGAATGCTGGACAGCTGCAGTATATCCGATTAGCCCAGCCTGTGTCAGGCACGCAAGTCGTGCAGGGACAGATCCAGACACTTGCCACCAATGCCCAACAGGTATGTACACTGGAGAGGGACAAGAAGCAGCTGGCCCACTTCTTGTAGCAAAGAGTGCTTAGCACACAGCTCTTATGACCTCATCCTTCAGTAAGAGCCATTCATCTCAATCCTTTATCTGTGTGGCACCCAGGGGCAGATGGGATTAACTGGACAATGGAATTCACAGTGTGTTTGTTACCGTCTTGCTCTTGAGGGGCAAAGGCACAGACAGAGTATACCAGGAAGAGACTAGGCTAGAAGGGAGCCTAGTTGCCAGGCTGTGTTCACCCTAAGCCCCAATGGCATTTGGGTTGTAATATTTCTTGTGCCCTTTTGAAAGCATACTTAATTTAGTCACCTCCAAAGACATACTTAGCCAGAGAAATCACCCCTTGTATCCTCTCTGCCTTACAGTCTTGAAGGCTCTAAGTCATAGGTGCTAAGGGAACTACCTACTCCAGGCCTTGGAGCATAAGGGCCATGGCCATTGTTTGCAGATGATGGGCGATGGGTGAAGGGGATGTATTGTTAATGGATTCTTTTGCCTCAAACCCCAAAAAAGCAGCAATCGTTTAAGAGCTGGACTCGTCTGTCCCAGTTGCATTTCTGGTGACGTATCTATTGACAGTGGTGACAGAGCTGACTTAGAGCAGGTCTCCAAAGATCTCATTTGGGAAAATGTGAGGAGTGAGCCAAAAGTAAGGCGTCTGGGATTATTAAAGGACCCTTTCCATCCCTGCTACCCACTTGCCTATGGACCTGGGCTTTCCATAAATTCTTGGTCCTAGGTGACACTTCTTAAGACTGGTTCTGCCCATAAGTCCTTCTCCCTTTTTACATTTTTTTTTTAAAGCATGTAAGATTTCTTGTAATTTTCTCAAGCTCTAAGAATCCTTTTTGTGGCATGGAAGCAGAAGGAAGTGAAAAGGGTTTGTGGTTCCTCAGATGCCAGTTTAGGCAGTAGAAGCCAGAGTGGGCAGAAGGGGAGATTCAGGAGTGGATCCTTAGAGGACACTGAAAATCTCATGATGTAAAGTTTACAGCTTGGCACCTGGGAAGTACTCAATAAATGTTTGTGGCGTGAATACTGGATAAAATATATGTAATTTAAAAGGAAATTAAACTGTTCAGCTGCTGTAAGTAGCTTGCTGAACACAATCTTGCTGGCCACAAGGCACAGTTGGCTTTAATCTGTGAGAATTGTCCATGTGTCTTCAGGCTTATTTGTTTATCCTGAAGGCATTTCTGCAAGACTGACTTTGTACTAGGGGAGTGTATAGATTAGTTATAGCTACTATCCTCAGGCAGCTTATAAACCTACATAAGGAGACAGACCTAGAATCAGGAGTAATGATAAGCCCTTCCTACCTGCCCTTTCTTGGTCCTTCTAGACTCCTTAGTAGGCTAGCAGGAGCTGTGGGACATTGTGAGGACACTTTAGAGGGCAAGCTTTACTGATTCCAAAAGCCAGCACAGACAGAGGCTGCTGCGAGCTGCATATTCCACAGACACAGATGCTCACACCCTAGTCTTTTCAACTTCCCCAGCTCTTCCCAGCAGTTGTCATTGCATGCTGCAGCTCTGCTTGTCATTCTAAAGTTCCTGTGCAAGATGTGATGTGTGCGGGTAAATGTTTCTCTTGTTATATGCATCTCTCCCTCTTGGCCCAGAGGGCTGCACCTTGAGTGTCGGAAAGAAGTGCTTCATGACTCTCAACTGTGAGGACTGAGCCAAGGGCCCTGCTCATAGGATGGCTCATGTTGCAGTCAGATAATCTGGGTGACATGAATTTGGTTTGGAGCCCACCTTCCCAGATGAAAGGGACCACTCACTACTTTGTCTTTCATTTGCAATCTGCCTTCACTGGCTGAAAAAGAAACTCTAACTAAGGCTTGGTTCTGTGTTCTTATTGTGCCTTAGACCTTGAGGGGAGAGGGTGGTTGTGATGAGCCTGTGTGCAACCAGATCTTCACTAGCCCTCTGTGCAAGGAGACAGGGAGAGCCTGTTGCTTGCAGGTCCTTGTTAAACACCTGCTCAGTGGCTGGCCTCGTTCTGAGTACTTGTAGACCGTGAATCATTGAATCTTCATGTGGTGGGCTGATGGACAGACCCTGCAACTAACGTGCCTTCTTTGCCCTCTTGCTTTCTACAGATCACACAGACAGAGGTCCAACAAGGACAGCAGCAGTTCAGCCAGTTCACAGATGGACAGGTAGGGACAGCCTGGGCTCCAGGGATGCAGATGGTATGTGGTTTTGGATGAGTAGGCTATTGTCTTATTCCCTATAATAGTGGACAAAACATTGTTAATACAAGTAGTCCTTTAGATCTGCAGGCTCTGTGAGCCCAAACCAAAAAGAACAAAAAGCGTTAAGTGTTATATAGCCCAATTGTCATTCTTCAGGGGAGTGAACTGAGCCCTGGAGGTGGGCATGCCCCCGCCTGGCTCACTCAGTTGTTGGTACAGAGCCAGCACTAGAATGCAGTTTTCAATTTCTTCCTCTAGGACTGTTTTTCCCTACGCCAAGATCCTTAGACATGTGTAGTTCAAATAAAAGAATATGTAACCTCTTGAACATTTTCATATCCCTAAGAAAGAGGGGCCTTCTCTGTTCCCTTGCTTTTCCTCCACACCATGGTCCCTGGGTCCACTGAGGATGAGATAGTTGACATGTTCTAACTTATGATTTCTGCTGCTAAAAGGAAGAAGAGTCAGCCTCTGGCCCTCTGGTCTCTGCCATGACCAATGCTAGGCTCCTGTGGGTGGTTTCTTTCAGAGACTCCAAGAAACAAAGAGGCTAAGCAGCCCTAATTTGTTTTCTCTCAGACAAGCTTGGTTGTAGTTCATGTTTAATACCAGGCCACATTTTCATACAGAGCCCTTGGAGGAAAGGAGGAGGGAGGATCCTAGTTTGCAATATGCTAGTGCCATGGCCAAGGCTTGTACTTGTCAGAGCAGAAAAGGATGCATCAGATTTGGCTCTGAGCTAATGGAGAGTACAGAGAAGTGAAGTAGCCCCCTGTCCACTAAACTAAGCTCATGTGACACCTGTGCCTCCTATGTCTGCTGCTTGGTGTCCTCCTCCCCTTATGAAGACCTCATCCCCCTTCCCTCTAGAAGTTAAGGTATCTGGGACCCCATTCAGTTGGAAGACTACAGAGAACTCTCTGCCTCTATCTCAGGAGTGACCTCACTCTCCTCTCTACCTCTTGCAGCAGCTGTACCAGATCCAGCAAGTCACCATGCCTGCAGGCCAAGACCTTGCCCAACCCATGTTCATTCAGTCAGCCAACCAGCCTTCTGATGGGCAGACCCCCCAGGTGACTGGAGACTGAGGGCCTGAACTGGCAAGACCAAGGACACCCAACACAATATTTGCCATAGAGCCCCAGGTGATGGGGACATACCCTCCCTCACCAGAGGACCCGGGACTTCAATGCCTTCTGCAGGCTAAGAAACTGGTGCACTACTTTCCACACCTGGGGACTGAGATTCTACAACAGAAAGATGCAATATTTTTTATTTTCTTTTTTTCCATTTTTGTCTCTAAGGAATCAATATTTCAATATATTAAGCTGTGTGTCCAATGCTATAAAATGAAAATATTAAATAACATATTTATGGCATTTTCTTGAAGCGTGTGGTTGAGGAAATAATTCTGTTTCCTGGCTTGGGCACTCACTGCCAACTGCTAAGGGGCAGCCCATGCTCCTCCTCCTTCCTAAGGGTGCACAGACTTTTCACGCTGCCAGTTCTGCCCTCAGAACAGGTCAGACCCTTTCTACCAGCGTTCCTCTCTGCCCCTTTCCACATCTTCTCACAGCCACAAGCCATGGAAACATTCCTGGCCTGTGGGCCATGGCCTCACTCTCCACAGAGAGCTGATTTCCTCCCCAGCCCTTCTTCTGACCCTAGGAGACTAGGGCATTGTGCTCTGCCCACTACTTTATTTTTTGAATACATTAAAGATTGTGCTCATCTCCATTGCTGCATGGACTTCAAACTGCATGAAATGCAATAAATCTCCTTTTAGGTACTGGAGTCTGTTTCTGTGTCTGGGGACATTCATGGGGCCACTCAGTTGGGAGAGGCTTGGAAAGAGCGATTTGATTCAGATTGGCTGTCAGGAAAGGTAGACAGACCACTTGTAAGGGGCAAGTGTTCAAAGCCAAGAGAATTTAAGCAACATGTGGAGGGTTCAAATTCACTTGCAAATGACCCTCGTCAGAAAAGCCTCACTTCATCCAAATGGACCACTGTTATGGGGACATCTTTCCTGGAAAACATTGGCTCCTCCAGCAAACAAGCACCTTAGGAAATCTCTACCATGTTCTGTAGCGACAGTGGTTCTTGTCATGCCTGCTGTAGTTCGAATTACCAAAGGCCTGGATGTCATAGCCCTTTGTCATCCATCCCATGAGAGCTTTTTCCTGTCCACTGAATGAGGAACAGGAATGGCCAGCAGTGAGCCATCCTCCTGATGTCTTTGTCTTTTTACAACCAGGGCCTGCTGTAATGGGAAGATAGTGAGTGCAGTGCCAGGAGAAGAGAGATCAGTTTGCCTCAAGCCAGTGGCAACTCCTTGGGCTTTGGACTTAAGGGGAAGGTGCAGGGAAGAGACTGATTCGTGACCTTTCCAACTGAGACCTTAGGATTCTGTGGCCACAGACAGCTCACTGCAAACCTGCATGGTAGGGTAGGCATTGGTGTAGGAAGACTGAGAAAGACTTGTGGTTCACACCTGCATCCTGTTAGTGATATGTTGATGTGTCACTCAGTTTTTATTTATTTAAGTGAACTCACCTGACTTCATAAAACTAAGATTAAGAAAAGACAATTGAATAGGAGATTGGAGTCATAAAAATAGAAACACAGATATGCTAGCAATCAAGACATACATAATTTTGAAATGATTTACTGCTGAATTTCCTGGCCAGGACTAAGGGATTCATTCGCATTACAAGCAAGAAAAGTAAGTTTTGCAAAACCGTTTTCCTAGTTTTAAGGTGTTGAATAGAGGTCCCTTACCCGAGATGATAAAGTGATTTCACTATTGTCAATAAGTAGGCTTAGGAAAGACCCAGTGTACTTCTAACTCCCAAGTATCACCCCCACTCCTACACCCACAATTTAGCCATCCTCATCCTGCTGTGTCTCTTACATCTCCATAAAGGGAGCATCTTCTGGCCTTTTCACCTACCCTACACTGGGACATCTCACCAGTGGACATGTAGAGGGACCTAGTCACAGGAAAGGAGCTGTACCCTGCTTCCTGGTGCCCTCTGGCCACCCCACTTCTCTTTCACTCATTCTTGAATGTCCAAGTACCGTCCACTACAGCGTGTGTTCACTCATACTCCATCCTTGTTCTGTAAGTATTCGATTTGTGTGGTTGGCAAGCAGCTAGCTAGCTTCTCCGCAGACCTCGTTCCCTTTAAGTGGCCCTGCCAGTGGGGCCATTCACATGTAAGCAAACCCTTTGGTACAGTCCCAGAGAGCCCCTGTCTAATCCTTCCATCCATCTGGGGCACTGAGCATTTCCTAGTGTTCACAGCCCTAGTGTTATGATGGTCTTCATGGTGACCCTTCAGAAGCCATGGAGAAGGAGTGTAGTCCCTTAAGTACAGGTGGCATCAGAGGCCCAGGGCAGTAACTTGTCCAAGGTCATGCTGAATTAGGGATGGGATTAAACCCTGGTGTCCTGACCCCCTTTGTCTCCAGTTGCTTTATCTGAATGTGGATTGTGTGAGAGAAGAAAGCTTTACACAATGTTTTAGTGGCTTTTACTCAGCTCCTCAGAACCCTTAGACCATCCCTGAGTGTATGGAATAGTAAAAAGTTGGTGCTGCTCTTGGGTGGTTGGGTAGGGATTGGAGACCCCTGGGATTACAAGACCTGGATGATGCCTTGCTGCCCAGGTTGGCCAAGACCACGAGGGGGCAGCATACCTCTCTTCCCAAGTCTATAGTCACTTAGTGCTATCCTCTTCTCAGTTTGAGATAGCTGTAGGAACGTTCCAAGGGGGGTGTGGCTGTCCCTTTTCTGCTAAGACACCAACCAGCCTCTTGAAGAGGAGACCGCTGGGATAACAGTAAGACTGGAAACTACCCGCTTTCGAGTATTATATGAAGGTAAGTAGTTATGTTTAAATATTTTCTGACAAAACTGTATACAGGGTACTCCATACCTCTTGTCGTTTCTTTGCATCCCCTGCCCTGGCTGCCTACTGTACTCCGTGTTCTTGCACTAAGCGTTCTGATTCCTGAACTTGAAGCCATATTTTCAGAATGTGCTGGACCCAGTGCCTGGAAAGCCCTTTTTGTGTATTGATCTCTTATACATCCATCAAAGCCCAATTGAAATGGCTCTCACTGAGAAACTTCTAATTCTTTGGGCAGAGTCAGCGAGAACTCTTTCAATGCTCCTATCAACATCTACAAACTATTATTGGAGCTCACATACACAGCCGTTCACCCGAGCTTTCTTTGGCACCCTGTGCCTATGTCAGATATTGTTTGCAACAGTCTGAGTCCAGTTGAAAACAAGCCAGGTGATGTCCCTGCTGTTGTGGATGTAGCACCCGCACACTTCCACCATCTCTCAGCTGCTCATCATGGTTTGATTTTTTTTTTTCTTTTTTACTGAGCATTGATGGTCTGCTAGGTAGGGCCTTCTGAGATGGACTTTCTATGGCATTATTGTGTGGGAAGATAGAGCTGGGCTGGGGAATAAAGGGTTTTCCTAAAATGTATAAAGCCTTGGGTTTGCTCCTTAGATCATCATAAATTGGGCATAAATAGTGCATACCTGTAATTTCAGTAGCTAGAAGGTGAAGATGAGTATCAGAAGTTTGAGGTTATTCTTGGCCACATAGCAAATTTAATGCCAGTCTGGGCTACATGAGACCATGAGTTAAGAAGAAGAAGAAGAAGAAGAAGAAGAAGAGGAGGAGGAGGAGGAGGAGGAGGGAGGGAGGGGGAGGAGGAGGAGGAGGAAGTAGGTTTGGTATTACATTGATACTCATTTTATTATCATCATTAAGGGCTTAAGCTATCTTTCCCATTTTATAAGGAAGAAACTGAGTCACAGAGAGAGAAATTGCTCAGGAGACCAGCACCAGCTGTATCAGTCTTGTGACCTGGCCTCCATTGGTCTTGTCCCTTTCCACAGCACCAGCTATCTGTAGGGCTTTCTAAGGTGACATCTAAGCTTTCTAGAGAAGACCCTATGGTGGTCAAGTACCCAGTCATCTGAGTAGCTTGGACATGACTTCTTCAAGGCCCCAGAGCCAGGCCAGTGATATCACCCTAGCTTGGGTATCATGCCATTACCACAGCCCAGAAAAGGGGCAAGAAGACAGCAGGGCTGGCATTCAAGAGGGGAAAATCTGAGCTGGGCCAGGCTGGCCTGGGTTCCACTGGCCAGTGCTGTAGCTGCCCTGCTTATTAGAGCCTCCTGCCCCTTCTTGCAGCCCTGGCCTCCACTGAGCTTCTTGGCACCTCTGTGAGTTCCTAGCTCCTCTCTCTAGGCCCTGTGCCTTTTTTTTTTTTTTTTTTTTTTTTCAGGGCAGATCTGTGGGACAGAAGCTTTCTAAGATAATGTACATGTCCGAATGTCTTTATTTTGCCCTTTGATTTAAACGATAGTTTGGCAATAAATGGAAGTGAAGGTCCCCAGTTCTTTGCCCTCAGCATTCTAATGATGTTCTTGTGTCTTTTGGCATCTCTTGTTGCTGATGAGAACTTTACTGTCAAGTCAATTATTGGGCCTTTGTAGATAAGCGATCTTTTCTCTCTGGTGGCTTTTAGAATTTCCTTGTTATTCTTGATAGTCTACACTTTTGACTAAAAGGTGTCTAGATGTAGTTTTTTGTAATGTCTTAGTAGGCAGTCTGTAGACCTTCTAATTAGAAATTTATGTTTCAGTTCTGGAAAGAGCTTGGTCACCCTTCAGTATCTCCTGGGTAATGATACATGTTCTTGGGATTCCCGCTCATTCTATAATATTACTCCTTTCACATGTTTAATTCTCTTGTTCTGTACTTCATGCTGAAAGATTTCCCCAGTTCTAGCTTCTAACCCAGTGATTCTCTCTTTAGCTCTATTTGCTAATTTTCCTATTGAGTTTATTTTTCAATGTCAATTGAAACTTTCGTTTCTTAAAATTTTTAGATAGCTATGTTCATTTCTGCTACATGTTTGGTGCCCTTTGGGTTTTCTTTTATAGATGCTGATTCTCCTTTATCTTCTTGATAAACTGTATCATGCTTCTTTTCAGACTTTCAGTTTTTCTAGGTCTTTAGGTATAAATTCTCCCTGAGGAGAAATGTCCTTCGAGTTACTGTGCTACCCATTTTTTATGAAATTTGTTCTTAAGGTTACTTTCAATACATTTTCCTGACTGCCCTGGAGTGTAGTCACCACCCCTAGGAGTGATTTCTTGAATGGATGTGCCCTAGCCATATGGGAATAGCACCTACCTCAGGTGTCTTGGCTTGGAGTATTTGAGTATTTGTATACTATGGATATGAGTCTCCGATGCATTTGGGCCAGCCAAGGTGTCACATTCACGTAGAACTCTTTGTACCTAACACTTTGGCTGGCAGGAAGAGATGGATTAGCACTGCCCCAGATCTGGCATAGGCAAGGAGCCTACTATAGCCCCTCAGTCCACTCATGGGCCAGCTACGCTGCTGTCCTCCTTAGAATGTGGAATCCTCTAAGGTGCAACCTCCACTCTTGTTCACAAAAAGGGGATGCTCGCCTACCTCTGCTCTTAAGGAGTTCTTGATCTTGCTTTTAATGCTTGTATAACTATTATTTAAAAGAAATATCTCACAACTCTCTCTTTAAGAACCCACACCCGGGGCTGAAGAGATGGCTCAACGGTTAAGAGCGCTGACTGCTCTTCCAGAGGACCGGGGTTCAATTCCCAGCACCCACATGGCAGCTCACAACTGTCTATAGTTCCAGTTCTCAGGCAAACACTAAGACAAATAAAAATAAATAAAGTTTAAAAAAAAAACCCACACCCATGTTCTAGGATGTGCTTTTCTTCCCAACTGTCTTCTTTCTCTTAACATTTGTGCTGGAAAATGTATGTTTAAAATGTCTTTAACCCCCTAAATTGATATCCAAAGCTGAATGTGGTGGCTCATGACTATACTCCCAGCCCTTAGGAGGCAGAGGCAGGAGAATTGCAGCAAGTTGGAGACTAGCCCAGTTTATGGTGAATTTCAAACGAGCCACAGATACATAACAAGACCCTGTCTAAAATAAACAAACAACATTTTAATAATCCATCATTTGTTTGCCATACCTATTTTTTTTTTAAAAAAAAAAAAAGGCTTCTATTGATATTTGATGAGGCTTGAGGTCAGGACAAGGAAGGTTCCAGAAGTACTGTTCCCTGTACCTTCCAACATTGTCATTGAGCCTCTTACTTCTTGTAAGACTACCCGAATGTCTACCTCTCTTACCAAATATTAACCATTCCTCTTCTGAACCCCCTTCCCTGCCTTCCCTGAGAGTAGGTCTTCAGTCCCCCCTACTCTCAAAATCTGCCTCCTAATATATGTTTATTTTTTTAGGAGAGCTAGCTAACTAGCTAGCCTGCTTGCTTGTTTTATTTATTTGTTTAATTATACTAGGGATTAAACTCAGGTCCTGGTACATACTGAGCAAGCACACTATCACTCAATACATCCTCAGTCCTGTTTTGCATTTTATTTGGAGACAAGATCTCACAAAGTTGCCCAAGCTGGCTGTGGTGGTTTAAAAGAAAAGAGTCACACCATTAGGAGGTGTGGTATTCTTGGAGTTGGTATGGCCTTGTGGGAGAAATGGTGTCACTGTGGGGATAGGCTTTGAAATCTCATATTCCTCAAGCCACATCCAGTATCTCAGACCATTTCTTATTGCATATCAAGATGTAAACTCTCAGCTCCTTCTCCAGCATCATGTCTGCCTGTGCCATTATATCCTACCATGATAATGGACTGATCCTCTGGAACTGTAAGCCACCCCAATTAAATGTTTTCTTTTATAAAAGTTGTTGTGGTCATGGTGTCTCTTCACTGCAAGTAGAAATCTTATCTAAGACACTTGCCCAGAACTCCAGTGCTTGTGATCTGTATGCATCAGCTTCCTGACTAGCTGGGATGATAGATCTGAGTCTCTAGGTGACACTTGGTGACTCTACACAGCCATTTCCTCTATACTCCCAACAGTTCTGTCCCAGGACCAAGGTCATGTGCATGGCCCCCTCTCCCGCACCTAGGGCAGGAGGAAGAGTCCCAAGAGCAGAGGAGTCCTGCAAGTTAGGGATGGATTTACCTTTACTTAGCCCTGCCTATCCCTCCCCACCTCTGTAACTCTTAACTGTCTGGTCAGACAAGCTTGATCTAGGGGAGAAGTAGGCAAGTGATACACCTGGGCCTAGGGGATTGGGCTCCTTAGCCCTCCCTAGTTATTCTTATCCCTTGGTGGCTTGATCCTTCTGTTCATTCTGAGCTGTCTAGGGAAAAGAGAATTCATCCATTAGCCTCCCAAAGACAATGATGTGATACTATTGTCCTGTGAGTAACCTCTGCCACTTCTCACCTGACCAGTAAGATAAATGCCTCCCATTTGTACAACCCAGCTGACGCATGGCTTCACGCATTATTGTGTCTAGCCCTCCTAAGTTCTCTGCTCTGTCCCCCTGTCTGCTATCTGGACTCTTCAGTCTTGTGTTCAAAGCCTCTGCCCTACTAGCCACATGCTAGAACACCTTCCCCATCCCGGACCCTACCTACTTATACACATTGTAGCCTATGTTCTACTGGGCAAGTCTTTACCCACTCTGAGGCTGCTTGAGATTTAAGAACCTCCAGGCATGGGAGATGCTGAAGGAGGATCAGCAGTGGCCTTGCTGAGGCACAGGGGATAAAGGCGATCCTCCATTCTTGTCCCCCCAAAGCTTTCTCCATCATTGCCAGCAGAAGCTTCTCCTGGGCCTCCAGCAATCCAGCAGCTGTAAAACAAAACAAAACACACAAACAAAAAACCCAGGGAAAAGTCAAGTGAGTTGGCACCCTGATAATCCCAGCACTGGGCAATGGGCAGGTGGATTGCCATAAATTCCAGACTACCTGGACTATGTAGTCAGCTGCACAGGGAGACAAACCAGAGGTCAACAGGAAACAGGCAGGTGGGCAGGGCCCGGAGTCCCTCCCCCCAGCCATTCTTTATCACCTTAGGATTCTGTCTGTTAGAAAAGAACTTCTGGTGCTGAAAGGGCTGGAAACTGCTGAGTGAAGCCAACCCTCCCAATCCAGCAAGGAATCTGAGTCGTAAAATGACCTGAGGTCATGACAGGAGTCAATACCAGACTTGAACCTAGCCTCAAGAACCAAGGTGCCAGCTACTTGATCCTTTCAGATCTGGGCATCCTACCCTCTGGCAGGAGCCAGTACTGGAGACCCAGAATCAGCTCTTACATTTCCTTCCCCAGCACTCAAGGCCCAGCATGCAAGTGCTGGGAAAGCAAGGCACTGACAATCTGAGGTCACCGACTGGTTGTGTATCCTTAGGTGCATCTCCCTACCTCTCAGACCATTTCCCACAAAGCACAGGACTGTGTTCTTTGTAAAGAATAGGACCTGGCCCACAGCTAGTGCTCAGCAAATGGGAACACTCACCTCTCCACCCTTCCTCTCAATCAATACCTGCTCCATTGATGGATGATGGAGACACTGATGGATTACAGCAGATCTGAGAGTTGGCCTGTTCTTATACAGCCCTGGAAACTCAAAGTCAGGGAGCAGAGTGGGGCAGAGGATGAGCTGAACAGAGCAGAGTGGCAGGGTTGCTAAGGAGCTAGGGCAGAGATGAGAAAGTTGTTGGGGTGGAGTGTAGAGGGTAGAGGGGAGAGCTAGAGGATGGGGTGTGGGGAGTCACAACATTCATTATCCCATCTCGCTTGATCGGGGAGGCCAGACCTGGGAGCCAGAGACAGCTGTTTGCTCAGAAAAGTGTCTTAGTCACTTAAGGCTGGAGTGGGGAAAGTCCATTCTCTGTCATGTCCTGGGAATCCGGATGAGCACAGGAAGGCCAGTGAGTAGCTTTCAGAGTGGCCACCTGTCCTCTTTGGACTCTCTCTCTCTCTCTCTGTCTCTCTGTCTCTCTCTGTCTCTCTCTGTCTCTCTGTCTCTCTCTCTCTCTCTCTCTCTCTCTCTCTCACACACACACACACACACACACACACACACACACACACACAGCTCAACTTTGCCAGGACCTATTACCAGGCGCAGCCCCATACCTCAGGAAAAACCACTTTTACTATCAGTGCCTGTGACCCTCCCTGAGTCACCTGCTTGCAGAGATGGCCTCTGGGACCCCTGGAGCTGTTTCTGTAGATGGAGCTTCCACTCCTGTAGGCGGAGCTACAGCCTCTTATCTCCCACTCCCCCCAACCTTAGGCAGGGTAATTTAGAACATGAGCTGGACAAGTTGATGAGATCGGCTCTCTGAGGAGAGTGTTCCACTCCAGGAGGGAAAGGAAGCCCAGCGGTCCGCCAAATTCGAAGAGAGGCATGGGTGATGCTGAACCGGAGGATCAGATTTCCCAGAACAGACCCAATTTTAGATATTCTGAATGCTGATAGGGGCAACCTGAATTCAGAGTCCATTTCATCCGAGATCAAAACCTCAAAAGACTCAGTGACCAGTCTTCCTTGTGCAGTTTGAATTATAGACTCGAGTCCCACCTTGGGCCCCTGATGGAGTACTGTCAGTTACAGTCAGCAGCGGCGATGCCGTATGTGGGGAGGGGGATATACTGGCTTCATCTAGCCCTGGCACTGCATCCATAATGGGGCCCTGAGGTCTAGGAACCTCCAGTCGTCAGTAGGTCAGGCCATGATCTCCGCAGGAGCACCAGACCCTGTGCATTCCCAGCCCCAGCAGCAGCGGGAGAGATCCAGGTCATGCTTCAGAATGCATCCCAGATGGGCAGGAGGGGAATGGGTTACTAGGGGTTGGGGGTACGGCTGGCTGCCAAGCCTAGCTTGGGGATCTCGATCCTGCACGCCCTCCCTCTCGCCCTCCCTCCCTGACGCTCAGCAGATCAATGCTGCCTTTGCTGACAGCTGAGAATCGAGCTTGCAGCCCGCCCCCTCCCCCGCCCCTCCGGCTAGCTGTGTCCCCCGAGATCCTCCCCGAGGGGGGAAGAGTTTGCTGCGGAAGCGCTTCAACTTGGGGCAGAGCCTGCAGAGGGAACGGCTTGTCTGGCCACTGCTTTAGGCTGGGGAAGAGGGAGAGAGGGCCAGCAAACCTTAAACACCATCTAGCACTGGGCAAAGGGAAGGGGCCAGCCAGCCACACTTAGAGATGGAGGTCGGGCACTGAGAACTTTCTGCTAGAGAGGTCTGCTCCTAGAGAAAGTCTGGGTGGTATACTATAGGCTTTTGGGAGGGCTCTGTCCGATCCCCCTAATATTTGCTCAGTGCTTACTTCTGTACTTCCTATCTGCCCTAAACAAGGTCCCCTGGATAGACTGGGAAAAGAGGGGGAAGGGGAAGTGATTCCCACGGAGGCGGAAATGGGATGGGGAGATAAATGCAGGTCTGTGATCAGGGTAGTGTAGTGCCCTTTCTGCTCAGGGTGGTCAACTGGGGTCTCCTCCTTCATCACCCAAGAAAGGAAGCTTCGAGGATAATGGTCCACCTGGGCCCAGCACCGCCCCACACCTCTCGGTAGCAGTAGGACACCGGGCCCTTCAGGTAGCAGCAGAGGAGCGCCAACTGCTGTCCCAACCTCACTCAGCACTCAGCGAACTTTAAACACCCTGCACAAGAAACCAAGGGCACAACACAACCTGACGGGCACACCTCCTCGCTTTACACTATCGGTCTTGCTGTACTGCCCGGCTCTGTACACTCAGCTTCATTCTCATCCATCCATCCATCACTGAACCCACACAGACCCATGGGGTAGCCTGCCAGAGCGCACTAGTAGGCACTTCTCCGGCTACACACATCTACACTGTACTGTGTGAGTGTCCCTTGCACGACCGCGACCACAACTCCACACTCCACGCCCCACTTTCCACAACCACACACGAGGCATCCCAATCTTCCTTCCCGGTGCCCGCCACCAGGGCCACCACTAGTACACGCCCGGCCTCGAGGCCCCTTGCGTTGCCCCGCTACCCGCTCGGGGCCAGCACAAACGGACTGGGCGGACCGCGTGCGCCCTGCCCCGCGGCGTCCGACGCGGGTCCCCTCCTGAAGCTCGCCTCTCCCTCCCGATTTGGGAAGGCGGCCGCGGGGCGGGCGGGGGAGGGGCGGGGCGGGGCGGGGGAGGGTGACATGTGAGCGGCGCGCCGGCGGCAGGTGGAAAGGCGAGCGGCATGGAGCGCGTAATAAGAGAGTTGGAGTCGGAAAGAGCCGCCCCAGTCGCCGGGAAAGCGGGCGGTCAGTACGGGCTCCCGCGGCCCCGAGGCTCTGAGCGACCGCCCCCGGTCCCCGCACGGCCCCGGTCCGGCCCCTAGCCCCCGCCGCCAGCGTGCGCGCCCAGGGTCGCCTCGCCGGCCCGGGGTTCAAGCCATGCGCCTCTGAGCTGCCCGTGTGCGCCCCCGCCCCGCAACGCCCCGGCCCCCCACCCGGCGCCGCCCATGGCCGAGGCCCCCCCGCGCCGCCTCGGCCTGGGCCCCCCGCCTGGGGATGCCCCCCGCGCCGAGCTGGTGGCGCTCACGGCCGTGCAGAGCGAACAGGGTGAGGCGGGCGGGGGCGGCTCTCCACGTCGTCTGGGCCTCCTGGGCAGCCCCCTGCCGCCGGGCGCGCCCCTCCCTGGGCCGGGCTCGGGCTCGGGCTCCGCCTGCGGCCAGCGCTCCTCCGCCGCGCACAAGCGCTACCGCCGCCTGCAGAATTGGGTCTACAACGTGCTGGAGCGGCCCCGGGGCTGGGCCTTCGTCTACCACGTCTTCATGTAAGTTGGGGACCCTGCGCCCCTTCGCGTGCCCCGATGCTGACCGTTGTGTGAGGCGGGCTCCTTGGGGACCGCTGCTCCGCGCTGGCTCCACCTCCTGCCCCCTGCCCGGCGACAGTCCCTCAGCCCTCTCTCTCTCTGATCTGAGCCCCCTCTTATGCCCCTCCGCTTCACCCTAACCTCTGATCCCCCAGCGCTGACCCCTGCTGACCCCTTCTGCCTCCTTTCCTTACTTCCATCCTGATCGCAGAGCCCCGCTGCTCTGTCCCAGCTACTCTTCCTGCATTCGGTTTCTTGCCCTTCTCTGCTCTACCAAGTCCGGAGCCATTAAGTGGAACTCTCTTTTTCTTCACCATTGTGTCCCAGACACAGAAGACCCTGGTCCCCGCATTTTCCTGCCCTCCCCTCTCAGGCTCAGAAGTTATGCTCCCACCTGGTCCCCTTGGAGATTTCCCTCTTGAGAAACAGGCTGCCCCAGCTCAGGGCTGGCCTCTGATTGTAGGTGTCTAAGGTCCCTATGGCCCTGACAGGCCTGTGTGCTGTTTCCAACTTTTATCTGTGTCTTCATTAGCTTTACCCAGCACCCTCAACTTTGAAGCAGCGGAGGCAGCAGGCTGCCCTGGCTGCCCTGGCCTGTCTTGTCCTGCCTTGCCCTGCAGGCTGGGCCCAGCTCTCCTGCCTTGCTGGCCAGCTGTACTAGGCCTGGCTCTGGGCATGGGGAAAAAGAAAGAAGAGAGGGGTATGTTTGGAAACAATGACGCTGTGGGGCCCCTCCTTCCCTCAGCAGGCTCCTACAACTTTCAAAACAGTGACCCCTCTTGGATGTAAAGAGTGAATTTTGGCAGCTCAGAAGGCAGTCTTGGGGGAAGGCCTGGCCCTGCCAGGAACATGAGAGGCCCAGGCCATATCGGTTAATGGGCTGGGCCTGGTGCTGGGATGCTTAGAAGTGCCCTGGAGGGACAGCATGCTTCTTACTACTGCCAGCTTTAGGGTCTCCTGGGTGGCCCACTTCGTCCACCTGCTGCTCACTTCTTAGTCTGTCTGTCCCTCTGCTAGGCTTGAGTTTCCCCTTGTGTGTGTGCCTTCTTATCATCTCTTCGTCTGTCTGCCCACAGCCTTTCTGTTGGTCTGTGTCCAGGCTCTGTGGGCCTATCCTGTTATTTATTTTGATGCCTGTGTGTCTGTCCTCAGTCTGTCTACCTGTCCATTTGCCTGTCCACCCTTCTGTGGGCTTTTCTCACCTGTATTTTAGCCTGTTTTTCTGCTTGCCCTGCTGGGGTATGCTCACCTCCCTCTGCTCCACAAGAATAAGGGCCACAGAGTCTCAGGGGGAGGAAATGGTGGTATGAAGAATAGAGGAAAGGAGCTTTCTACTCGCCGTAAGAACCCACCGTGACTTTGTGAGAAGACCCCTCAGATAAGGATTCTACAGGATGTAAGGTCAGGCTCTGGGTCCAGGTCAATGATCAGGAGCAGGCTACGTCTCAGTGCAGCCCCCAAAGACCTGGATGAACATGTGTCGGATGTAGAGGATCAGTGGAGTGGTCTAGTTCAGGGCTGGTGGGCTAGGGATTCCGGTGTCTATTGGAAGTGAATGCACCAGAGCTAGGGGCAGAGCTTACTGCTAGAGCCCTGAGTGCCACCATCGTGTGTGTGTGTGTGTGTGTGTGTGTGTGTGTGTCTGTGTGTGTGTGTGTGTGTGTATAAAGGAGTTGCATGGCAGGCCCCTCATGTGTCCATAGAGGCTAAGACACAGGGCACAGTTATGCTTTCCAAAGTTTCTTCCCTGGAGGTGACTTTTCCAAGGCAGAGCTGAGTTTGGAGACTCAGCTGGCTCCCCGCTGGGTTCCTCAGCCTGGCCTCTTTGTCCCTAGGACAGTCACTGGAGATAGAACAACCTAACCTAGACCAGCCACTGCTGCCATGGCTCCTTTGGAGGGGCCTCTCCTTCCTCCCAGGAGCTAAATCTGACAACACCTTTGCCCCACATCCGGCCCTTTCTAGATGCCAGGAATGTCCTGGCTAGAGGCACCTATGTCCTGAGCACTTGTCTCTAGGAGCTTAGGGTGGAGGCATTCCTTGGAGCTCCAGGGGAAGGAACATGGTGTGACAGTGTCTGGATGTTTAAGGATCTCAGGGAACTGGCCATGGATCTTGGAGGTCAAGGAGACTGAGATGCCAGAAGCCTCTTCCTATTGAGTGCTGTGTGACATTGTATAAGCTTCAGAGTGTCTCTGAGCTTTAGATCTTTAGGCTATCAGAGCAAGTAGAAATCCCACAGTCCGGACTTTCTTTATGAATGGGCTAATGGGTGGGAAAGAGTGAACTGCTGAGGGCTATCTGAGTGGGGGAATAGGTGTTAGTGCCGGGGTCAGGGAGAGCGCCTATACAGAAGTAGCTTGTGTTCACTGTGGGTTCCAGACATGGAGTTTCTCAGCCTCTCACAGTAGGGTCTTTCATGTTCCTGTCAGGAGCTGCTTGCTTGTAGCTGAACTTCACTCCCACACGCTCCACGTTGGAGGGTGGTTTCCATGCATAGCATCAGTTGGGACCCGTTTTCAGAGGCCTGGGCCAGCGTGGGTGGGGTCCCCACAGAGAAGCCTAGGAGAGAAGACTTGAGGAGGAGGGACTGACACACCTTCCCCACACCAGCCAACTGACCTCCCAGGACCCTAGGAATGAAATCGGCTTCTCTCGCTCCCAACTGTGCCCCTGGGAAATGAACATTGCCTTTTGTAAAGACCGGAATGCAGGGTTCCTGGACCCTTCTCAGCTTTTGAGGTCCTTAGTCCAGCCACTTTGCCTGAAAGCCTGTGCCCTGGCCACTGGTGTGTAGCCCCACCCTCCCCAGGCCCTGTTCTCTGCACTTTATGAAGTCCTCATTACTGAGTCCCTAGGGGAGATTCACTCCTTGTGGTACCCCCTCAGACCACACCTTCTGAGCCCCAAACCTGAAAAGGGGCTGCAACGGAGCAAGCTGCCTCCCCCAGTCTCCCTGTGCTTCCCTGACTGCTGACATTCTTACCACTCAGCCCTTGCTCCCAGACCCAGAAAACTTCTCCAAGTGAGGGTTTAAGGCTCTGTAAACATCCTCTCTCAGCCTTGTCCCTGGGGTCAGAAACTGTGGGAATGGGGAGGGGAAGAGGTAGCCACGGCTTCGAGGGCCTGTTCACCCCAACCTCCTACCCCAAGCCTGTGAGATACAACATGGCCTGGGCTGGACGTCATCCCCACACAGGACACCCAGGCCAGGTCTCACATTCTGCCTGCCCCATTCTGCTTCTAAGAAAACTAACGCTCTGGAGACCAAAATCACGTGGTAAATCAGTAGTAGATGCAGAGGGCCAGACCTAAGTTCATACTCTCTGTCCAGAACATTCCCTCTGCTCTGTGAGGAAGCCACCTGATGTGGCCCTTGGAGTTCAAACTGAGATTTCTGACTTTATGCAGATGCACACCCTTCCCAGCCTGGTGAGTGGGCCTCATTATCCTCCCCAACTGACAAAGTGAAACCCAGGAAAGGCCATGTAGTTCACAAGGAGGAGTTTTAACCCAGAGCTGTTACCCACAGACCTCAGCCAGAGCAACGCTCCATCTGTGTCCCAGCATCCAGCACACCTACAGCCAGGAGCCAGTGATAAGATTTTATAGACTGAGTGGAAAGTTCTCAGCCGCTCCAGGGCAGCCACAGGGCAGTCAAGCTCCCCACAGCCCACAGACGCAGATGTAGCTGCATCCAGAAGGATCTATGCCTCACTTTCTCGATGGCTTCATAGACATACATCTGGGCCAGGGCAGACAAGGGGTGACTCCCTACATGCAGTTTCTGCCTTTCTTTTCCTAGGGCTTCAGGCTACCCCCTTGGTGAGCCTGGGGATTATGAGATTCAGTGGGGCTAGCTCTGACTCCTCCTATAGAGCTCCCTGAACCCCCTTGTTCAACCCTGCAGTATGTGGCTGTGTATATCCAGGCATTGAACGGGACACACTCCCCTCCAAGGTCACACTTAGCCTCCCAGACAGCACTGCAGAAACCTGATGCTCCAACACCTTCACGCTATGACAGGGACTGACTTGGACTGTGTGACCCGTGGTACTTTAGTGCTTCTGGTTTTCCTCTGTAAGGAGCGAGATAGTGCAGGCCATCTTGAAAGGCTTCTCCTTTTTGCTTTGGCTGGTACCCGCTGCCCATCCCCCCACAGCCCTCTTCTGGAATTCTTTCTCTGGGTTAGGTCACTGTCTATCTCACTTAGCGTATTTCTTCTTTCCACCGAGGAAGCCCTGCATGGATGTCTGACTGCAAGCCCTGCTGCTGCGGAAGCCCATAGCCACACAGCATTGGAGCCAGGCATACTTGAGGAGACCATTATTCTTTGGCTGGTGGCAGCACTTTGAGTGGGTGATTAATTTAGAGTTCTCTGTGACATCAGAGTCACTGAAGTGCCCTGCGAACAGGGGGAGGAGGTTCTGGGGCCTGCCCCAAAGGAGCCCCGTGGGGAACTTTCCCTGCCTCAGTTCTTTCCATTGTAAGACCTAGATAGCCCTGCTGTGGAGACTGAGGGCTGGGGGGGAATGGGGCTTTTCTTCTCCAGAGCTAGTGCCACAGTCTGACGGATGGATGGTGTGAAAGCTGCTTGATCTCTGAGCTCTGGCTCTCAGGTCTGAACAGTGGGAGTCACAGCTCCTCCTGGGTGGCCAGAACTGAAGAGGAGAGCAGCCAGTGTTGCATTAGGCATGAGTTAGCCATGTTGTCCTTAGGTGTATGATATTCTTAGTGTCATCATTCTGTGCCTCTGATAGGAGGTCGGATGGGGATCCTGGGCTCAGCAGGGGAGTGTACATACTGAGAGGTATTAGGGGTGATATTGTTTCTGTGTAGCAGGAACCTGAGACGGTGTCTTTGTGTCTTCCCGTGGAGCATCCTCCAGGCCCATCTGAGCTGATGAATCTCTCTATGTATCCCAGGCTAGCCTCAAAAATCCTAGGCTCACATTCTGCCTCAGGTTGAGTCAGTGCCTCTCCCTCCAAGCTTTTCATTACATCGTTCAGGCCTCACAGCCACTGTGTCAGGGGACATTCATCTCCACTTCACACTGAGTAGAGGACGTCACACAGCTAGTGACTGGAGTCACTAACCTAAGTCTCTGGGCTGCTTATGGATTTATTTCTTTCTTTGTGTCACAAATGACATCAGCCAGCACAGTGCTTTGCCAGGCTTGGGGAACCAGAGCCTTGCCTGCAGGGAACAGTTAGGGGGTGAGGTGGGCTATGGGAAGCTGCCTGTCTCTAAGAACACTGGTCTCTAAGCCCCCTGGGGACTGGGATTCTATGTGTGTCTGTGTGTCTGTCTCTGCCTCAGAGTGCCGTTGTGCAGTTGAGATTTGAACTTCATGGTTCATGTCTCTTTCTCCCCACCCCCAGCTAGTGGACACAGTCAGAGAGGTGCCCAGTAGCAATGGTCTCTGGAACAAACCCAGGGACCCATCGTGGGAAAATGCCCATTCCTATTCCACTCTAATCCTCAGCCTCAAGTCCGCTTCTGCCAGATGGGCCTTACGAAAGAGGACCCACTTAATCTGGACTGCACACACAGAGCTATGCACATGGAGAGGTGCTGCTGACCCAAGAGCTGAGATGGAAGGGGACTCTTATGGCATCTTCTGCTGGGGCCCTTCAGAAGTCAGGGAAACATTTAGAGGGGGTACCCAGGAGATTGCTGATCTCCTGCAGGCTCTGTGGGGCTGAAGAGAAGGTATAGTCTGACCTCTGAAAACCTAATGGAGCCGACCCCCCAAGACTCCAGGCAGACTGGGTAGCTCTGTCCCCAAGGCAGGATTCGTGTGCCCTGGAGCTTGGCACCTGGGGGTGAAGAGGAGGGGGGCAGCCCCAGGCAGTGGACTAATTGGGCCAAGAATCTGTGGGCTGTGCCTGAGGGAGGCAGGCAAAGAGAGCACAGTCATTCTCTCCTCTTCCTCTGTGGAGAATTGGGATGGTCGGTGGTCCATGGTCTCTGGCCTAAGGGCTGGAAGGAAATCATCTGATTCCTCAGACCCCTGGTCCAGGCTGGTGGTACAGGAGTAAGCTTGCTGGAGATGATAGACCTTGGTTCTCACAGACACCAAAGGGATGGAAGTCAGAAGTCAAGAAGGACTGCCAAATGAGACTCTGTGGGATACACATTCCAAAATGTGGGAAACCCTGTCTAGCAGAGCTGAGCATGATTTATTCTAATCATTCTCATCAAGTGAAGGAAAGACACCTGTCCACAGGATGGAGGACAGAGGGTAGATACCTGCTTCCTGTCAGCCCAGTATTGGAAAGAAAATGAGATCAGGACCCCAAGGCTCTGGAGTAAGGGAGGGGGTCTCTACTGCATCCTTCCTTGCAGCTTCTCCCTGGAGTGTCCAGGTCTCTCTGCCTTTGGGTTTATTTTTTGCTGGGCTTGGCTGTCTCTGGGGGCTGGAGGGGGGTAGAGACAGAAGAAGGGCTAGAGAGAATGGCTCTGTCAGCATAATCCAGGTGCTTCTAATCAGGCCCATCTGGGCCCAACTGCCACCCTCTGCAAGAGGGACAGCCCCTACCCAGGTACAGTCTGGAACCCCAGGGACCATCCTCCTTCTGGGAGGGGGGTGCTGCAGAGTCTTTCTCTGTCTCTCCTTGCTAAAGAGTGTGGGAGCAAAGACCTCAGAGCTCCAGAGGCCTCAAAGCTTGAGCAGATACATAGCTTCATTTCACAGTTGAGGAAATGGAGTTGAGACAGAATCTGATGGCCCAGGACACAGTTCAACAGACAATGTCATGGTGTGTGTCGTGTATCCCCAGGGAATGGAGCAGCCCTGAACACATGCACTCATCTCTTCTGCCAGCCTGTTTTTGGAGCCCACTTAGTAGAAGATGTGAGATGGAGAGGAAAGGGGTACCCTTTGTCCAGGAGGTGGAGGAGGAAGAGGAGGAGGAGGAGAAGGAGGAGGAGGGGGGGTACATAGCCTAGGAATGGAAAGAGACTGAGTGAACCTGTCAGCAGCAACTCCTTCGGGCGCTTTTTTATTTTGGGTGTGTGTGTGTGTGTAACTGTCCTATGCTGACCCTACCCTCCGGCTCCTCCTTTATTCTCATCTCAGATGCTGGGATCACCACTCTGGCACTGTTTTTCAGTGGGGCTATTGATCTAACCCAGGGCCTTGCGCATGCTAGGCAAGCGCTCTATCATGGAACTATATATATTCCCAGCCCCCACCCCCACTTTACAAACACATAGAAATTGAGGCATAAGAAGTTAAATGACAGCCAGTACTGGTGGCTCACACCTTTGATCTCAGGAGGCAGACGTAGACAGATCTCTCTGAGTTCGAGGCCAACCTGGTCCACTGAGTAAATTCTAGGATAGCCAGAGCTACATAGTTAGAGCCTGTCTAAAAACAACCAACCAACAAATAAACAAACCCCAGACACACAAAAGAAGTTAAATGACTTGTCCAACATCAACATGGTTAACAAGTGATAGACACAACATTTGATCCCAGAACAAGATTCCTGGGATCATGTGCTTAGCTGTCTGCTGCTCTGCCTTAGCAAGGGTCTGTGTTTAGGGCCCCCTGCCTACTTTTTGTCCCTGTAGGATGCAGGAGATTGAACTCAGAACCCTAGGCTGCTAGGCAGGTACTCTACTACCTCCTTTGGGGGGGGGCCTGGTGGGGGAGGATGACTCATGCCTCTTCTCATTTTGTCCTTGAATTCTGGGCTTTTGAGCCCTTTCCTCCCAGGGTCATGGTGGGTTCAGAATCCTGGGACATAATGTTATCTTTCTGAGGACAGTTTCCCCCTCAGGGCTTTATCCCTGAACTCCCATATAGACCCAGATAGTGAACACCTCAAAACAGTCCTTCGTCCTGGGTCCAGTGGCTTTCACACTTCCAAACCCCAGAAAGTTCTTCCCACAGACTCGTTTTGTGCCTTCTCTTGGAAATGACCCACAATGCACTGTTACATGCTCCATGGACTTCTCCTTAGGCTGGTCACTTATTCCTTCCTTGCGTCCATGGCTGTGTCGCTAACTCCTATTCATCCTTCAAAGCCCAGTTAGAACATCATCTCTTCTTGGAAACACTCTCTGCCCACTCTATTTCAAGCTCTGATGCTCAGTTTCCTGCTCCATGTATTCTTGGTTCTTGGTCCATGGACTGTCAGACCTGGGTAGGGAGGGGTGAGCACAGTGCATGGCTCACATTTGAGAATGAGTTACCATCCATTCACGAGAGAATGACGGCAGCCAGGTTTTAAAGATGTGAAGGGTTTTGCCCACTAGAAGTCAAGAAAAGACCTCTTGGCCTTCCAAGTGCTGGAATCTCACTCTTGCCCTTATCCTGAGTGCAGGACTCCAACAGACAGGAATAGGTGCTCTCTGGGTCCCTTTGTTATAGGTCCTACAGGGCCCTAGGTCACTGAGTTATGAAGGGGACCCATCCTTTGGGTGGTGGGAGTTGTAGGCAGGGCTGATGGGGGAAGGGACCCTGGGTACTTCCTGAGCCACTGATCTGCAGACACAAGGCTTCCAAACCCTGTGGCTAGCACAGCTGTTATTCCATTTTGCTGACAGGACATGGAGGCACACCAAGTCGGGCAGCCTGTCTGTGGCAGAGCCAGAATTCAAAGTCATCTATGTGAGACCCTCAAACATCAAGCAGAGCCCAGCGTGGTTTTCAGTAGCCAAGGAAAAAACTAAGGAACATTAGGACATCAAGGGCATCGTGGTGATTTTTTTCATTAAGCTCAATGCAGCCCATTTCAAAGATGTTAGATGCTTTTTTTTTTTTTTTTGTGAAGTGATAGGGTGCGAATTTTTATAACTGACCTTACTTGGCAAAATAAAAACTTGACAGCCTTACACAGTTGCTAAAGTGTTTTTGGAAATTTGACCAAAACATGAAATTCCCAAGAGTTGGGGCCCTATCCTGGCAATGGAGCAATGGAGCCCAGAAGATCTGGAAGAGATCTGGCAGTTGGAAGGATTAGGGGACAGAAGAGCCCTGGGTCCTACCCTAAGGCACTGCCCCAGCCTGTTTCCCAAGAGTGGGCTACAGGATTGGGCCTTAAACACCGGACCAGTAGTTTCCTGTGTAACATCAGGCAGGTTCAGCCTCACAGAAGCACCGCCTCTTGATCCCAGGACCACAGTCTCCTTCCCACCTGTCAGGACAGTCTGCTGATTGAAGTTTTTGATGTTCTGAAGATAGAGCAGTATGCTGGCTTTTTTCTTTTTTTCTCTATTTATGTATTTATTTTTTGTTTTTCCAGACAGGGATTTTGTGTGTGGATCTGGCTGTTCTTGAACTCACAGAGATTCATCTGTTTCTCAAGTGCTGGGATTAAAGGCATATGACACCACTGCCTGGCTGGTTTTTTTATTTTTATCTTCCTACTTCAAACTCCTACTTCCCTGGAGCCTTGAAGCGCTCATCTCTCTCTTGCTGACTCTAGTTTGAGCCTTGAGAAACTGCCATGGAGGAGCAGATTGGCCCTGTAAGAATAGGTTAACCAGGCTGGCAGTTTCTTTCTTGGGGAGTCCTGGACCACAGTTCAGAGATGCACCAGGCTGAGGTCCTCGGAGCCCATATTTAGTAATAAGATCTTCGCCTGATCTGTAACAGGAATTGTGTGAACTGGTTTCCACATAGTCCTTCATGAATCCCCACTAAGATCCCTATAAGGCAGATATGTCCTTGTGCCCATTGTTTAGAAAGGGAAGCTGGCTCTTGCAGGTTAAGCCCCAGGAACCCCGGCCTTGACAAGAGGAAGCGGCAGGAAGAAGTGAGTGTCCAGAGGATGAGAATTTTCCAGGCTCAGTCCAGACAGAGTGTCTATGGAGTCTAAGTGTGCAGAGATCCCGTGCGGTGTCTGGTAGGAGTGTTGTGTGTGGCTGCTGCAGATCAGGCTTGAAAAAGTGGGCAGCAACCAGCAGCACCTCCCTTTCTGAGGCTCCTCCCCAGCCTCAGCCCTCAGTAACAGTAAAGATAATAATAGGGAGTGTTTACTGAGTGCTTACAGAAGGCCAGACAGATGTGCCTCTGAGAGCCGGCCTCTCAACAGCCCTGCGATGCGAGTCCTGCCAGTGAGTCAGATGAGGGCTGAACCCCAAATATTAGTTAAGTCACCTGCTTGGAGGTTAGTAGCAGGACTTCGACCCAAACCCTGGAGTCCAGTTTTGGAGCTGTGGCCCTGTGAACCTTCCTCACCGCAACGGCACCTGTTTCTCAGGGAGACTGTTCTAAATAGCACTTCAGCCATCAAATTCAAGATACTGCTCCCACCCCCCTTCTACATGGGACACGTTTCTTTCCCTTTCTTCTCCTGCTGTCATTCAGAAAGCTTCACTGGCAGTTCTGGAGTGTGTGTGTGTGTGTGTGTGTGTGTGTGTGTGTGTGTGTGTGTGTGTCCCTAAGCTGGAAGCTGAGGATAGGGCAGTAAATCGGGACCCACACCCTATTCTCCTGGTGATATGTACGGACCTCTACCCTGGGTGATCTTTAGATACTGCAGATCCTGTGGGATCCCAGCAAGAAGTGGTCCAGTGTAGTCCCAAACCAAGCCTTGGCAGGAAAGCCCCCTCTTGGGGGCTTTTTTTTCTTGGCAGGAAAGCTCACACTGAAACAAAAAAAAGCTAATGAAAATGGGAGCCAAACAGAGAACCTAACACAGGCTAGGGTCAGAGGTGAGGCCAGTGTGGCTTTTGCATGAGAAAGCAAAGCATCAGAATTGAAGGTGTCATCCAGAGAAGAGGCTGGGACTGAATCTGTGCCTGCTAAAGAGTTGGGGACAGGGCTAGCTGGGAAAACATGGAAGCGACTGAGTGTAGATGTGACAGGCAGAATTCTATTAGAAATGCCTTTCTGGGACTGACCAGGACCTCAGGGGAGGAAAGACTCTGAAAGGGACCCCAGGGTGCCATTCCAATTGGCCTGTTCTAACTCTGCTCACCCAAGACCCCATATCGCAAGAGCACCCCTCCACAGCTGCCAATTACTCTGCCTTGGGCTGGCTGTCCCAACCTGGCCTGCAGCCCTGGTAACTTTGCCTGTAGGGAAAGCTGCAGGCATGTATGCAAACCCTTCCCGGGGAGAGGCAGCAAAGCTAGGGTGTGCTTGGGAGCAGGCAAAGACTGGTTAGAAAGGACCAGAGGGCTTGGGAGTGGGGTGTCCCCAGAGGAATGGGGCTAGAACAATCCTGTGCAAACATGCAGGGGTTGACTGAGACAGTGATGGCAATGTGGAGAAGGGGTCAGGGCCTAGCTCCTCTTTACCCTCCTATCTTACAGCCTAACAGGGTGGTCTCACCAGCTGCCCATCCCCCTCCAGCATTCCACTAATGAAGGAAGCCAGACTCCGAACTGGACAAAGACTAAACTTAAATCAGCAGTTGGGCCCCGACCAAGCTCAGGCTCAATGTGAGAGTCTAAGTTAACTCTGGCAGTTGTAAAGCCCATGGCAGCCTTCCTCCAGAGCCCTCTGGTTAGTCTCAGTAGATTTCACACCCTCTGAGACTTTTCGTTGTGCTGAAAAGGGGGTCCCCTCTCCCACGTTGGGGTCCACAGACACTCTTGGCCTATTGCGAGCTTTAATTATTGTGTGTTCAACTAATCTCCCTGAATCCTTACGACAGAAATTCTCATAATAGTATCTTCTGGAAGGAATGTTACTACACCATTTCATCCTGAGGCTGGGAAAGGAGTCTGGGAATGTAGCTCAGTGGTAGAGCATTTTCCTAGCATGCACAGTGCTTGATTCTCAACACTTCAAAAATGTGTGTGAACATGCATGTGTGCATATTTGTCTGTCTGTCTCAGGTGATAGCCTGGTCAGTAAAACTGAGTAGCATCCAAACATGAAGATCCAAGTTTGATCCCTAGAATATGTGGAAAAAAATAGTGTAATGGTACAATTTGTAATCCCAGTGTTGGAGAGGCAGAACCCTGAGGCTGGTCAATAGGCCTTGCCCAGTCAGCAGGCCCTAGACCCCAGTGAGAGAGAGCTTGTCTAAAAAAAATTAGATGGATGACTTCTTAGGTTCTAGCTCCTCTAGACATGCCATCACCCTCACCCCAAATGCTACAGACTGCATCTCTGTCCACCTAAGGACGCCAACATTTCCCCATCTGAGCAGACCTACATCTACTCAAAGATTGGAAGGATGGGGAACATGAGTAGGGTAGGGAGCTGGGGATGACTCCGAAGCCGACCTTTACACATAAGCACATATGTGTGTGAGTGCATCTGCACACACACACAGTATATCTGCTCACAGGTGCACACAATTTTAATAGAGTGACTTATACAAAGTGGCTTAGCTAAGACTTAGCTCAGGTGTCTAAGATGGACACACTGCCCCAGTTTTGAATATAAATTAGCTGTTGTCCCAGGCAAGACCCCCCAGACAGCTGAGCAGAGCTCTGTCTGTTTATGTATATGAGTGTTAGACTGGGTTGACCCACTGGCTGGAACTCAGCTTCGACCCCATGCCCAGCCCAGGCCTGGTGCAGCAGCTGCCCATCGTGAAGAAACTTCCTATTTGCCCTGCTTCATCAATGGTCTTTCTCTTGATCTGTGTGGCTGCCAGTGCATGATCAAGAGGGCACCTGCCAGCCCTCCCCATGATGGGTTTGGCCATCTAATGCTCTCACATGACAGGCATGGGATGAACTATGGGCCGGGGAAAGGGATTTGCACTTTCCTAATCTGGGGGCTGCAGCCCTCCCCATGTCTTGGCTAGGGCCGTGGGAGAGGTTTGTCTCTGCTGTATACCCAGTGGCCCCAGCTAGATGCTGGCACACATCCAGCTTTCTGCTCAAGGCTCTCCCTGCCCTTCTCATGCTCCCCACCCTTCCAGTCTTTGAGAAGTAGGTCTTGGTGGGGTGGACAGAGAGGTACAGTGTGCAGCATTTGGTGCTACAGGAATGGCAAGGAGGTTTAGGGCCTATGTCAGGCAGATGATCCATCGGTTGGGGTGTAAAGTTGGAGTGTTTGGGGCTAATCCTGGGCCACCCTTTCCTGGAGAAATTTGGCTACAAGTCAGGAAGGCAAATGTGTGGGTTGCCCCCCCCTCGCTGGGCGGTAAACACAGCCGTAGCCTGGGAGATGGGCCCAAACATCCCGGCCCCCCACTGTTATTTATACCAGGGCTCCCTTCCTTCTCTGGAGCCTGGTCCTGGCTCTTCAATCTGTCCCTGAGCTGGGCAATCAGAGTTGAAGTGTGTGACAAGGTCCCCGGTGCAAGCTCACACCTGCCTTAGACACTGTTGATGGCTTGTCATTTCAAAGGGTCCCAGGCTTTATCAATTAAAAAAGTTCTTCCAAGGCGAAGTCTAGTTGGGAGGCACAGTGCTAGGATTGTGCTGTGGGTTTGTGCTTACCTGCTGCATTGCTGTGGTCGGTCACTCAGCTCTTAATTTTTTTTTTCCTGCCTTCAATAGACGGGAGGCTAGATTACAGCTTGTCAGCCTGTTTGAAGCAGTAGACCCAGTTCTCAAATAGGAGGACACACAGACACATAAACACACACACACACACACACACACACACACACACACACAGACACACATCAATCAGAGTAGGAATGGATGGTTTGGGTGGACCCCAGGGGAGAGGCCTAGCTAGGATGGCGTCCACTCTGTCTATGTAGTCCTGCATGCAGACTTGGAACCTGCATGTGCTTCTCTCCCAGATAATACAGGCTAGAAGACCAGGGTTTGCCGGTTCATATAGTGAATGCAGGCAAAGCCTGATGAGATAGATAGCCTCAGTGGGGGAAGAGAATGAATGGGCCTACACCACGAGCTGCTTGACTCTGCCATATTCCAGCACAGGACTCAAAAGCATCCCAGGACTGAAATTCAAACTTGGCCGTCCAGATCATTATGAAGCCAGACATGCTAGAAAGAACAGAACACATTTTATTTAACAGCTTGTTAACTTGGTTTAAACTTTCAAATATTTAGACTTGCCATGTGTGGTTCTCCATTTGAACTCTTTCCCCGCCTGCCCTGCCAGCATCAGAGGTGTGCTTGCACTGGCTCTTGCTCTATCCAGACCTCTCTGCAGCAGATCCAAGACAATTTTCCTCAGACTCCTGAGACTTCACAAGGCTGGCAAAGTCCCAGGTCACCAAGGTTCAAGCCCTTGGCATTCACTTGGACCATCCTGTGGACATGAAAAACAGAACCAGCTTTAGGAAAGCAGTGTCAGGCGGGTGGACAGCAGCAGGAGAACAAAGCTTGCACAGCGAGACCAGACAGAGAAGATGGTGACAAAGGGTCCTGAGCATGCCCAGTTGAGGCTTGAAGTCCTAAGGGTCTCATTGCTTCCCAAAGCTGAACAGGGATGCTGGGTGGTGGAGAGGAGTTCCAAGGATGGCAGGGAGCATAGATGCCACCAAGGTGGGAGTATGGGGTGTAGATCAAGGCTGAGGAACCTACATGGGACAGGAGCACTCACACCGGGTTCCAGACAGATGGAGTGTGAAGAACCAGCCTGGGGGAGACTGAGTCCTAGGCTGGCCAGGAGTGGGTAAGTGGGATCCAGGAGATGAACAGTCTGAATTCTGCCTCCTGAGATGCCATCTTTCTTCTCTGCCTTGCCACTTACCCTGGGTTTCTGGGTGGGAAGGAACTCACCCTAACTCCCTGTTCCACTTACACAGGGGCCTCAGTTGTACAAGAGGCTTTCCCAGGCTCACTGGAGCTGCTCACTCACTCATTGATTCAATCACTCATTCAATAATTATTCACTGGGAACCTCCATCACACCAAGCTTGTTCTAGGTGTTGGGGAGAGAGGGTGAGCAAGATGAAATTTCCTCATTCACAGAGCTTGCACTATAGAGGAAAGAAGACTAAAAATTGTCTCTAGAGCGTTCATTCCCTGTGCCCTGGCGCCAGGGAACAGGAAGTCTCTCTGTACCACTTATACACTGAGCAACAAGGAGAAGCCTAATGCCAATGATGCGGGCCCAGCACCGGTCCTCTGTTCCGCCCAGGCCTTCTCACTCAGCCAGTCTTTGAGCCCCTTACCAGGATCTTCCTGGTCTTGGGGTCTCTAAAAAGGCCTGAGAGCTTGATCAGCACCCTTGGCTTATGCTGAGCGGAAGATGAGTACCTAGGATTCAATTCTACCCCTTGTCAATACAGGTCATAGCAGCAACCTAGAGGTTTCTCTGTGAGCCCGCCTACTTTAGCTGTTCTGCACACGCTGCTTCTTTTCTCTCCATTTTCCAGACGAGGAAATCGAGTCTTGGCGAGGTGAAATGACTTGCTGGAGGTCACACGTGAAACTCTCTGACACTAGGAGCCTTTAAGGACAGTGCTATGAGGTGCTGCCTGGCACCTGCTGCCCAGGCTGGGCACTCAGCCTGTGAGTGGAAACCTAGCCCTAGCGCGCTCTCCTCTTGCCTCCCTCCGTCTTCGCAGAGGCTGGCATTGTCCTGAGCCTGAGCACTGGATGCTGCGACCCTGGCTAGGGCAGCACCAAGAGGGTTGCATCAGGCCAAGACTCTGCTGGCTGGGTCACTGCCCTCCGGTCTTCACGGGTGGGCGATTGGTGGCGGGTCGGGGTGTTGAATGCTCTCTCTCCGCCCCTGGCCTCGGTGATGCGGCAGCACCTTCACACTTTCCGCTTGGCCCGCTGCTCGCCTTTCAGGCCGCCGCGTTTTCAATTGTTAATTTGGAAACGGAAAATAAGCCGGCCCAGAGGGGAGGCAGCGGGGTGGTAACCGGAGCCACCGCCGCCTGGATCTTGCAGTGGCAAAGCCCCACCCACACGCGGCCCCGCCTACCAAAGACCCCGCCCCTTCTAGTGTCCCGCCCAGACCAAGATATGGGGTCCAGAAGCCCGTGGCTTGCACTAGAGCGGGTGGAGTTCTCTGTGGCAAGAAGCCCTCCTGGACCGAAGGCTGAGCCGGGGAGGGGTTCCCATGAGCTTCCCCCAAGGACATCTTCCTCTCTCTCGAGAAGCCCCGCCTAGTGTCAGCCTCCTGTGTCCCTAGATGAACTTGAGCCTTGCTCAGGCTTCATTCCAGGAGACCCCTACCTCCAGGCTGCAGCATCTGGTATCATTGGTCCCGTTAGACAGAGGGAGAAACTGAGTCCTAGAGAGGGCCAGATCATGTGCTTTAGGCCCACCAGCCAACGCAGAGCTGAATTCAAGCTTGTTCTGGCGGTGAGAATAGCTAGGTCTATTAGCAGAACATAGGGCATCAGAACCAGAGACTAACATTTGTCTCCTTTCTTCCTGATCTGCACAGCCCTGTGGCTAATGAAGTTCTGCTTTGGTTCCCCACTCTTTCTTGATTCTGTTTTCAGTAATGGGAGAGTTCTGAAGGTTCCATCTAGCCTCTGCAAGCGGGTAAAATGTAAAAGACCCTCTTCAGGGTGACCCCAGAGCACTCACTGACTTCCTAGAGAACAAGAAAGCATGAAGCTTCAGAAAGCTGATCAGAGCCTCATTCTCTTCCTGTACCGGAAGCCAGAGTACCCAGCTGGACCAGCCAAAAATAAGGCTCTTGATACCTCCCCTCCTGCAGAAGAGCACACTGACACTTGGCTAGTTGGTAGCCAAGTTAGGGTAGAGAGAATCTGTCCACCTAGGTTCCCAGCACTCCTGTGCCCTCTGGTGCACCCAATCCGGACTCTTCTCAGAGACACCAGCCAGGCTCTTGCCTTTAAGACTCTGGTCTGCTGGGATTGTAGGCTGAGAGGCCCTCTGTTAACAAGAAGCTGAAGAAAGCCAGAGAGTGTCTGCAGCACCCTCCCAGCCCCCACTCTAGGGCTCTCCCAACCCTCTTCCCACCTCGGGCTCTGAACCTGAGCTCACATGGTTAAGTCTTGTCTAGCTTGCAGGGTTCACGAGCTTTGGTCAGGCTGGTTCTGGGTTTGGGGCTCCTGCGGGGGGCGGGGGGCACTCAGCTGCCCCAGGTGTGGCTTGTGAGTTTGCATGCTGCTTTGTTTATTCATACTTACAAACCTCGGGCTGGGTGGGGTCCTCAATGGCTGAGTCTGCAGAACTACCAAGCTGGGTTCTGCCTTGGCACCTGAGCTCCCCAGGGGGCCCTGCCCTCCCCAAAGCTCCTGTTCCACCCCGTCAGCTTTTGCCAGTATTCTCTCAGCTTTGGGAGTACTGAGAACCAAGTGGCTGGGACTGAAGTCTCCCCTCCCCCTCAGGACAAACCTGCTGACTTGGAGAACAGAAGGCTTCTTAGAGGTGACCCTGACCCCTGCCAGACTCAAGTAGCCGGGGAACTGGGAAATCCTCAAAGGAAGTGCCACTTGGGTCACATGCTGCAGGGAGAGCCGGGACAAGTTTTGTCCTGGCACTCTGTTTTTTTTTGAAAGGTGGGTGGGTGAGACAAGAGCTTAGTTTTACCTCTGCTGACAAACAAAAGAACATTTGTTTCTTTTCTCGGGGCTGGGAAATTCAGGGCTAGGCTCAGCACTGTGCGATCTAGGGTATGAGCACAGGTAGACAGGTCTCCTTCTGGGACTCAGTTTCCCAATCTAGAAATGAGAGGATTGGTAGATTTCTAAGGGATCTTCAGTGCCAAAATTTAGCTTAGATCTAATCATATCTTGAGGCTCCCGCTATGATTGTACCATCAGCCTCCCAGCTCAAGGCAGGACCAACATTCCTCTTCTCTCAAAGTGTTCCCACTTCCCTGGTCCTGGCTGCTTCTGTTCACATTCTTGTGTCTCCACTGGGAGTGAGGAGCCGTATCTTCAGCTACCCAGAGACTGACATCTGCTTCCATCCCCTGCCCTCCTGTGCCTTTCCCACCCCTTCCCTGATGGCCTGGAACACAGCAGGCATTCTCTGGCCCAGGCCTTTGGTGGTTCTGGCTGTGTCATTTCCCACACAATTCCTCTAGCTTCAAGGAGTGTCAAGGTGTGGAGCCAGGAGGAGCCAGTGTGCTGGGGAACAAGGGTACACCTTTTTCTAGGGCACATACGCAGCATCTGAGTCAGACACAGGACATGTGTGGTGAAAAGGATGGACCTCTGGGGCTGTGGTGGCAGCTATTTCAACAAAGGTTTTCTTTTTTTTTTTCTTCTTTATTTATTTTGTATTTTCAAGAAAAACAGTAAAATGAATTTAAAATGCTGATAAGTTAACAATAACTATAAAGAAGATAAAAATCATAAGCATGACTTATCAAGGGTAACAATGCAAATAAGACTGCTACACATATATTTACTTTGTGTTCAGCTTTCCCTCTGAATTTTTTTTTCCATCCCTGTATATCCCCATTCAAGGTCCCTTTCCCCTCCCACCACATCAGGTCATTTTTTCTTCTCCACAACTCCCCATCCCCTCCCTGGGCAGGGAACAGACAGTCCTATGGTCCCACTGACCCAATAATGCTTAGATCAGTCTCCACTCCTGGCAAATCCAGTTTTGTCCCCCCTCCCTCAAGAGTGAGTCAGGTGTTCCTATAGTTGGAGTGGGATCTGAAGGGTCAGTCCAGGGTGTTTCTGATCCCAAGCTGTTCAGTGTCAACAAAGGTTTTCATTCCACTATGGAAGTTCACAAAGGGATGGGAGTGGGGGACCAAGAGGGACGAGGTGTCTTCCAGCTAACCAGTCAGGTTAGAGGTACACACATGAGAAGATGGGGAGGCAGAGCAGAAATGGTGAGGATAGCCAGCAAAGCCCTGTGTGCTATGGTTGGGGTACAGAGCATGAAAATGGAATGGCCTGTGCCAGGCTGGGAGCCGGGGTCAGGAATAAGGTAGCTTGGTGGGCAGGACCTTCATGGCCACCACACTTGAGCCTGAGTCACAAGTCAGCGGATTTGCCTTACAAACAAAAAAACAGCAGAGATCTTTGTGTGAGTAAAATCTCATATCAATCACAGCTTGTGAAACTGAGCACAGAATACAAGCCAAGGGAGAATTTCTACTGGCCACTGTGCATATCTTCTTCAAATCTGGACAGCTTGTATTCTAGCCCTTAACTCCTGTTCACCCAAAAGACCTTTGCAGCTAGTTGTTAGAGAAGTTGAGGCTGCCTTGCTATCCCCTCAGAAAGTCTCAGTTTCCTCCTTGTTCACACAAGAAGTGGTTTGTGTTGACATATTCCTCAGCTCCTTCACCTGCTGCAGGAGGTGGTCTGCTGGTACAGCTGAAGGAAGCAGAGAAACAGTGGAAGCTTAGTGGCTGATTCAGCCGGGAAAAGATGAGGCTATTTGTTAAGTTATTAGCCTGCTTTCTGTTATTATAACAATATACTTGAGCTAGGTGGTTCATATAGAAAAGAGCTGTATTTGGCTCATAATTCTGCAAGTTCAAGGGTTTGCCAACAGCACTGGCTCAGGTTTAGTGATGACCTCAGGGATGATAATATCACAATCTTGGGAGTGAGTGTGAGATTGAGTGATTTTATGGCAGGACAGGAAGCCAGAGACTGGAGTTCAAGGAGAACTATGCTAATGCCTCTGAGGTCATACCCTCAATGTTCTAACAACCTCCCATTGAGCTCTACCTCTCACTATTGCCACACTGAGGACTAAGCTCCAGACCAGCAAATCCCTAGGAAGTAACCACGTTCAAAGCGTGGCATTCACCTTGTCCAGAAGCCACCATTTTCCATGTCCTGTGTTCCAGAGGATCGAGCTCCCAAAAGACTGGCCTAGGACGTGGAGAACAGAAAGAAAAGGGGATGTTACAGATTTCTTGTAGCCAGAAACACATCTGGGATTCATGGACTAGAGATTGGGAGGGATGCTATTTTCTATACCCCTCTTCTCTTTCCCTCTGTGGCTCATGGCTCCCTCTAGAGAGAAGTTGATCAAGGGGCTGATGACATGGTTCAGTGAATAGAACTTCTTGAGGACCTCAGTTTGGATACTGAGTGCCCATGAAAAAACTGGGCAAGGCCTCATGTGCCTAGGACCCAAGCACTGCACATAGGAGGAGAGACAGGAGGGTCTTCAGAGGCCTGCTGGCAGACAACCTAGCTGAAAAATAGTGAGCTCTAAGTCTAGAGACTCTGTTTCAAGGGATCAAGGTGGAGAGAGAGATTAGGACGTTTGAATCGCCCTTTGACTTATGCGCACGTGGACTTGTGTGGACACATGCACACATGTACATACCCTCTCACACAAACACACTAAAAAAAATCCTATTGACCCAGCCCAACCTCTGCTGTAAACACACACACACACACACACACACACCACCTTGGTTTTATTTTTTGGAGATTAGATCTCATGTGCTTACTGGCTTTGAACCACCTATGTAGCTGACACTGGCCTTGAGCTCCCGATGTCTCTTTTTAACCTCCTAAGTGTTGGGTTTATAAGCATGTGCCATCATGCCCAGCTGGTGGACCCTGCTTGGTTCAAATTCCATCCAGGAGGGGCTGTGGGGTCATCTCTGGGTCTTCCATGAGGTGCCTCCCTGGGCTGAGAGGGCTCCAGTGACTCAGGGTTGGGTCAGCCCAGGGCAAGCAATTCCAGTTTCTAATGGAGACAGCTCAAGGGGTCAAGTTTTTGCAACTTGTCCAGCTAAAGAGAATGCATTTTCTAATTGGTCCTCCAAGAGGAGGCATTTCTTTTCATAATTTGCATTATGTGCTGGCAGCTGCTGCCCCTCCAGGGACTTCCTTGGAGAAAGTAGACCTGGGCTGAAGGCTGTCTCTACCTCCCACTACCCTGCTGGACAGTCATAAAACTGAGAACCCTTAGCCACTATTGGATTGCCTCTCTACTTCATGTACAGACAGGGAAACTAAGGTCCTTTCAGACTGCATCCCATCCCTAAGCCCCATTTTGGACCTCTGGCCCAGAGATGCAGCCCTGCCAGCAGCAGCCTTGTGTGGGGCCCTGGGTCACGTGTTCTTACTCCCTCTGCCGTATTTAGAATCGCTGGATCAGGGGAAACTCTCCTCCCAGCCCTTGAGGATTCTTGGAAAGAATCGCTCTAGGGCCGGGCTTAACGCCCCTTCCATCAACACCCCAAAGCACAAGATAAAGCAAGTGATCTCTCTCCTTAGAGCACTGTGGGACCCTCTAGGCTTTTCTGCAGCCCCCTTGTCAGGATGTGGCTGTCAAGTCTATTGAAGCCCCTTCTTAGCAACCGTTCTGGTTTGGAGCTCAAGAAATACCTCTCTGTAGGCAGGTGGAATGGGGGTCATGGCCTCTGCCCTCCCCCGTCACTCTCCTTTCTGCTAAGGGGAACAGAGCAGCCCTGCTCAGGGGGTACATACTTCCCAGGCTGGAGGGAGAGATCAGGGAACCAGCTGGCTGCTAGGCAGGTCCCAGGTACTGACTGGCAAGGCTCAGGCTGGGGGCGGGACCTTGGAGGGAGGAAAAGATGGAGGCCAAGGGTCCGCATCCCCTAATTCCATTGACACAGGCTGCTTCCTCACTGGATAACTAAACGCAAAGAAAAAACAAAACAACAATAAACAAACCCAGAAAAACCAGACCTAGACAGTGGAGGATTTATACCATCAGCCCTCTCGGGCTCTGCCCCTTCAGCTCTTACAGAAGCCCACCTCCTCTCTTCCCCTCACGCCCTCAGCCTGGGAATCCATCCTGGGCGTACTGCACTCTCTCTCAGTCTTCAGCTTCCCACTCTCCTGGCTCCTTCCTCTCCTCTCTTCTGAGAAAGATTCCGTGTCCATCTTTCTCCAGCTTGCCTTAGCCTTTCTCCACTGCGGTCCTGGCTCACTGCCACCCTATGGGCTCGCACTCCATCTGGGCCTGCTCAGGTTGTTCTCTGCCTAGGAGGCTGCTCAGACCAAGGGCCCAGTGATCAGCCTGTCACCAAATCCAACAGACTTTTTCAGAGCTGGGACTCTGCCGTCTTCCCCTCCCTCCCTCTTGCATGAGCTCCGCTTGCTTCTCTTGACTTCTGTGCTTCTCTTCTGGTTCTCTTCCCGTCTTGCTGGCTCTACTCTTCTGGTCTGGACAGACGGCTCCTCCCTTCACACTGCTAGGGTGTCACTGGGTCCTTCTCTAAGTTCACCACATGCTCATCAGATTGTCCCAGCTCTCCTCATGTCTACCCCAGTATCTCCACAACTCTTCTTCTACCCCGTTCTGTCTTCTTACCCAGCACACCTCGTCCCCAGTTCTGGCATCTCCTCTGGGGTCTCTCAGTTCCAATATGCTACTCAGCACTTTCACCAGCCCAATGCCAAAAACAGAGGGTGTCATTCTTCCTCATTGTCCCTGAGTCCCCGTTCCTACAATACCAACAGTCCATTCAGATCTCTCTGTTCTCTGCTGCCTCTTGGCCAGTCCAGATCTCTATCATCTTCCGGATGAGTTACCCTGGAGCCTTCAAGTTAGTGTTTCTCATGCATCTCCAGCCTCCTCCGTGGGCTACACTGCCAGGTGATGGTCCTGATACACAAGCGGGACACTGTTATTTCCTGTCTCTGCTCCCCACTGGCTCCCCGTTGGATCACATTCCAGGACCAGGGGGTGCTCTCATGGATCTCACCTTCTCTGTGCTCTGCAATGGGCTGGCTTCACAGACTCCCACGTCTTTGCTGCTGGCATGTCCTGCTTACTCTGTGTGGGTCAGCCCTGTCTCCACCTCCACCTCAGTCTCTAGGACAGCCACCAGCTCTCCCAGGTGTCTCCGCTGGTACACTTGCCAATGTCTTGGGATCTGGATTACTTATTCCTGGCTTTACATAAACCCAACTGAGTGCAGATGAGATTAGTGTGTCTGAAGTGAGTGCGGTTCAGATAGCTTAGGGGGCAACCTCTTTCCTTCCGGCTGTGAGGTTCCCTGCCATCCTCCTTCCCACCTGCCACATGCCCAGCTCTCTAGCCTCTGAATATCTGTCCTTCTGGAACTGAGTTGATTGCTGATCTTCTCCCTTCCCACTCCACTACTGACGAGTCACCAGGCTAGCAAGAATCTACTTATCATTCAGTGTCCTTGACCTTTGTGCTGTGGGCTGTGAACTTGAAGCTCAGAGAAATAGTTTGATCTTGTGACCCAAGTGGTCTTGGGCTCAGGTCTTGCATTATGATGTTAGAAAAGTTAATACCCCCCCCTCTCTCTCTCTCTGTCTGTCTGTCTTGAACAACAGCTTTGTTAAGAAATAAGTCCTATTCTGTAGCACAACTCCCATTAAAGTACATATTTCAGACTTTGTGTGCACTTGCAGACTGGCATAGCCATCACTGGATATTTATATCCCGTTACCTCACTTATGTGCCTGGAGTATCATGGTAGGGACTGGGGAGGATTTGATGGAGAACATGCATGTGGAGGGCTGGTATTGTGCTGGGCCAATTTGAGTTAGCACACAGACCAGTGGTAAGCTGATGTTGGCATGACATCTGCCTCCTGGACAGTCCCCGTGTCCTGGCCACTTCTGGTAGTGATTTGAGGAGGTGTGGATGGAGAGTCAGTAAGAATTGTCATTGCTTTAAAGGTGATGACTTGATGCTAAATGCGGAGGAGGCTCATGCCTGTAATCTTAGCATTCAGGAGGTTGAGGGAGGGGGATCTTGAGTTCCAGGTTAGCCTGGTACCTAATGAGACTTGGTCAGCAGAAAATCAAACAGAACCCTGAGCTGGTTAATAATTGAGCCTCATTTCCACCTTGAGCTTTCATTTCAATCTGACATTGCCAAGGAAGTGCCCAGAAATCAGCATTTTTCTTTTTAAGACAAGGTCTCGGTGTAGTCAAGGGTGACCTTGAGTTTCAGGTGCTCTTACTTTCACCATTGACTGCTGGGATTACAGGCATGTGTACCATCTCTACTCTTGTATCTGGAGAAACTGAGGCCCCAGAGGAGCTAGAAACAATCGTCCAGCAATTCTCTTTGTCATATGATGAAGTCATACTCCAGAGTGACCAGACTTCCTCCCTCTCCCAAACTCTAGACCTGAGCTTGTGTTTCCTCAAGGGCATCTGGCATCTGTATGTGATGCCTAAGACAAAGACATCATTGAGGCCAGAAGCAGAAGAGGGTCTAGTCTCAGCCCTGCTATTGAGTCATTGTGGGATCTTCAGCAAATCTGTCAGTCCTGGGTTTCATGTCTTCATCTTGAAGACAGGAATAATTATTCAGGTGACAGAAACAGGGCATTGTTCATCATCAGCTCAAACACATCCTTTTAAATGAATTGAAGGCCTAGGGTAAAAAAAAGTTTATGTTCTTGCCAGTGATTAAAGAAAGGGAAAGTGAAATTCAGGGTTTTATTGTTGCTTTAGACAGAGTCCCAGGCTGGCATGGAAGTTACTTTATAGATCAGGCTGGCCCCTAAATTGTGGTGATTCTTCTGCCTTCAAGAGTGCTGGCATTAAAGATGCACACTGCCACTGCCAGCCGGTTTAAGGGCTTTGTGAGCAGTATTTGCCCAGTGGAGCTGGTCAAGGTCAGGGACAACTTAGCCAGGATGCGTGTAATGAGTTTTAGGAGATTCCACAGTTGGTTCAAAATGGCCACTTTGGTTTAGTGACAGGGTGTTTTGATGTTGGCTTAGTGTGAATTTCTGCTGTTTGTCTTCTCAGTGCTATGAAATTAGTCAGGGAAGGGAAGAGGGCCACTGGTGTAGAGAGATGATGCTGGGGGAAGGCCTCATCAAGGAAGTGGTACATAAGCAGGCATCTGAGTGAGTAAGGGAGCAACCCAGCAAAGCCTGGGGGTGGACATGCTTAGATGAGCCACTGGCAGGCCCTGTGGATTGAGTGAGTAAGAGAGCAGAGAGGATTAGGTGCAGAGGTGGACAGGCAGGGGCGGGGGCGGGGTGGGCAGGGCCTCGGAGGGCCTTGCTGGCAATGATGAAGAGTTTGACCTCTGGCTCTCTAAGCGTGACCTGAGAGTTTCCAGTAGTGATGGCTTCCAGATTTGAATTGTGAGGTCACCCCGACTGCTTGAAGGAGTGGGTGATGTGTGAGAGGGGAAGCAGGGAGCTCAGTGGGGTTCGGATTGTGGGGGCTCCATCAGAAGATGGAGGCTGGTCTGATAGAAGCTGAAGTTTGGGTCAACTGAACCCACTACAGAGCAGGAGGTGGAGAGTGTAAAAGAATCAGAGCCGACTCAGTGGGCCTTAGTTCCCAGGTACCATCACTGAGCTCCTAGGGAGGAGGAAGGGAGAGCTTATGGGATGTTGAGACTCGTTTAGGACATGTTTGGTCCCAGGGACTGATAGATAAGCCAAGAAGAGACTTTGAACTGGTAGATGGACATATGGGCTGGGCTCCCAGGAAAGCCGGCCACAGACTCACACTCGATAAAGGCCAATGTAGTAAGGGCTGGGGCGGGATTTAAAGGGTTTTTTTTTTTTTTTTCTGGTTTGTCCTTTTTAGAAACTGGACACACCTGTAATTCTTACTAGTCCAAAGGCTGGAGGATCATGAATTTGAGTCTCGGCAGTGTGGGAAGCCTGTTAAAATAAGTAAATAAGATATTAATGACTGGTGACAGTGGGAGCCAGTGAGATGGCTCACTGGGTTGCGGGGGGTAGTTGCTGTCAAGCCTGACAACCTGAGTTTGATCCCCAAATAATGACAAAATGAGAACCAAGTTGTCTCTGGCCACATATCTACTGTGACACAAACACACACACCATCTATCCATCTATCAATCTGTCCATCCATCTATCTATCTATCTATCTATCTATCTATCTATCTATCTATCTATCTATCTGTCTATCTATCTATCAGTCTGTCTATCCATCCATCCATCCATCCATCTATCTGTCTATCTATCTACTTACCTAAGTAAATGTAAAATTATTTTGAAAACAAACTGAGGATAGTGTTGCCTGCCTGTAGCCCCATTTTTAATTTAGGAGTTTGAGGCTGACCCTATTACTATAGCAAAGGCCCCTGTCTCCAAAAGGAGATGAGAGGGGATGGGACTGGAGAGACGGGTAATTGGTTAGGAACCCTGATGGCCCTTTGAGAGGATCTACATTCCTTTCCCAGCACCCACATGGTGACTAACAACTGTCTGTCACTCCAGTTCCAGAGGATCCAACATCGTCTTCCAGCTCCTCAGCTACTGCGTGCAGATAGTGTACAGTGGGCAAGATATAGATATTTGTGGGCAAGACATTTATACACATACTATTCGAATAGAGGACCCAAATTCAATTTCCAGCACCCACATCAGGCAACTCACAACCCACCCAGAAGTCCTGCCCCAGGGGACCTACCATCCTTTGGTGGCCTTTACAGGCACTGCACTTCGGTATACATACTCTCTTCGCTCCACATATACATGATTACAGTAAAATAAATCTTTTAAAATGTTAGAGACTTGTCTTACTTAGTCACTGTTCTATTGCTATGAAGAGACACCATGACCAAGGCAACTCCTATAAAAGAAAGCATTTAATTGGAGGTTACTTACAGTTTCGGGAGGTTAGTTCATTTTCATCATGGCGAGGAGTGTGGCGGCATGGCATGGACGGTGCTGGAGAACTGGCTGAGAACTAAATCCTGACCCATAGGCAGTGGTGGGGAACTGCGGGTGTCTTGGGCTTTTGAAATTCAAAGTCCACCTTCAGTGACACACCTACTCCAACAAGACCACACCCACTCCAACAGGGCCACACCCACTCCAACAGGGCCACACCCACTCCAACAGGGCCACACCCATTCCGACAAGGCCACACCCACTCCAACAGGGCCACACCCACTTCATCTTGGCCACACCTCCTAGTTCTTTCCAACAGTCCACCAACTGAGAATTCAAATGTATAAGTTTATGGGGGCCAATCTCATTCAAACCACCACAAGACCATAGGGTCTGAGACTGGAGCTCATTAACTGAGCCCTTGATTAAGCGCTGCAAAACAAATAAAAGGAGGCACATCAGTTATTATTGAAGCAAAGCTATTCATTCTCAAATAAAAATCTTAAGAAGTACAGATAGGCAAAAAAAAAAAAAAAAGCAAAAACTGAATCACTTCATTTTTGCTCGACTAGAGATAAGCTCTCCACTATTGGTACATATGAAAAACTTTATTTCTTTTTAAACATCAGGATCAGAGGTTTTGTAATCTGCTCTTTTGGGCTTAGTCTATTGTGGGTAGTGGATGCCTGTGTAACTATTGGAGTAGCAAGGAAAGAAATAAAGGAAGGGAATTCCGGATGCTCAACAAAGGACTACTATACCCACAGCTGCCTGAGGGCTTATGGACCTCTGAGAAAGGCAATGTGGGAACTGGGCTAGCGTGAAGGCCCATGGTGTTCCCACTGCAGCCCTGCTGATACCAAACTCCGTATCAGCTGCAGCTCCCATCCCAGGTGCTGGTCCTGTGGTTAGTGACCGAATCTGGGGAGTGGAGGATATACTTCCCTGCTCACTTACCTCGTGTCCTCGCTGACTCAGCTCTGGGCTGGAACTGGTCACAGAGGCCTCCATGTCACTCATTCATCTGAAGTCCCTACCGACAGCTGCTTCTTGCCTCCTTAATCCAGGGGCATTTCTTGTGGTGCAGCACCAGGTCCTGCCCTTCCAGTAGTTGTAAGGGGGCCAGGGCACAGACAAACCCTACTTTCAATTGCCCGTCAGCCCATATTACAGAGAAGGCTGGCTAGAAGAGGTCAATAGTTTTCCTAGGTGTGTACACATTCTCTCTCTCTCTCTCTTCCTTTCTCTCTCTCTCTCTCTTCCTTTCTCTCTCTCTCTCTCTCTCTCTCTCCCTTTCTCTCTCTCACACACACATACACACACAAAGTGTGCACACATGCTCGAACAAAAATAAAGATAAGTGGAAAGAGATTTGGGCTGGGCATGGTGTTGCACAACTGTAATCTTAGAACTAGGAAGACAGACAGGAGAGGAAGACAGAGTTCATGCTAGCCTGGATGACATAGCAAGACCCTGTCTCCAAAGTTAACAAAAGAAAGCAACCTCTGGGCACATACGGGGAGGCAGGCTCTAGAAGGAGAGTCTGCAGAAGGAACCATGAGCAGGGAGTCATGGAGGTTCTGGGGAGCAGGGAGAGCATGTAGGGCTGAAGGTATGCAGAGGCTCTGATGGTGAGGCAGCAGGAAGGCTGCCAGGTCAGTACACTGAGATGCATTTCCAGGGAACAAGCTCGCTCCTTCTGGTGTTTTCTGGGGCAGGTGTATGCTTCTTAGCATGCCTTGTTCCAAAGAGCCCACACTCTCTCAATATACATGCAGCCCTCCTGTGGGTATACATGCCTTAAGGCACCTGCATATGGACTCTTCCCACTTCCTCTCTGCCTGCGTGTGTGCGTGTGCGTGTGCGTGTGTGTGTGTGTGTGTGTGTGTGTGTGTGTGTGTGTGTGTTTTCCTGGCTCCAATCTCAGGTCAGCCCTGGGTGACCTGAGCATCCTTGGGTGGACCCTTCCCTGCTGTCGGCCACTGTTTCTTTATGTGCACCTGACAGCAAGGGCACTGTTGGATGAGTTACATTCTAGAGTTCCTTTCTCCCAGGGCCACTTGGTAGCTTCTCGCTGCCCACAGAGTCATTCCAGGCCTTTGTCCCCAGCTCCTCACTACCTGACCCCCTTTTCCTTTCCTTCAGCCCTGTGTTGCTGCTTCCAGACTTATTACATCCCCTTTCTTTTCATTTGTACTTGTGGAGGCCAAAGGAGGACATTGCACGCCCTATGATATCATTCTCTGCCTTATTCCCTTGAGACGGGGTCCTTCAGTGATCCCGAAGCCCATTGCGAACAGATGAACTGACTGCTGCTGTGATCTGCCTGTCTGTGACCCCAACACTAGGGTTATGGACACATGTGGTTATGCCCAGGCTTTTTACATGTGTATTCGAGATTTAAACAGGGGCCCTTAAGTTCAAACAGTAAGCGGGCTCACTGCTGCGTCTCTTCTCCAGTCCTTCTCTTCTCTGGCTGACTCATTATGAATTCCATGAAAACACAGAGCCAGAGCAGCTGTCTCTATTCTTCAGTGGAGCTACAGCTTCTGAGCTCTGTTGACCTTTGGAACACTTTACTCGGCCCTTAAAATGGAGTCCAGAGCCAAGGCTAGTGGGTGGCTGAGCCCAGGGAAACACAGCCTCAATGTTCTATTGCTAGCTCAGACACAACTGGGAGGCCTCTCTGCTGAGTCTTGGGCACACTAGGGTCCTCTGGACAGGGCTTGGGTGGTATCTGTGCTCAGCAGCCTGTAGCTTGCCCAATCTGTGACTCTACAGAACACTGGATTGTGTTTTCCAAAGAATTCCACCCCAGTAGTGACTGACTGCAGCCCCTGCCAGTTATGTTCCCCACCATCTCATCTTGCCCATCGTGTTCCAATTGCAGATTTTTACTGGTCTTCAGCTGCCTGGTGCTGTCTGTGCTGTCCACTATCCAGGAGCATCAGGAACTTGCCAACGAGTGTCTCCTCATCTTGGTGAGTGCTGGGAGTCCCCTTTAGAGTCTCCTCTGAGGCAGAGCAGCACATGAAACAGCAGAGCCTCTGGCCTTAGGAGAGAGGCTTCCTAGACTGGGGTCAGAGAGCAGACTGCTTGCCGCTCTCCGACCGTCATTCCTGGCTTTATAGCTAGTGCAGGGGGATCGCCTGTTCTATGTGAGCCCTGAGGATGAGCCCAGGATAGACTAGGTGAATAGGCACCGTTATGTACCAGAACAGAAACAAAACCTGTCCTGTAAACAAAGACACCAATAGACGGCCTTCTGCCAACAGAAGTGTCACTCAACCAGGCCTAAGAGTCTAGAATGGCAGGAAGGCTAAGGGCAAGGAGAAATCCAGGCATCTTATGGAGTTAGACTCTTGTGGATGGGGGCAGACTTGGGCTTCTCTTCTCCTTGGAGGACAAAGAGGAGGTCACCTCTCTTCTGGAATCCTCTCAAATCTTTCCAGGTATAAGAGGGACCTAACTAGGGGTTGGTATTTGTAACACAGGGTTGGGCGCTGATCTGGGTCCTGGTCCTCCACAGGAATTTGTGATGATTGTGGTCTTTGGTTTGGAGTATATAATCCGCGTTTGGTCGGCTGGCTGCTGTTGCCGCTACAGAGGATGGCAGGGCCGCTTCCGCTTCGCCAGGAAACCTTTCTGTGTTATCGGTATAAGCCTTCCCTACCCTGCCCTACCTCAAGCCTCAGGGAGGCATATTCATCTCACTTTTGACCCTGATCCTGTCTTCTCATGAATTTAATGGACCCTCCCAGTCTGCACTCCGCCCCCCCCCCTGCTTCTCCATTACGGTCCCAGTAGTCCCAAACCCCAGGCTTTGACTGGATGTGAGCTGGTGACTTCGACACCTCTGCCTTGCAGACTTCATCGTGTTCGTGGCCTCGGTGGCGGTGATCGCCGCAGGCACACAGGGCAACATCTTTGCCACGTCCGCGTTGCGCAGTATGCGCTTCCTGCAGATCCTGCGCATGGTGCGTATGGACCGCCGGGGTGGCACCTGGAAGCTGCTGGGCTCGGTGGTCTACGCGCACAGTAAGGTGAGGTTGAGCAAAGGTGCGGTGCAAGCAAGAGGCGGAGCTGGGGCGGGGCCAACGCTAGAGCAAGTGGAAGCTGGAGCCAGGCTGGGGCGGCCTAGTCCTGGCAGGACTGATGGGGACTAGGCCTACACTGGATCAAGAACAGTGAGTGCTTGGCAGGGGCGTGGCATAGCTGAGCTAAGGGGCGGGGCCTACGCTGGGGGGGGTCGAGTGTCAAGGCAACTGGAGCCAGCAGGGGGCGGAGTTTAGTCAGGGCCTCAGAGGTAGGGTTTAAGGGTCGCATCTGAAAGCCAATCACTTGGTTTGGAGAGGACTGCTCCCAATGGAGTGGGGAACTGGGTAGGTCCTAAGGGTGAGGCTGAGAAGAGATCAGAGTTGTGTGTAGATTTGCTCCCTGACGGGTACCCCTTCTAACCTCAGGAGCTGATCACCGCCTGGTACATCGGGTTCCTGGTGCTCATCTTTGCCTCTTTCCTCGTCTACCTGGCTGAAAAGGATGCCAACTCCGACTTTTCCTCCTATGCTGACTCGCTCTGGTGGGGGACGGTGAGTGAGGCTCTACCCAGGTCCATCCTTCCCCCTAAGAACTTCCCTGGACGCATCCCAGGTTCTGACCCTTTACTGCAGCGCCCAACTCAGGCATAGGGTGGAGCTCCTGAGACCAGTCTCTATGCTGGCCCTACCTACTCTGTTGGACCTGTTTGTGCCCCACATCCAGCCTTCACTCAGCCATTGTGACCTGTACTGCTTTTCCATAACGAGCATGAGAAGCCATCTATACCCCTCCAATCCTCTGAGACATCTGTACCCCTCCAGTCCCCCTGAGAAGTCCTTAAGATCAGTCCCCTTGGGCCACTATCAAAGTTTGATACTCCTTTTATCAGTTTCTACTTGTCCTTACTATACCTTCAAGTCTGGGCCCCTGTGCCCAGTCCTATGGGTAACCTGTTTGTATCTCCAGATTACACTGACGACCATTGGCTATGGTGACAAGACACCACATACATGGCTGGGCAGGGTTCTGGCTGCCGGCTTCGCCTTACTGGGCATCTCCTTCTTTGCCTTGCCTGCTGTGAGTTCTCTGCTGGTTGGTGAGGGGGGCTGGGGCCAAGGCCTGACCAGCCTATCCTAAATTTTCCTTGGTTCCTCAGATGGGCAGCTAGGGGAACATTTAAGTAGCCTCTTGCCCTCCTTCTTACACTTCCCACAACCATGTTCTACCCTCATAGGGCATCCTGGGCTCTGGCTTTGCCCTGAAGGTCCAAGAGCAGCATAGGCAGAAACATTTTGAGAAGCGGAGAATGCCAGCAGCCAACCTCATCCAGGTACAGGATGCTTAGGAGGCCCTGTGTGCTGACCCAACTTAAAACTACAACTCTACTTCAAAGCTCAGAGAGGGATGTGATTGTGTGTGTGTGTGTGTGTGTGTGTGTGTGTGTGTGTGTGTGTAGGGTCTTAGCTGGTTTTTTTTTTTTTTTATTGCTATGACAAGACACTATGACCATGCAACTCTTATAAAGGAAAAACATTTAATTGGGGTGGCTGGCAGTTTCAAAGACTCAGTTTATTATCGTGGAGGGAGCATGGCAGTGTGAAGGCAGACAGTAGCTCAGAGTCCTACATCTTGCAGGACGGGAAGTCGACTGAGATACTTGGCAGTATCCTGAGCATAGGAAACCTCAAAGCCTGCGCCACAGTGACACACTTCCTCCAACACGGCCATACCTCCTGATAGCCACTCCCTATGAGATTATGGGGCCAATTACATTCAAACTATGAGGGTGTGTGTCACATGCCACATTACAGACAGAGCTAGGATGCTGACTACATTATCAATAATGTTTCTCTGCAACAAATAGCTGGTTTTAAACTCCCTAGAGCCTCCCTGTTGCCAACGGTGGCCATGAACTGGGTTGGGGAGAGCCTGGACAAGTGTCCGAATCTCCAAGTGGAGACCTAACTGCCATCTTGAAACCGGGTAGTTGTCTCAGCCTGCCCCACTTCCGACACCTTGATACATTCACTGTGTCCTCAGGAAGTCATGCAAGAAGATGGCCCAAAGTTGGATTTTTAGAATTGCCGGCATTTAATGGGCAAGTGAGAAGGGAGCTAGTCAAGGAAATAGCAGGGAAGTGGCCGGAGATGGGAATGTGCAGGAAGCCAGGACATGTGATCTCAGCCTCCCTCAGTGTGATGGACCCATCTGAGGAGGCTCTGATCTTCGGGCTGTCACTGCCTTGGCTTCTCTCCAGCCTACGGGTGTGCAGAACTCCCTATACAGAATAGTTGAGGAACCCTGACACAGCGCACCTTTGCTTGCAAGCACACGACCCTTCAACCCCCAAACCCAAGCCTGACGACTCGGTCCCTCCTTATCTCTCCTTCCCAGGGTAGAGCCCCGTCTCTCTCCCTGCTATCTCCAACTACCAGCCCAGCCTTTTCTTCTTAGCATCCCTTGGGGCACAATGGCCACTGTCCTCTGGGAGTTGGCCTCCCCAGGGGCATTGTAGGGGCAGGCAGCTGGCACTGTCTCTGTTGAGAGACAGCTGGTATTGTGGTACCCATAATTAATGAGCGCTCTGGCAGCTGCTCTCTGGCCCATGCCAGGGACCCAGGCAAGCAGGAAGTAAAAATATTTCTGTCTTAGGAAGGCGCCAGGCTGGTGAGGTCACTCGCGGCAACCCCTTAAGGACAAGAGGCACCCAAAGGAGGGGAGGCATCCGGAGCTGTCCTGCCTAACAGTCTCCATATCTCCCTGCCCTAGTGGATCAATTCATCCACAGTCCTCCTCAGACTCCTCACCTGGATAGAGAGAGATGTTTTTTTCCTCTTATCTGACTGTAGTTCCACCTGCTTTAGAGTCCAGGATGATTGAAAAGTCTGTGGTCAATCATCTTTTCAGCTCTTCCTCAGGCCCTAGAAGTCCCTTGGTAGCAGTAGGCAGCTGGTGGAAATACAGCAGAGTTGCTGTTTGTAAAGCCATTCACTTAGTCAACATATTCCCTCCCCAAGCATTTGCAGAACCGCCTGTGTGTGCCAGATACTGTACTTGGCACTGAGGAGACAGTGGTGCCCAAGCTGCAGCTTATGAAGAAAACACTAACCAGACACCGTGAATGTGTATTTAGTTAAGGGACTAACGTGAGACCTTAAAGGACCCTGGTTATAAGTGTGCCAGGCACTGAGCTTAGGATAGACAGCTGTCTATATTTTATCTTCACAACATTTTGTTAGGTGAACAATGGTCAGTCTATTCTGCATGGAAGAATGGATTAGCAGTCCATGTCTGCCTGACCACAGACCGTAGCCCTTACTCAAGTGCTCATAGACCTCTGGCTCTGGTTCGAGTTTACTGGGCTACCTTGACAAAGTCATCATTTCTAGATCTTGGTTTTTTTGGCTGGTTGTGCTGGCGACTGTGGAATCTGACTTGGTCTCTGGTCCTCAGCTGGCCTGGGCCTGGGTTCCCTCGGGGCAGAGGGCTGGTGAGTGGCTAGGGACTTCCATGACACCCCATTCTCCCCATGCCTCCAGGCTGCATGGCGCCTGTACTCTACTGACACAAGCCGGGCCTACCTGACAGCCACCTGGTACTACTATGACAGTATTCTCCCATCTTTCAGGTAGGTGCTGCTGGAGTGGGAGCGGGTAGGGGCTGGCACTAATGCACCTTGAGAAGATGCCGTCAGAATTGAGAGAGGAGATTGCTCCCAACAGAACATGTGAGGCTGGCGTTTCAGGTCCTGCACAGCTTGGAACCTGTTTGCTCCTCTCAATTCTTCTGTGTCCATTGGGTATTGGTGCAAATTTGCCCCCCCAAACTGAGCCCCACACATGGAGTGCTGGCAGTCCACATGCTCATCAATCGGTGATGCCACCTAGGGAAGTGACAGCCATCTCATCTCCGCTCAGTCCCAAGTGCGAGCACATTAACTCGTACCAACCAATGTATCGCTGGTTAGAGCGGGTGCTATGGCAGAAACGTGTGTCTGCCCTGGAGCCCCTGTGTGTGACTGTGTGACCCTTGTTACTGTTCTGAGCAGTGCCCTCTGAGGCCAGCAGTGGGTCTGTTCTGCTGGCCAAGGCTGGGCTCAGGCTAGATGGGGGCGGCTCCGTGCCGGAAGTTATTAATAGCATCATCAAGGTGCGTGGAGCCAGGTGCCTGGCCAGGCCCTGGGGCAGGAATGAAGACTGCAGAGCCGGCTTGGTTGGCTCAGTCCCACGGGCAGGATGGCATGGAGTGCGTGCTAGACCAGGCTGCTGTGCTCAGCGCTTCTCTCCACCGTCTTTCCTCATTAGTTGTCCTTTGGCAGCTGCTGTGTGATCCCACTCGCCCATACCCGCACCTGCCTCTTGCTCCCTCCCTGTCCCACAGGCCTCCCAAGGGAGGAGCAGGAGGTAGGGCTGAAAGGGGGCTCAACATCACTCCTCCATCTCCCCATCTCCACACCTGACGGAGGCAAGCCCCTACCTCAGAGACAGATCTGGAAGCTGGATTTGAAGCAGCCCCTTTGGGAAGGAGGGGGATGTTCTAAGGGGTCAAGACCAAGAAAGAAAGAGAGCAGAGACTGAATGCTTAGAAATTGCCGTGGAAGTGGGGAAACTCTGGAGGGGGTAGCCTGGGTTTCCTGGTGAGAGAAACAGAGCCTGGTCTGGCTATGTGGGCTCTATTGGAAAGGCAGGTGAGGGGTGACTGGTGGCTACCTTCCTGGTTATGGTAGTAGCAAATGATCTGGGAGAGTTGTGGATAACCAACCCGATTCCTTCTCCAGGAACTCCATGGTAGGAGGAACACCACAGGGCAGAGAAGCTGGGCTGGCCACCCTATTAAATCTGTCTTTGGCTCCAGTCTCCTCCTAAAATCTAAGTCAGGGTGAGAGACTAAGGATTTCAGAGCTGCTGATGGTCCCTTGGTAGGAGCAGTCCTGTGAAGAGGAGCAGAGTCAGCTAGATTCCAGCTCCCTTTTCGTGTGGGTGCTTTGGAGTTGTGCCCAACCTGCATAACCATACCTAGATTTCAGAAACTTCTGCAGAGGGAAAGTTAGCCTCTCCACCCTGCTTATTCTGGCCTGGGGTATTTGTGAACGCCTTCAGAGGGTGGCTCAAGACTTGGCAGGACCTGGGCTCAGTAGCTCTGGGTCCTCTGGGTGAGGTGGGTGGTGTCTCCAAAGCCCTGCCTGGAGCTGATGGCGCCCTCTCCTGCAGAGAGCTGGCCCTCTTGTTTGAGCACATACAACGGGCCCGCAATGGGGGCCTACGGCCCCTGGAGGTGAGGCGGCCCCTGGAGGTGAGGCGGGCGCCAGTACCTGATGGAGCGCCCTCTCGCTACCCGCCCGTTGCCACCTGCCACCGGCCGGGCAGCACCTCCTTCTGCCCTGGGGAAAGGTAGGGGCCCCTGGAGGCTACCACCTCCTCTTGCTTCTCCTCTTCCTTTTCCATTTTCTGTCTCACTCTCTCTCAGACCTTCTCCAGCCACCACACGGGTGTATGGAACTGTTTGGGGGAAATCTCTGGTATTGTTGTGAGGCCTGGTAGTTGTCATCCGATGGCCAGACAGGTACAGCCTGAGGGTCCTCTTTAGAGAGGCCACACTGGACTTATCTTTCTGCTCTCTGGGTCTCCCAGGGTCTGAGAGGGAGAACCGTCTTCACCATTCTCTCCTGCCACCTCCATCGTTCATACCATTGTCCTCTTTCTTTCTCTGTTTCCACGTGTGCCCCCCCCTCCCTTCCATCCCTGCACCCCCATCCCTCCCGGGAAGCTGGAGAGAGGAGGAGGCCGCTGGCCCCAGGTGCTTACGGCTCAGGTAATCGAGGGTGCTTTTCTGTTCTGGGGTGTGAGGGCAGGGATCCCCTCCCCTGGCATGCTGCAGCTCTCAGGAAGCAGATGCCTGCTGGAAGAGAACTCTGTGACTAAGACCGACCGCCACAGGACCAGAGTAAAACTCCACCAGCGATTAACATGCTCATCTCGGCAGCTTTTCTAGAGCAGACAGGTCTCCCTGGGGCTGGCTCTCTCTGTCCATACTGAGATACTCTTTGCTGTCCTGTTGAAAGAAGAACGAGACAAAACAACACGTGCTTCAACTACATGTTGCTAACTGGAGGAATCCCAGGCATGTTAGGACAGTGGAAGCTCTCCTCACATCTTAGGAAAATGTGGTTGCTTCTGTGAGAGTGTAGCTTTGAAGTCAATGGTCAGTTCAGTTCCCTTATGTTCTTTCCGCTCCGCTCATCTTTTTCCTTTGCCTCATCCCACACTCCATCCTTGCGCTGGCCAGGTGGACGTCTGTTCCTTGAATCTGAGGTGTCATTAAATCCAGGTCTGATATTAGCAGCCAGGGAAGAGGCAGATCCCTCCACACACAGAGAAGCTTGCCTCTGCCGTGTGCCTGGGGGAAATCATCAATTAACTCTACTCTTGGCGAAACATTGACACTGGTCAGCAGTCAGAGTTGTGTCCAACCTGCATAGAGTTATACAGGCTGCTAAAGGGTTCTGGGGACTCCGTTTGGGGCCTAAGGAGCTTGGGGCATGGATTGATGGGAATGGTTGAGAGTAGGGTCTTTTCTTTGCTCTCAGTGAAGGCTCTTACTGGCCAAGGACTAGGCAGGTTTGGAACTTTGGGGAAAGGAATGATTGGCCACGCTAGACTGGGAGCTCCCTCTGAGAGAAGCCCATGGTGTATCCTGGCTTGGGTTCTCCATCACTGCCTGCAGGTACTGTGCTTCCTGCCAAACCACAACTTCTAGCCAGAAACTCACAAGGTTTGGCATTCTGGCAACCCTGAGCAGGGCCAAATCTGGGCTCTGAGATTCCAGTCCATCCTTGTCTTCCTTCACCTGAATCACAAGACACTAGGGATGGATGGGGGTTTGGGCTGTGTCCCTTAATGGCTCTGGGTCCTCAGAGGCCTGGGAACAGGTTAATGCTGAAAGCCTGGCATTATTAACACTGTGTCTGTGTGCTCTGGAGTGTCTATGTCTGTGTGTCTGATGGTGGAATGACTCAGGAACCTGGGGTGGGGGTCATTGAGCTGTGGCCTTTGGGTCTGTCACTAGGCTCAAGCCAAGTGGCCAAGTCCTTAATCTTGGCTATCTTGACCCTAGGAAATGGGGTGTAACTCCTGCTAGGATACCCCCAAACACATGCATGTACATACAAATGTGCATACACACATGTGTACACTGCTACCTTCACCTTCCACCCTGGTTTGGACACATGGAACTTGGGGATCAGCCACACTGAGCATGTTTTCAGAAGTGGAACTCCAAGGAGCAGGACTTTCTGGGAATGGCATTCCCAGAGCCAGGGTCTCCCTTTGAGGGTTATGGGATTAAGTTCTAAAAGCCTGCCTTCCTGACTGCCTGTATCCACATCCCATGGAGCATGTATTCAAAATGCAAAGGACGGGACTTCTCCATCCCATGGACTCAGTCACTGGAGAAGGGACCCTGAGTTCTGCAGGTTTAACATACACCAAGGGATGGTATGTGGAGCCTGGGCACCTCTGCATCCTGGGGTTGGGATGGAAGGTGAAGCAAGTGGGGATCTTTCTCTCTCTCCAGCCACAGGAGGCCAGCCCCATCCTGGCCGCACTCCGTGCTCTGTCCACTTGTCTTTTTGTCACTAACCTCTCTTCGTGTCTTGTTCTCAACTTTCCAGCCAGATGTTTAGTAATAAGCGGAGTTTCTTTCGGATCCACGCCAGCTGGAGACCGAGGTACCCCCTCATCTGCTCTTCCTGTCCCCTTTCCTCCTTGCTCCCCCCAATTTAGGGGCTGGAGAGGGGGACAGGAAGGGCCAAGAACAAGGTGCATGTGCCTGCCGCCTGCAATCTGCCTTGGGGCCCTGAGCCCCCTTGTCTTCCTGGGGAATGCCTCTGCCAGGTTTAGGGCATGGGCCCAGTGTCACAAGGGACACTGACAGGAGCTTTGAGGATTTGCTGGCTATGCTGCTGACCCCTGTGTTATCTTGGCTAAATTACTTTTGGTTTTTGGACCTGTTTCCCTTCTGGAATGGGCAGGTTGAATTAGAGGCTCTCTGAGGGTCCTTCCCACTCTGACCTGTGCCAACCTTGGGATTAGTTCCCTGGCTTTCCACCACCCACCTGGGAAGCTAGGTACTTGAAGGGGCTATGCCCAGCACCCCTGTCACCAATTTCAGACCCCATCTCTATCAGCTGCATCACAACTACATTTGTGGTACCTGCCTCATGCCAGGCCCGGCTCTGTGCACTGGGGAACGGTGATGAATAAAACATGGCCCCCAGAGAGCTGCAAAGAGTAATTGTGGTTCAGTGCATTGAGTAGAACACAAGAGGGAAGCGGAGGGCTGTGGAGCTGAGCTCAGACATTGAGCCCAGCAGCAGCCCTGAAAGAGGTGGCTGTAGGGGAGGGTCCTCAGGCCAAGGAGTACTGCATAGAGCAAGATCAGAGGTGACAGAGCAAGCAGAGCCATGGGGGAGGAGCCTGCAACTCAGTATGGCCTGATTTGAGAGCAGCCATGGAGCCACTCTGGGGCAGGACAGGAACATGAAGAACCCACAGACCAGTCACTATGAACCTCATTCTCTTGGTGTTCAGGTGGCCTAGGTTTGTGGAGCCTTGTGGTTGGGGATAGGACAGGGCCCCGACTAGGCTTCTGGTGAGAGGCAGCCATTCTTAGAATTGTTGTTTCAGGCCAACATCTAGCTCCAACTTGCCAGCTATGTGTCCTTGTGCACAACACCTAGTTTCCTATGCCTGTTTCCTTCCATGTAAAATGCAGGTGCTAATGGGGTTTGCTTCTGCTAAAACTGACCGGCTACTCTAAGTGTAAGTTGGCCTCATTTTGTTCAGTGTGTTAAGAAGGCCTTTGGGGTGTGGCTCAGCTGGTAGAGTGCTTGCCTAGAGTGCATGAGTTTGCTTCCTAGCATTGCATAAACTGGATGTGATGGTGCATGCCTATAGTCACAGAACACAGCGGGTAGAGTCAGACAGATCAGAAGTTCAAAGCCATCCTTGGCTACATATCAAGTTTCAGGCCAGACTGGGCTACATGAGACTACATCTCCAAAATAAAAAATTGATAAAAGAAAAGCCATACTTTTGAAAAGTAGTTTGGAAGCGGAGAAGGATGTAGCTTTATGGCAGACCTCTCAGGTTCGATCCCCAATCTTGGAAAAGAAAAATCAAAAGCTTGAGAACATGTCTGTAGGAAGTAGGGGCTCCCTAAGGGTGGCGCTGAAGAGGCTGGGTTAGACCTGCCCCTCTACAAGTAGAAACTGGAGGTCAGGAAGGACCAAAGGTGGAGAGGCCAGTGGTAAGGCTGTTTCCCTATAGTCCCTGAAGAGGAGCTGTGTGGAGCAGCACAGGATGGGTGTCTGCCTTTCTTAGCCTGGCTGAGGTGGGCAGAGTTCCCCATAGCTGTGAGTACAAGGGCTAGCTGGGTTTTCAGGGTAGTTGGAGAGCAGCCAATGAAGGGTTTATTCCCCCCCTTCCCCTTCCTCCACATCTTTCCACCCCCATGCACTAGTACAGCCACTCCCCATGCTTCCGGGCACCATCAGCCCCCCCCCCCATTTCTCCACCTCAACACTGTTAACATTTTGAATTCGATGACTCTTTTTGCTGAGGCCTATGACATGCATCTTGGGATGGTAGACAGAAATCCTGGCTTCCATTCAGGATGTAGCAGGAGAGCATCTTCACAGAGTGAGAATCCAGTGTTTCCATTGTCAGGTGCCTCTAGGTGGGCAAGATTGCCCCCAGCGGAGGACCACCACCATAGTTTCCACATAGTTCCTTGTTCTGGGAGAAAGGCAGTCTCTAAAGTCAGAGAAAATGGATCCTGACCTTGTTCTTATTTTAGGCAAATCATTTTTCTCTTTCTGCATTTATAAAATAGGGATGGCAAACTCAGGGATGCTCCAAGGGGAGGCTGAGAGGTCTAAAAGCATCAAAGCCTGCAGATGGACCCTGTGTGCTCTAAGACGCCCAGGAAGAAAAGAGCTGCTTGGTGCCTATCGTGTGCCAGGTTCCTTCCCGTTTTCTTTTAGCTTTCAGGCTCCAGAGAGGCTGACGTGGCCTTTTTCTGGTCCCTGCCCAAGGAATTGGAATCCAGGGCTGCTCTGGGGGAAAACAGTGTCTTCTTGCATTCAAGAAGAGCCAAGACCTTTGACTGGCTGGAAAGTTACAGAATCCCTAAATCAGGCCAGAAGCTCCCTCCATCACCGGAGAATCAGCTAGAAAGGGACTTTGTAAGGATCTTAGTGCAAGCCTCAGCCCCCTTTCTCTGAGAGTCCTGCCAGGTGTGGGCATAGCCTTGTTATACGCTTTAGTAACAGGGGGGCCATGCTTCCCCAGAACATCAAGGAGCGATCTGGCGTTCCAGTCCTTGAACCAAACCCAAGGACTCTTCCAGTCTCCTTTCCTTCCCTGTGGAGGAGCAGAGGACAGGGTGGTCTTGCATGGCCTGGGTGGATGCGGGTGCTTGCCAGCATGAGGATTGCCCCCAGGAATGGATCTGCAGAGGCAAGTTTGGGAAAGCCACACTCAAACTTCTCTTGGAATTTTTGGGTATGTCTAAGAGATCCCAGGAATGCAAAGAACATGGTGAATTCCTTCTAATAGCTGGTAGGCTCTCAACTTGTGACTTATGACCTCATCTCCTAGGGCAGGGACCCACTCCCCGCCCCCAGGCTAGCCCCATCTGGGTCACCTTCCTAAGGTGGCCCTGGTTTGGTCCACTCTCTTGCCTCACCACCCAGGCACTGCTCTTTGCTCTATGCCCTAGGCATAGGGGCCCTGCCTCCTGCCTCATACGGCAGCTAGATTCTGTCATCTGTTCATCCCTTGATCTGAAACCCCAGGCAGTTTCTCAAGCCTTGTCTGAACCTGGCTGGTGTTTTTCTGCGCTATGGCTCTAGACACTTGGAGTGGGGACCTTCAGACCTACCAGCAAGGGTTCTCCAGCAGGGGAAATGGTATGGGATGGAGGATGCTTGCTGAGGTCTTACCAACAGCATTGCATGGTTCTTGAACCTCTTGGCCACAGAGTTACTCTACCAGGTACTGGTTAACTGGAGCCTGTCTGAAGGAAATGGAAGCCTCCTTCTGATTGCCCTCCAAGGTTTGGGGAAATGATGGGGATCTGGGTGCAGGAACGGAAGTGAGAGCAAACAGTCTTACATACACATGCGTTCATAAGCACACAGGTGAGTAGGCAGAAAGGCGGGCCTTCCAGGTGCTCCAAGACCACGAGGGAATGATATCAGTCTTGGAAAGCAGAACTCAGACAGGAGAAACCACAGGAGGACAGGTTACTACATACAAATCCTCACTGAGGTGACCGGCAATTGGCATGTCCTGGACATTCAGACCCTCAGCAGGGCATCATATCACACACACCCCCAGCTAACAACATGTAGAAATCTGGGATAGAGAGACCTTAGTTTGCAGGGTTCTATTTATTCAGCTGTGCTAGGTCCTAAAGTTGTGACCTGACCAGTGTGGAATAAGATAGCTCCAGCAGTGTGTGTATGTGTTGAGACAGGGGTAAAAGACACATCTATGCACACTGTATATACACATGGGTGGCTATGTACCCAGGTACTCATGAACACACACACTTTCTCACTTCCACAAAGTCAACCCCCGGCTATGATGAGGCCCTGAGTTTTGCTCTGTGTGCCTGACGAGGTGATCTCCTACAGGGTGACTGTGCCCACGAGGTTTGCTACCTCCTCACCCTTCACCCATTTACCTGGGCTGGTCCTGGATCCTCTGTCCTCCTGCCTCTCACTTCCTTCCAGTTTCCCTCACTGCTTTCACTCTGACATCTGTCCTGTGTGACCGTTATCTGTCTGGGGATGGGAAAGAGTGGGAGGTGGGTCTGGGGAAAGAATATGTCCCCATTGACCTATCTTCCTGTAGGCAGGAAGTCAGGGCCCCCTCACCACACCTGACAAAGTAACTGGTGGGAAATCTAGACCCAATAGCTTCCCCTAGATCAGCTAGGTCAGCTTTGGTCCCAACTATGTGCTTCAGAACCAGCTAACTTGATTCTCCCTGGCCTGCCCTGCCCTGCCAGCAACCGGATGGGCATCAAAGACCGCATCCGAATGAGCAGCTCCCAGAAGCGGACAGGTCCCTCCAAGCAGCACCTGGCACCTCCGCCAATACCCACCTCACCAAGCAGTGAGCAGGTGGGTGAGGCGTCCAGCCCCAGCAAGGTGCAGAAGAGCTGGAGTTTTAATGACCGAACCCGCTTCCGGGCTTCTCTGAGACTCAAGCCCCGAAGTTCTGCTGAGGGTAAGCCCCAGAGGTCAAGAGCATCTGCTGGAGGTGGCAGGGGCTGGGGAAACTGGCTTAGGTCATCTGCTCTAGAAAATGACCATTATAACTTCTTTGCTATAATGCAATCTCCAGAATGTAGGAAAATCAAATGAGAATGTAGAGGAAGGAGGCTTTTGACAGAGCACAGGATTGGAGCCAGGCTTCCAAGATTTGGATCTTGGCTCTGTCGCTTCTTTTTTTTTTATTTTTATTTTTTTATTTTTATTTTTTTTTTATTTTTTTTTATTTTTTTTTGTCGCTTCTTTTTTAATTAAATGATATTGTACTTGTTTTTGTATTTATGTGTCCGTGTCTGTGGGGCAGAAGTCAGAGGATATGTGGGAGCTGGCTCCTTCCCACATGGGTCCGGTCCTGGGGATCAAACTCAGTCATCAGCCTGCGTGCCAAGCGCTCTTATCCACGGAGCCATCTCGCTGGCCCTCCGTCACTTATTTTAGATACGTGACCACATCTCTCTGGGTCCCACTTTCCGTATCTGTAAACTGGAGGCAATAACTACCTATTTCAGAGAAAGAGTCTGAGGAGTAAGGCAATCCTCGAAAGTCAAGCAGGAGAGTGTAATTCATAGTAAGTGCCCAGCAGCAGCCAGCTCTCAGGGCGCTTTGGAAGGAGTTACAGCCTGTGTGCAGCTGCCCACTGGATGGACTCCATCATGCCTCCTCATTCCGCTTCCGCTCTGTAGACACGGAAGCTGAGACTTTCTGCATATGCTTGGGAGAGCTCTTATCCTGAAGCAAAGCTGGGCAGCAGTGTTGTCTGCTGTCACCTGTACCCAGCCTGGCCTGCTGCTGCTGTGGCTGGGGGTCTGTCACAGGCTATTTCTCCACCGGTAGAGGAAAATGGTCCCTTTGAGTTCTAGCTCTTCACCGGGACATAGGTAAGAGGCTGCTGTGTTCTGTGCCTCAGTGTCCTCTTCTGGAAAATGGGAGAACTGTTTGGGGTTTCCTGACATGCCCCTTGCCCCTGCTGAATATGCTGCGGGCTCTTGGTAGAGAAAGAAATGGTAAATAGATCCAATGGCAGATGAGGACAGGATGCTATGGAGGTGAGGACAGGATGCTATGGAGGGTGAAGACAGGACTCTATGGAGGACGAGGACAGGATGCTCCCATTGTTCTTGGAGAGAGGGATTAGCTCAAAGTCTCCGCCTGTGCTGTGCCAAGATTCTGAGGACTGAGAACTCAACCTTTTCCTCCAGAGTTACTGTTCACTACAATCCGATGGTTCTTTGGGAGGCCTGACCAATGGAAACCTAGGCATGCAGGTGCCTGGTATCTCCTTCCCTCTGTGTGGTGAGGAATGTACATCCTCCAGAAGCACAGGGTACTTGCTTCTGAAAAGTTGTTGCTCCGCCTTGCTTTAAGGGTTTTTCTTATGGCAGATGTATGCAGGGACACTAGCTGGAGTTCCCTCCCTCCCAACCCACCTCATTCCCAGCTGGAAGAAAGGACCACACAGGACTCTAGGAAGAACATCAAATAAATGCCTTTTTCCTGGGGAGCAACGCATGCATTTCCTCCAAGGCTGCATCACCTTTGCCCCAGGCTAGCCCATATGTTCTGTAAAGCAGCTGCCACTCACCTGTCATCGGGCAGATGTCTGCATGGCCTGCCCAGGCCTGGAAGAGGCAAAGGGCGTGTAACAGAGTTAGTGAAAGGCCACAGGAGCCTGGTCTGCCTTGAGCCTCAGGAAGGTTCTGGGCCCTTTCTACATCTCTGACCTCTTCTTAGTACCTGCTAAGGAGACGGGGACCAGAAATGTCTTCTTCTACCACCCCTTGGCCCTCATGTGCCATTCCCGTCTTTCCAGAGGGCCACTCAGAGGAAGTAGTTGAGGAGAAGAGTTACCAGTGTGAGCTCACGGTGGATGATGTCATGCCTGCTGTGAAGACAGTCATCCGTTCTGTCAGGTGAGGCTGAAGCCCAAGGTGAGCAGCCCTCCCACCTGTCACCCGTCACTGCTCCCCATCTGGGCCTGTCCTCCTGGCCAGGGCTGGCGCAGTTCCCGGGGTGCCAGCTGCTACCTGCCTGGAGTGCAGGGGGTGTGGGCAGGGAGCATATGGCTTCCAGCACCATTTGCTTCTGCACAGCATGCATACCCAGAGGGCCTGGCTCTGGTGGCCAGTGGTATCTGTCCTTAGACGGTACCCTCCCCACCACCCAGCTCAGCCTCTGGGCTTCTCTTTCCCCACAGTGAGAAATCCTCTTTCCATCTCTCTTCAGAGGCACCTGCTAGACTCTGCCTACTTTACACGTATTTTTCTTCCCAAGTCTCAGGCCCAAGCTCCTTTTGCACAAACTCACTCTTCCCTGGTATCTTGGCCTCTCTCTTTCTCCGAGAACATCCTTCAGTATTCTTCAAATCACAGGTCAAAAACTCAGTGAAACTGTCAGTGTGTCATGGTCAGCATAAAAAAAAAAAAAAAATGAAGCTGGGCATAGTGGTACAGTTCTGTGCTCCTACTGCTTGGGAGGATTGGGAATTCAAAGTCATCCTTGGCTGCAAAGACAGTTTAAGGCTATCCTGGGCTACAGGAACTCCTGCTTCTAAAACCAAATAAAAAGAAAGAAGTCAAATTGAATGTCTCATACTCGAGGTGATTATGCTTATGAAATTGGTATTTCAGTCTGTGTATGCATGTGTACTAGTGTGCAGGTGTGTTCTTTATTTAACTTTTGGTCAGATTGAAAACCATAATAATTAAGTAGGGGCTGGTCTTCTGTACCCTGTACCAATGCCCAGTGTGGATCTGGCCCCAGCTTCCTGGCGAGGAGTCCTGCTGGGTCTGTTTCTAGCCTGCAGCTGGGCTCTGGAGGCCATAGGATCTCAGATCTCTTGACTCTGTTCCCTGGCTCACACCTGCCCACAGTCTCTTCTTGTATTGCTTTTGAGATCAGCAGGCTGGGTGTCTCCCCACACCCCAGTCAGGCCTTTTCTCACCTCTTTTCATACATCCTGTCTCCCTTTCTGTGACCACCATCTTGGATACAGTATCTTAGCTATAAGGGTCCTCATAGCTCTCTGCTTGGTACCCTCCCAGCCTCCCGCCCCCACCCGGCAACACACACATCCAGAATGCCCCAAACTGCTCCTCTGACCACCTCCCCAATCCAGGCAGTTGATACCACTGTCTACCCTGTCTCTAGCCATAGGTAGGAGTCCACTTGGATGTGGACTCAAAGTCTCTTGTCGGACCTCGGAGTTGCTCACGTCTGTCTCCTCCTTCCACTCCCCACTGTCTCCTCCCAGCTCAGACCCATCCTGAGAACTAGTCTTCCTGCCGAGACCACAAAACACCCGACAAAGGTCCCTCCAGATGTTGGCAGAACAAGCATGCTGAAGCAGAGTTGGTGGCTCCTCCTTGCCCAGCCCACCCCTTCCTCACAGCTAGTCCCCCTCCCAAGTCTCCTCATGCTTCCCTGCCCGTCTCTGGGAAGCTTCTTTCTTCAGAGCCACTTTCTTGCCCCTGGATGGAAAACACCACCCAAAGCTCTGTCTGCTGAGACCCTCCCTTCCTGCAGCTCCCAGCTCTTCGTTCCTATTCTTTAACTCTGGTTCTTGCCGCCCCACAATTGCCTGCATCCCCCCATCCTCCTACCCTAGACCTGGGTTCTCTGTAGGATTGGATCTAACTCTCTTTGGGTGTCCAAGACCTTGCACACACAATTGCCAAGTATGCATAGAGTGGACGCAACATTTCTTCCCCCAAGCCAGCAGCAGCAGCAGCAGCAGGTATTCTAGAAGCTCCATACCCCATTGAGCTAAAAGACAACGGGTCCATTCCCTGCCTCCCCCATTAATGTCGCTGCAGAGGCAGGCATATGAGAAAACGCCAAGCCAGCCTGTGAGTGTGCAGGGCAGGAGAGGAGGCTGGTGGCTAGGTAAGGAGGCTAGGGGATCCAGCAGAGGTTGTTTGGAGTGGTTCAAGCAGGTGACCTGAATCTGGACAAAGGGGCAGAAAAGGGTCTGGAAAAAAAAAAGTCCCCTATAGGAACAAGAGCATCCACCAGAGATCCCCCTCCTCTAACAGGATTCTGAAGTTCCTGGTGGCCAAAAGGAAGTTCAAGGAGACACTGCGGCCATATGATGTGAAGGATGTTATTGAGCAATATTCCGCAGGGCATCTGGACATGCTGGGGCGGATCAAGAGCCTGCAAACTCGGTGGGTATGCAGCTTTTGAGAAGGGAGGGGTGAGGAGTTGAGGGTCCTGGCCCAGGTGAAGGGGCTAAGGACCATATCAAGCCATCTGTGCTCTGCAGGAGAAACTGCTCAGGTGGGCAAGGTCTTCTAGGAGGCTTCCTGTCCTACATCTGTAGTCTCAGCACTGGGGAGACAGAAACTGGAAGGCCATAGGTTAAGGTTAAGGCTGTGAGACTCTGCTTCAAAACAATAGAGAAATCGGAAATCAAACCCAAACCAAAATACTCTTGGCTTGCAGTTTATAGGCTGCTTGGAAGCTGATAAACAAAACCTCCGTCATAGTCCTCTAGATGAGTCCAGTCCATATTCACGCCTAGACAGCTTCCTTAGAATGCCTGTCTCTGGGTCTAGAACTGACCTACAGTAACCACTGACATCTGCTTCTCAAGTAGTTACCTTGAGTCAATTCTTGCCTCTAGAATCCTGCATGTCCCCTAGGTCCAGGATTAAGAAAGAACTTTTATGTCAAGTCCCAAATTGCTCGCTTTCCTTTCTTGCGTGTCCTACTTTCTCATTGTATGTGTTCATTCATTAGCTCAAAAAATGACAATTGAGGTGGAGCTTAGTGGTACACACATCTTCAATACCAGCACTGGAGAGGCACAAGCAGGTGGATCTCTGTTAGTTGAGGCCAGCCTAGTCTACATGAAGAGTTTCAATTCAGCCAGGGCAAGATAGGGAGGTCTAGAATCAACAGCAACCACAGTGCTGGATGCAGGAAGATCAGTGGTACAGCCTATTTAGAGAGGTCAAAGCCAGCCTGGGTTACAAGAGACCCATCCCATCCAAAAGGGGGGGGAACCCAAGTATTGTGGGAGGAAAGAGTGACCAGATGTGGCTTCTGCTGCTGTTAGGTCAGGTAAATAAGGACTGAGTTGATCAACTGGGTTTAGCAACATGGAGTTCACTTAGGGGAGGGGAAGTCTGTGAGTGGCTTCAGAGGGAAAGGAAGCCGGGCTGTGAGCAGAGGGTGAAGATAACCTTGTGAAGGGGCCTGAATAGGGTGGGATGGGCTCTGATCTTGCCCGCCTTCCAGCGTTCTCTTTCCTAGCCTGTCGTTTCTCACGTCGTTGGCCTCTGCTTGTTATTTGGAGAACTCTCAAAGCAGGACTGGTGTCTCCCAGACTCAGCCTCCCTTGGACAGGGAAGCGGCCTCTTCCCACCAGATCGGTCATTCTTCCCTGTCAGCAGTCAACCAAGGGTTCTTGTGGAAGGGCGGCGCAGTGAGACTGGTGGTCTCTTTGATCGTTTCTTTACCTCCACAGGGTGGACCAAATTGTGGGTCGAGGGCCTGGGGACCGCAAGACTAGGGAGAAGGGCGATAAGGGGCCTTCGGACACGGAGGCGGTGGATGAGATCAGCATGATGGGGCGCGTAGTCAAGGTGGAAAAGCAGGTGAGTGTAGAGAGGTCTTCCACCCGATGGCTGAAGTAGCTGTCCAGAGTACAGCACCTCTGCAGTGTAGAGCTTTGGCTCCTGGGGACCCTAGTAGGGTCCACATGCTGAGTTCTGCTCTGCAAGCTCCATCTCACAAACAAGCTGGGCTCCAAAAAAGCCCACTCTCTCTCATTCCTAAAGGATCCCCGCCGGGTAAACCCGTTTTAACCACGCCTCCTTCTTTGTATTCTTACTGTTTCCAAGCCCCGCCTCCTTTATACGCTCCGCCCCCAAGCTCCGGCACTGCACCTTCCAGGTTTATCTCTTCCCCAGCTGCATCCCACCCCCGAGTCCAAAACCACCTCAAGCCTCGCCCCTCCCTGCCCCCCAGGTGCAGTCCATCGAGCACAAGCTGGATCTGCTGCTGGGCTTCTACTCCCGCTGCCTACGCTCTGGCACCTCGGCCAGCCTGGGTACCGTGCAAGTGCCGCTCTTTGATCCCGACATCACCTCGGACTACCACAGCCCAGTAGACCACGAGGACATCTCCGTCTCCGCACAGACGCTCAGCATCTCTCGATCAGTCAGCACCAACATGGACTGAAGGGCTTCTCAGGGGCTGGGCAGCCTTCGTCTGCCCCTCGGACACACCCCGAGGCCTCTGGACTCCTCTCTTACTTGAACTCGCTCCCTGACAGGGAGAGAGGCCATACACAGTATTGAGCTGTCTGGGTGGGAGAGATACCTGATACCAGGTACCAGCGCCCCAGGAGTACGAAATGCCAGGCCACGTAGTGGGCCACAGCAATGTCTGACTGGAGGCCTCTGGGCACTCCAGAACCCTGCCGGCTCCATCAAGGCTCAATGTGGCCCGCCTGGCAGGGGCTCTGTCCAGGGAACGGGAGCAGGGCGCTGGGGTCCTGGTCCCTGAACCAGCTTCTAGCTATGCAAGGTGAGGTCTCCAGGCCCGCCCTTCCAGGCAGAGCAGGAAAGCCCTCCTGCCAAGCCCTTCCCCACTAGGGGATGAGCCCAAGGTGCCCCCACAGGTGCCCACAAAGCACAGGACTCTGCCATAAGGTAGATGGGCACCATATATGCAAACTATATTAAATATGCAACTTTGGGGACCCCCATGGGGTTCCTCTGCCTCTCCCCCACTGGGAGATGGGCCCCAGCAGTAGCTGGTCTCAGGCTGCTTGGCCATACCCAACCTCCATTCTTTGGCTTATCATCCATCCCACCCAGCATGGGGCCTAAATCTCCCTGTCCTTTCTCAAGGACAGTACCTGGGCCTTTCTGACTGCCCCTTTGCAGGCATCACCCCAGGGGCTCCCTCTTGCTGCTGGATGTCCATTACTACTGGTCCTCCAGACAGTTTTGACAGTCAGCACAAGGTCCTGTATTTTTTCCAAACTTACCAGACAGTGGCCCACTACCAGGGACACAAGCATGGCCCTTCTATTTCTCCAGCAGAATGCCTCACACAGTGACACACACAACCACACACCCTTGGAGGCGTGAGCACAAAACCACTTGGCCTCCTGGGCAGGAGAAGGAGCATCCATAAGTCTCCCCAGGCCCAACCTCAGTTTTCCTTGCTCCTCAACAGGAGTCCAAGAGTCCTCTGGTTGACCTGAGGACTACGTTGGCAATCCCCACAGCATAACTCAGACCTAGGCCTCCAGATCTTGTCCACCACTGGAGAGAACCCAGGCACCCTCTCTTCCTAGTCCCAGAGAGAACACTATCCCATGCTATACCAACTGCAACTGGCGCTCACCTGCACTGGCCTCTGCCCCACTTTCTCACTCCAATTGGCAGTGCTACACATTGGCACAAACACCCAAACACTGCAGGCCTCAGCACCAGCTTTGGATCTCACCCTTCTTTTCTTCTTCTGCAAAGCCAGGGCTGGTGGCAAGAGAGTGAGGGGTGGTGGACTAATGATAATCCTGGGGGGTGCTGGGGAACAAGGGGCTGAGGCTGAACTGTCCGCATCTCATACTGGGATCTGCATGTACCAGTGCCAGGGCTTGGGTTGAATCTTGCTCAGCCCTATGGTGCCCAATCTCTGCCCTACCATCTGCATGTACTATCATGCCCCGGATGGAGCCCATCCTGGTTTGCCTCACTTGCATTGCACTGTCCCCAGAGAGCCACTCCACCCCCTCAGAGACAGAGCCACTGAGAGGGGCTGGAGAATAAGATTATCCTGTGACCAAAGGAGACATGGGAAGAAGCCCTCCCTCCTTCCACGATCGAGGCCCCCCCACCAACCCGGTTCTCAAATATGCAAGTACCTCACTTTGTTAACTTATTAACTTATTGGTTTCATTAAAGTTTTCAGTAGGAAGTGATTGGTTCTGGCTGTGCTCAGTGGCTGGGGGCTGAGGCTCTTGATTTGATGGTGAAAATGAGATTTGGAATTGTTGTAAACCATAAAAGACCAACTCCATATGACTCAAGGAAAAAGAAAAGACACATTGTCCCAGATAACTAAAGCATCTAGGGGAATACATTTGACTTCACAGGCAGGTAAATCTAGGTGCTTGAACACATATTAACTCCTCTGTTCAGCCCTCCTCTCAGGCAGATGGATCTCTTGTGAGGATCAGTACAAAGTAGATATCACTTTCTTGGTGATTTGCCTTGTCAAGAAACCAGAAACAATAGCGGGGACATTTTGTTTGTGAGGGATTGTTTGTTTATGTTTTTGAGACAGAGCCTCTGAGCATATCTCAGCCTTATGACAGACAGTAGACTTTTCTCTTTGATTTCCAACAATTTACATAATTCATTTTGTTTATTTACACACAATCATTGGGAGTGAGAAGAAAAAAAAAAAAAAAAAAAAAAAGGAATGTGACAGTCTCTACATTTAGCACCAGGACTCAGCCAGGGCAACTAGCCCTTAGTTTTTTTAGACAGTGTCTTTAGGTATTTATTTAAACAGGATATGTAGGTAGCCCAGGCTGGCCTCAAACATGCAGTGATCCTAAGTGCGTTTCCCAGCACACACAGCCTTTTGTTCTGTTGGCTCTGGGAGGAGAGAGAAACCATTCACTTCTAGCATCTTTTCAACTGCTAGGGAAGTTTAGACCAGACTCCTAGGGCTCCTTAGCCATGGGAGTCCCCTGTGGCAGGGGCATGGTAAACAGTTAAAATTTCAAGTCACTGTCAATATTTCACAATAATTCTCCAAAATGGCTTAGTGGTCAGAAAGTCAGCAGCCTTCTCCTTCATATAAGCAAAGGTCTTATTAAACTTGAGCCACCTGGGAAGTACCACCCTGACATTTATGGATCTTGCCAAATGATGCTTGCCACCCAGAGGGTCTCCTCAGTCTATACCAGCTCATCTCTAGTTGTCAGAGTGACCCAGGTGACCTGAGAGATGGACAGTTCGAATTCACACCAGTCCCAGAATGGTATGTATTTTAACAAGGAGGGTTTACAGTGAGGAGTAGGTCACAGTGCTGCAGGCAGAGCAAAGAACAGAAAATCCTGGGTTACCTAGAGAAAGTTGTTAGACACAGCAATCCTTCCTGGGACTGCAAAAATGTAGGAAGCTATTGGGACCATTGAAACTCACAAGCTTGGTGCTGGGGATGTGGTTCAAAGGTAGAGCCCTTGTTTGGAGTGTGCAAAGTCCTAATTCAGTCCTGAGCACTAACACACACACACACACACACACACACACACACACACACACACACAGAGAGAGAGACAGACAGACAGACAGACAGACAGACAGACAGACAGACAGGTTTTGGAGTATGGAGACATGTAATGGAAGCTCTGGTGGGGATACAGTGAGACTTGCCTATTCGAGCACTTTGACCACAGAGCCTTGCGGGAAGGAAAGTAAAAAGGTCTCCACATCTGTCTTCTGACCTTTTCCTGCTATTTCTTTTTTGTTCAAGTCATAGTGTCACAGGAGCTCTTGAAATCTAATGATGACCACAGAGTCCCTGAATAGTCAACAATGGAAAACATCAACCCACACATATCAGCCAGCCATTTGACAGTGTCTCCCACCAAATAAGACAAAAGTATGCTTCACACAAATGAGATTCTTCTAACTCTTTCCCTGTAAAAAGGGAAAACACGAAGTCCCACAGCCCTTTAAAAACTATTTCATTTGTTTGATTTTATTTTTAACTATGTGTGTGAGAGGTATGTGAATGCCCTTTGGTGGGTAGAAATTCCAGACTCCCCTGGAGTTGGCGATGAACCTGGGTCCTCTGGAAGAGCAGTGCACACTGTTAATAGCTGCACCATCTCTCCAGTTCCCAAGCCTCAGTCTAACAGAAACATTCATCTCCAGGAACTAGCCAGCCAACCCTTATTGGGATGGTATTAGCTATTCTGATTCAGCAGCAATCCTACATGCAACCAAACACTGACTTCACACTACAGTCTTTTTAGGAGGCTGTCCACAAAAGGACCACTCTTGCTCCAAAGGGAAAAAAGGGGGCTTATTTTGAGCCAAGTATGGGTGACCATGGTACAGCGATACAAATTCAGGTTGCCCTGAGTGACATCTTTATTGTGGAAGCGGTTACATGAACATTTATAGCCATAGACTAAAAGACAGTCATAAATCAATGCGTTTAGCAGATACATCGCTAGGGACAGCAGGTGAACGGGAACAGTGCCGCAGGGACATCTTTGCAGAGGTTTCAGATTTGACCTGATGACATTCTTAACTTTTAGTTGGTGAAAGCTAGATCTTAGAGGTGATAGTTTCCAAAAATTTTACCTAGCAACCACAACTTTCTCCTCCTTCCTCTCTCAGTCCCTCTCCCCACCCCATCTCCACCCTCTGCCTCTTCCGCTTCCTCCCCCTTTTCCCTTCCCGGTCCCTCTCCCCTTCTTTCTTCCTTGACCCCTTCCCTCCCCTACTTCTGTCCCCAGGGTTTCATGTATCCCAGGCTGGTCTCAAACACATAGCTAAGAATGACCTTGACTTTTCTGATCCTCTTACCAGAACCTCCCAGGATGCACCACTACACTCAGTTTGTAAGGAACTATTGATCAAACCTAAGGTTTCATGTATGCTTGATAAGTACTCTACCAATGGGATTAGTCCCCAGCCCAGAGGGCAGCAATTGTATTATTTTTCTCATCCTTTTAATGCAGCTGACAGACAATATAAAGGGATGTGGGGAAGAGGAATGGATCATGGTTTCACACAGTGTAGTCTATCCCAGAGGGGAAGCTTGACTGAGTTTACAGTTTAGGGAGCACATGGCTTTTTACATCTTGTCAGAGCAGTACCCAAAGACCTCAGGCTGAAAGTTATAGCTTATATAAGTTACAGTTTATATCTCTCACGCTCTGGTTCTGTGGCCGTGGGCATCTGCCAGCTAGAGTCCAAGTCCAAAATGTCCCACAACAATCCCTCCCAAACAGCGCCACCCTCTGGGGCAAGTATTGAAATGTATAAGCCAGCACAGGACATTTATATTCAAAACATAACTGTGATAAATGGCGATTACATTAAAAGACTAAAGATAGTAGCAGATAATTGTGTCTCTTGCTCTGCAGCTTCCCAAACACCACAATCAGGGTTCTAGTCAGTCCCTCTGCAGAGTCTTCAACACAGATGTGACTTTTAAAGGGAACTTTAGTTCATAAAATTGGGGGGGGGGCCACAGGAAAATTAATGCTGTTGAAAAAGAAAAAGGTCACAAAATCCCAAGCAAAGAAGAAAACGTGCATAACTACTATAGAATTTTTTTTTCTTTCCTTCTTTGGTGGCGACTAATCTTTCGTAAAGACATATTTCTTTGTGCAAAATATGCCATAGTTGGTGTATAATTTATTAATTTTTACCCTCCCTTTAATCCTTTTGTTGGCTAGCATTTGATGGATTTTTTTTAAAGATTTACTTTTATTTCCTGTATATGGCTATTTTGCCTCTGTGTATTACATGTGTGCCTGGAGCCCACAGAGGACAGAAGAGGATGTTGGATCCTCCATAACTGGAGTTACTGGTGGTTCTGAGCCATCATGTGGGTGCTGGAAATCAAATCCTCTGCATGGACAGTCAGTATTCTTAACCACTAAGTCATCTTATCCAGCTCCTGGTCAGTGTTCTCTACATGGTAAAGTGACCTAAGTTATCTCTGAAGGGTCTGAATCCTTGGTCTTCAATGGCTTGAGTGTCATAAATTTTCATTAACTTTTATTGTTGACTATGGCAGTAAAGTAACCATGGTGAGTTAAAGATAGACCTTGAGTGTAATTATAAGTGTGTGTGTGTGTGTGTGTGTGTGTGTGTGTGTGTGTTGGAGCGGTGCTGCTGAGGATCAAATTCAGGGCATCTCACTTGACAGGCAAGCATGAAACCACAAAGCCAGACCTTCATTCCCACAAATGTATTTTTTTAAAGATTTATTATGATTTTTTTGTATACACATGCCATAAGAGGGCACCAGCTCTCATTTATAGAAGACTGTGAGCCACCATGTGGTTGCTGGGAATTAAACTGAGGATTTCTGGAAGAGCAGCCAGTGCTCTTAACCTCCGGGCCACCTCTCCACCCCCGCCCCTCATAAATGTTTTTTTAAAAAGAGAAGCAGAGGGAGTATGCATGCACAGAAAAGCAAGTGATTTAAAGACAAACACCAAGGCAGGATGATGCTACCATAGCAAACAGCAGCTGGAAGTCAAGGATTGGGTGTCCCCTAGTGCTCTGGAGGGAGTATCTGAAAAGTTTAAACCCCTTGACAGTAATGCCATCAATGTAATAATTCAGATCAGGTCAAATTAATAAATTCGGGTTTAATCTCAGCAGAGCATTCCTGGGTAGTCCCAGGAGAACAGGAGAAACCAGGAGAGGAAGTCTGTGGGCCAGACCCAGTATTCTCCAGGGGTGGAGCCATTGCTTGGAGAGCTTTCTCAGGGGCAAGGTCTGGAGAGACGGAGGGGGCGGGGCTTCCACCTAAACAGTTCCCACACCTCGGTTTAGACCTAGTGACACTGGCCTTGGATTTCTGTTGATGTTTTAAACCACCAAGTTTAAATCGTCTCATTGCAGTAGCTACAGTAATCACCCCCATGGGTGATCTGAATGGGGCCTGCTGAGAGGGCCATTCTCATGACTTCCTTGTCTTCCTGGAACTTTACGTTCTGTGCTTGTTGGTGAGAAGTGTCCAGTGGAGCCCACCCAACACAGGTGTTGGGGGCCCACTGGGGAGGAGAGATATAGTAGGTCTTTAATGTTTGTTTCTGCTGGTAACAGGTGAGATATGTTAGCGCTGGCCTCATCAATCTTGGTGAGGTAAGTCCATGTGCTTGATCCACAGCCCGTGTTTTGGCCTCGGTGGCACAGGGAGAGCTGGAGGGAGGCGCGGGCTGTTAGCCATGGAATGCGCCATCGTGTCTGACTACTGAGCCTCCTCTGTTGAGTCTTTTTCAGGAAGATTTTCTTTGAAACACAAATACCTCTGAGTTTTGTGTCATGGCTGAAAGCCAATCTGAATACCTCATCTGGTGTTCCTTATTTCCAGGCCTACAGTTCTGTGCTTCCTGGACCATTCCATCCAACTGATATCCACTGCCTAGGAGTCAGTGTCCCCCTGTCCCCCCCCCACTTCTTGTCATCTCTCAATCCAGACAAAATAGACAGTCAAGCACAAGGCAAACCTCTAATCCCAGCACTTGGGACGTACAGGCAGGAGGATCAGAAGTTCAGATTTATCCTTAGCTATGGAGTAACTTCAAGGCCAGTCTTGGCTACATGAATTTCTAACTCAAACAAGAAAAAAAAAAAAAAAGCCCAGCCAACCAACCAACCAACCAAACAAACAAAACCCCCCAAACCAACAACAACACCAGGGCCACCAAGATGGCTCAGTAGGGTCAGTTGTGATGGCTCTGATCTTTCAAAAGGCCAAGGCCAGTGGATCTCTATGAACCTGAAGCTAGCCTGGTGTACAATGTGAGTTCCAGTCCAGCCTGGGCTACATAGTTAGACACCTCCTCCCCATCTTAAGAAAGAAAGGACGAAAGGAAGAAAGCATTATCAGAAGTTTCTGTCCCACCAGCAACTCTCAAACACCTGGCAGCTACCTCTCCATCCAATAATTGCATTGGAGGCTTAATATTACTTATAAATTATCAGCCATTAGCTCAGGCTTGTTACTAGCTAACTCTTAAATAACCCATATATCCATTTATATTTAGCCACATGGCTTGGTATTTTCTCTCAGTAAGGCATTCTCATCTTGCTTCCTCTGCATCTGGCTCTTGAGTCTGCTCTTCCTCTTCCCAGAATTCTCCTGGGAATAGGTCTGGTCACCTAGCCTTAGCTACTGGCCAATCAGCATTTTATTAAACCAGTTCAAGTGACAAATCTTTACAGTGTACAGGAGCATTCTCCCACAGTAGAAAGAAAAAGGAAACTGCTCAGCAGGTGAAGGCATTTGCCACCGAGGCTGATGACCTTAGTTTAATCCCAGAACCCAGAAGAAGAGAGAACTAACTCATGTTTTCCTCAGATGTCCACACCTATGCCAAGGTTCATATATATCACTCCAAATGGAAAACAAACAAAAACATTTCCAAAATGAGGTTGTTGGTGTTTCTAGAGACTGTTCTAGCTAGTGGAACATGTGCTTTTTTACAACTGCTATAGCATGTGTAAAAAAGCACTTGAAAGTGTGGAGTGGAAGAAACAGAGAGAAAACTCTGGATGTTGTGTGTGTGTGTGGGTGCTCAGGGAGGGAAGTGCATGATGGGACATTTGAATTGGGGGTTGAGAACTTGTGAGACTTTGATATGACCTTGCACCCCTGTGATCCCAGCACTGGGGAAGCAAAGGCAGGTGGGAGTTAGAGGCTAGCCTGTGCTACTAGCAAGGCCCTCTTTCAAGAACCCTAGAGATGGGACTGTAGCTTGGTCATAGAGTACTTGCTTTGTGTAAGGTGGGTCCAGTCTCTGCCACAGGCACACAATCACATTCACAGATTTGCAGTTCATAAATCATTCCAAGGAAACAGGAAGTGAAGGTTTTCCATTAGAAGCCACACTGAGGTAGATTTGTACTTTAAAAAGTTTTCTTTCTAGGCTGGCTGGTGGGTTTTCGGGAACAGACTGGGTGTGGGAAGCGGCAGTTAGAAGACCGCTACAGGCGTCCAGGCAGGGATGTTAGCAGCCTGAACAAGTCCCATGGCGGTTCACTAATTGAGTAAATGCCTATTGGGCACCTGCTGTATGCCAGACCCTGGCTCAGCAGAAAATGCTGGATGAATAGGCAGAGGGGGATGAGTTACAGCCCCGAGGTCATTCAGGCCCTGGGGGAGACAGATGCTCCATTAGTCAAAGCATACACAGGTCGCTGTTTGCTGTTTCTCTTCTAGGTTTGTCTGGCTCAGCATGGAGAGTTTGCAGGTGGCCATGGGAGTCCCAAACTACCATCACCTTGAGAGCATACAATTTTTAGCTTGATGTGTCATTTATCTATTGCTATGTAACAACGCACCGTGACGCTTAATGACTTAAAACAACAATTGCTTTATTTATTCTTGATTTCACAGTTCAGCAGTTCTGTCTTCGAATCAGCTGAGCTGTCTTGCTAGCCTCACCTGGGATCACTAATGTTCTTATACTCTTCTGGCATCTAGCCTACAGCTGGTTGCTTGCTACAGTTTGAATACCCCAAAGGTTCATATACTAGAAGCTTCTCCAACTCTATGGCAATGAAGAAGTGGTGTAGACATTCTAGCAAGTGGGGTGTTTGTGTAAAGTAACTAGGTTCTAGAGAACTACCCTCAGAAGGGATTAATGAAGGTCTTCTGGGATTGGATCTAATTATAATTGGTTGGGAGCCTGCTACCTCCCCCAATCCTTCTCCCATGTAAGCCGCTAGCTCTCATGGGCAATTCCCACTATCATGATGTCATGCACAGTGAGGCCCTCACCAGCATAGATGTCAATATTGTACTCTTGAGTATCCAAAACCCTGACTCCTTCCTTTGCATACCTCCTTCCTTTATACAGTACCTAGCACCAAGTATTTTGTTACAGCAACAGAATGGGCCAAGAGGATAACTTAAGATGGTTTTACATGTCCAGTGTTGCATGTACCCTAGTTGGCCCACAGGCTGGATTGTTTATCTGACCCCACATGGCTTCTCATCCTCTTGTAGGCTAGAGTAGTGGGTTTTATTTTGTTTTGTTTCATGACCAGAGCACAAAAGCAAACACCTCTCCAAAGCCAGGCCCAGCAGCCATACCAAACAGCCTAGGATTACAAAGTGTTAGGGCTCAGCTCATGTGGATTGCACTGTGAAATGTTTCATACTCTTGCAGAGCAATGAGGACCATACTGCATATTTCTTAAGGTAGATGACGCCATGCTCTTTTGACAGGTCCTGTGTTAAAATAGCATCTTTGTCTCCCCTGAGAAGCTGGAGAGCGCACCTTGCCTTGCCGCCCACCTCTTGTGGCCAATGGGATTGTGGAGCTGCATGTGGGTGTGTTAGTCTACAAAACAGATACCACAGAGCTGGCAGCTGGCAGCCCTTTATTCCCCTACAGTTCAAGAAGCTGAGAGTCTAAGATCTGGGGATAAGAAGGGTTAGCTTTGTTCTTAAGTGTTCTTCCTGCGCTGGCCGTGTTTACAGTTGTTTGACAGGAGCCCTGCATTCTTGAGGATCTGGTGACCCTGGCCTCCCCTTCTTTTAAGGACACTATCTTTGTGGCCCTTGATAGCAACCCCACAGAGACTGAGTCACCTCCTTCAAACCCTGTCCCCAAATGCAGCTTCATTTTCAGCTCCTAGGGATCAGAACTTCACATGTGAGCCTTGGGGAGATACCATCTATCCCATCACACCTGGAGCAGCATTTAATCCACCATCTGCAAATGTTCAGGGGTAGAGGGCTGCTTTGGGTTTGGTCTTCTGTCAGAGGTGGACACATGAAGACACCATAAAGCCAAACGTTTGAAAGGCTTATGTGGGGGCTGGAGAGATGGCTCAGTGGTTTAAAGTACTTGCTACTCTTCCAGAAGACCTGAGTTTGGTTCCCAGATTAGGAGGCTCAAACCATCTGTAATTCCAACTTCTAGTCTCCCTCAGCACCTGTCTCACATGTACATATCATGTGAAGGTGTGTGCACATGGGAAAGCTGCATTAGCACCGCTCTGCAGCCCTTGCTGGATGCTGAGTCTGGCACCTGAGAACACTGCCTCAAACCCCTGTAGAGGCCCTTGAGTTTAGCCCCTCTTTCCCCTACTTCGGGAAGGCGGGAGGGTGGCAGGGGTTGGTATGTGGTAGGGGGGGCAGGCTAGGTCAAGAAAGCACAGGCTGCCAGTATGGGGAGCATGATGCCTCATCAGACCACACACACACACACACACACACACACACACACACACACATGCATGCACGCACGTACGCACGCACACGCCCCTACATACAATAAAAAATAAAAGTATTTGGGTGTGGTGGCATTTTAGTCTCAGTACAGAGGCAGAACCAGGTGGATCTCTGAGTTCCAGGCCAGCTTGGTCTACAGAGTAAGTTCTAAGCTAGCAAGGCTACATAGGTAGACCCTGTCCAAACAAATAAACAAACAAACTAGCAATAATAAAAGTCAATCTTTAAAAACCTTATTTGTTTAGACTTAGATCCTGTGTTATAACATTACATGTTTGAACACCCATATATCAAATGGTGTCAGTGCATAGGTGGCCTCAGTTCTAATTCTGCCTCAGGCATGGAATACATGCCCAACATCTTATAGCTACCCAAATAAAGCAGGCCTATTTTAATGATGCACTGTTTACCTAGTGATTAGGGTAGTAGTTTACAAAATCTGAAAGTCTGTGTGAAATCTTACACATCTTCCCTCATGGGGCAGGCACTTGCCGATCTGTCTCATGGCAGATCCTCTGGAAAGTTCTGAGACCATGGTGTGTGGAAGAGGTACATGAAGGAATATGCTGGGAAGATCTGTTTTGAACAGTCCACGTGAGTCTGTTAAATGGGTAATAGGAATTTATTAAGCTATAAATTGGGAAGATACACTCACGACAAACAGAACCAATTGAACAACGGAAGTGGTCCTCTGTTCTTCCCAGGAGCAAATGCATCTGGCAGTCCAGTGTCCAACCATCCCAAGAAAAAAGCCTGACCATGCTCCTTTTACCTATAAGGGTTCCCATATGCAGACAAAGAAGCACTGTCTCTTTCTGTGTGGATAGCCCAAGATCACAGGCAGAATGAAGACCACTGCAAAGATCCTTCTAGATGGAAGGGAGGGAGAGCAGGGCTGTCAGGGGAAGAAGCCCATATATTGATATGGTACTGGGATAGGAAATTTGTTTGCTTTGCAGTGTTATCAATTGATAGTGAGGCAATTTTACTAGAAACACACAGAGGTCAAATCATGTTGCACCTAACAGAAGATTTTCTCAAAGCTCTCTACTCGTCTTTGATTTTGTCCCAAATGGCTCCCCTATGCACTGGCTACTCCCTTCTCCCCTCCCTTACCTCTCTTCTCAATAGCCTAAAAATGGACCTAAGACATGGAGGATTTCATGAAAGAGCGATGTTGCTAGAAGTGACCCAAGGCCTGAGCCCAGACTGCTGCACATGCTCAGAATTGAGTGAAATCTGCCTTACATCCCTCTCACGGCCCAAGACTCCCTCAGCTCCTCTTCTGGTACCAGGACCTCCCCACTTCCTCAGATGTGATGCCAGCTAGATGAGGACAAGAAGCATCCATTCTTTTTTAAGTTGTTATGACATTTGTCTGTTGTGTGAGCTGACAACATGCAGGGCTTGGTTTTCTCCATCAGGTTGGGTCTGGAGATCCAATTCATGTTGTCAGTGTTGGTGGAAAATGCTCTCACCTGATAAGTTGTCTCCTGGGCCAATGTGGTGTGTGTGTGTGTGTGTGTGTGTGTGTGTGTGTGTGTGTGTGTGTGTGTGTGTGATGCAATGCACATGCAGAGGTCAGAAGAGGTATCAGGCATCCTGCTCAATCACTCTCTACATTACTTCTTTGAGACAGTTTGTCTTACTGATCCTGGAGCTTGACCAGTGGCCAACAAACCCCAGCAGTCCACTTTCTACAGTGCAGGGGTCACCCAGATTTGTACTGGATGCTGGGATCTGAACTCAGCTTCATATACTTACACACAGCAGCACTCCTAGCCACTGAGTTATCTCTCCAGTCCCTGAAAAATGCATTTCATGTTTGAAATTGTTAACATTCTCCACAGACCAGGCTGGAAGAGAACAGAACAAAACCAGGTGGGAGTGATTATCTCTTACCCAAGAAACTTCCTCTAGTCCTTGTTATGTGTTTCCACAGCCACAAGAGGGAAGTAAAGACCTTGGGTGTTGCAGCACCAGCCTGGAGTCTGGAAACAAACTGGGCTTTGGGGTCTTAGATGCCCTACCTGGAAGGTTTAGAGGGCAGGCACGAGGCTGTGTTATCAGTCCTTAAATTTAGTTTTGCTCTGACACATCAAGCAGTGTTATAGCCTCCATGGTCGTGGTCACAGCCACTCGTGAACTCCTCAGTCCCTGCTTCCCCAGAGTGAGCGGTCCTGTCTAGATAGAAATCAATGCAATAAAGCTTAGATACCTCAGAAGGGGATAAGAACATTAACTGAAATGAAGTAGTGACAGTTTTGGGAGAGGCCTGGGGCTGAGGCCACCAGGAAGGTCCAAGGCAAACAGAGAAAGGCTTCCAAGGCCTCAGGAGCCCCATTCTGCAGATGAGGGAATGGAGGCTCCGCTCCCAGAATCCAGAGAGAAGCATGAGTCCCTTAACTTCCAAGCAGGTTCCTGAACAGCTTTTCTTCCCTTTGCTCCTTAGTCTGCCTGTGTCGTCTTGGGATGGGTGGGAGAATGGGTGTGGGAGTTTTGAGAATGTGGACGTTAACAGGGTAACGTGTGTACGTGTGTATAAAACTTTCTGAAGTCCTCAGAGCAAAAACTACACAGAGCCACACAGTAACACAGAACAGTCCTGCAGAGTTCTGATTTGGGGTTTGTGATCCAACTTCAAGGCCTCCCCATACACTCTATATTAAACTCTTGCCCAGATTTTGGGTTTGGTACTTGGCTTATCTCAGGGAATGGCCCTGGGAAAGCAATGTCCTCAGCTCCTTCATCTTTAAATTCGAACCCTGAAACCACCTCCCGCTCAACGCCTCGGGTCATTTGCATGACTGGGCATTGGGCTGAACCCTTCCTTCTGCCCCTGAACTTAGCCATCTACACAACTGTCAAACCCAGTCACGCTTGTTTAGACACTCACAGAGACAATATGATGTAGGTTTGGGTGTGATCATCCTGTTTGCCAACCAGGAAGTAAGCTCCAGCAAGAGCTGGCTTGCTCAAGATCACACAGTGTAAGTGACAGAGCCCAGATTCAAACACATAGTTCCCTATACTTTCCTTACTCAAAACTCCATCTAAGAGAATGGAAAATATCAAAGCTTTGGTGTTTGAGGGAATTAAGCTTCATTCCCAAAAAAAAAAATCCATGTAGGTGGTTCAGAAAATGTCACTTGGTGTGGTACTGCCACCTGCAGAGTAAAGAGGGTTATTGCACCCTGCATCAAGCAGGTGTCATTAGGACATTATTGAGATTGCAAGATCTACTTTGTCATAGCAGGCATAAAAATTCTATTAGACTACCCAAAATAAAGATTCTCTCTCTCTCTCTCTCTCTCTCTCTCTCTCTCTCTCTCTCTCTCTCTGTGTGTGTGTGTGTGTGTGTGTGTGTGTGTGTGTGTGTGTGTGTGTGTGAAGGAAGCTTATGTAAAGTAGTTTTTTTCCTTTTTGGTTCTATAAGAAAAAGTGACCAGCCAAAGAAACCCACCCTAGCCCTGAACCCAGAGCTAGTGAAAGAAACCCACCCTGAATCTAAGACCTGAGTCAATGAAAGAAATACTTTATCCCTGAACCCAACCAAAAAGAAATGTGGCCTTACTCTGAAATCAGCACCAAAGAAACACTTTGGCCCTAGAATCAGAGCCAGTGAAAGAAATATGCCCTGGTCCTGAAATTAGAGCCCCAATGCCCCGAAGAGCCAGTGAAAGAAACATTTCAGCCCTCAAACCAAAAACCAAATCAGGGTAAAAATTCTGAACAATCCTCACCCTGGAAATCTTCCTTGAAAGCTTGACTCCCAAGAAGCTCTATATAAGTCTTGAGTCCAAAGCCCTTTTCCTGCTGTCTTCTCCCACCCCGGGCTTGAAGTGGGATGATGTTGTTAATTGTAAATACTTGTTTCTCCTACTTTTTAAATAAAAAGCTGATTGGCCACAGGCAGACAGGAAGTGTGGGTAGGGCTACCAGACTAAGAAAACCCTGGGAACATCTCAGAGCAGCAGAGACACCACAGAGATGCCAGGAGATGCAGAGGAAAAAAGTTGAAATGCATGCTGAGAAAAGGTAACGAGCCGCATGGCTGAACAAGAATCATGGGTTGAGTTAAGATGAAGGAGTTAGCAAGTTATATGCCTGGGCCCTAGGCCAATCAGCATAAAATTAACACAACGGTCTATGTAATCATTTGGGCCTAAGAGTGGGTCCAAATCTCAATGCTAGACCAGAAAGTCTGGGCCAGAAACCTCATACAAAAAATGGTGCCCAACATAGGGCATGAATCACACACACACACACACACACACACACACACACACAAACACTTGCCCCCTCCCCCCCAAAAAAAGCTGCTTGTCTGCCAGAACAACACATGGCTTGAGTCGTAATTACCAGCTGGCTAGGCTTTCTGTTCTGAGTTAGCCTCCAGTCTTAGGCAGACCGGCCAGGCATTTTTCCATTTCATTTTCATTGAATAAATTTTTCAGACAGTGACCTCTTTCTCCTGGTGGGATGCAAGTTTTTTTCTTTTTGGAACCCTCCTTGGGCTGCTGTCACACTAGGTAGCTGCCCCACTTCACAGTCATCTGAATTGTCACTAACAACTAGATTGGTGGTATATCAGATTTTTTTTTTAAAGGGGGAATTTGTTTAAGGCAATGGAGGGTGCTTGATTTTTCTGTGATCTTTCACTAGACGATTTGATATTGAAACCAGTAAAGGAAATGATAAATAAAGTAGATGGGATTAGCATCATAATGTTTATTATTAATATTTTCTGTTTGATTTCTGTTTTATCATTGAAGAAGTCAATTACTGTGAATGCCAAGAAAAAAGTCTTAGAAATGCCTGTTAAGAGAGAACACGAAGATATTCAAACCCAAACAGAGGAATAGAAAGAACCAATCTCAACAATGTCATTTAAGATTACATTAAAAACAGTCTAAGGTTATTAGATAGCCAACATTAATATATCCAGTAACTGTAAATAAATCTAAAAATAATAAATATAGTATGGAAATTAGTTGGGCTCCAGTACAAAGATTAGAATTAAGAAGAGTCAAAGAAGCAATTGTGACGTATGGGATGCATTCACCATTTGTAAAACAAATGTTAAATTCCTGGTCACCATGTGACTGGATCACCTCTAAGGACTGGTTAGATATGGTTACTGCTGTTTTGGAAGCTGGGCCACTTTTACAATGGAAAACATGGTGAAAGAAGGAGGCTAAAAGAATAGCACAAAGAAGCAGAGATAGAGACATAGAAGTCTCCCAAGACCAACTTCTTGGGGAAGGGGATTATGCCGATATTGAAAAGCAATCCTCATATGATGAACATACTCTGGATTTATGCTGCATGGAATGGCAGCACTAAATGCTTGAGACTGAATTGAAGAAATAGGAAAGAAAACTGAATCCTTCACAAAAGTAATTCAAAGCCCCAAAGAAATTTTTACAGACTTTTTGCAGACATTATCTGCAGCAGTAAATAGAATGATACCAGATTCAGAAGCTAGGTGAATAATATTTGAATCAATGGATTTTGAGAATTCTAATACACAATGTAAAAAACCAGTAAGACTGTTAAAAGCAAGGTCAGCACCCTTAGAGGATTGGATTTGTGAGACAATTAATGTAGAGCCTTATGATGGTGATGATAACTGGGTAGGAGAGGTTATTTCTAGGTTATTTCTAGGTTTAAGAAAAAGTAAAAATGTTAAAGGCTATAATTGTAGAAGGCTTGATTACAAAAGAAATTGTAATCAAGGTGTTCCCAGAAACAGCACCTTTGTTAGGAATAATCTCAAGAGAACACCTCTCCCTCCTGTAATATGCAGGAGGTGTGGAAAAGGAAAACACTAGACTAATGAGTGTCAGTCAACAAGGGACAGACAAGGTAACCTTCTACCTTTGGAAAACGCCCAAGGGGGCTTTCAAAAGCCTCCATATCCAATCCAGTGCAATCTTACCCTGCCATCATGAAGAAAACACCTTTCCAGAACAATTAAGAAAATTAAAACCTATTTTTAAAAACATACTATACTGAATGATAGGAAATCTATAGAAAAGAAAAACAACTCAGGTGAAAAATTGTGTATATTGATATAAGTTTGAGATTAATTTTGTCACTGTATATATATCCCTGTGAAAATTAAGGTTAGGGTTAGGGTTCATCTAACAATGTAATACAAATTGCTAGTCCATGAAAGTTATAACCAACTAATTAGAATATAAAAGAATGTGGGGACTGGAGAGATGGCTCAGAGGTTAAGAGCACTAGCTGTTCTTCCAAAGGTCCTGAGTTCAATTCCCAGCAATCACATGGTGGCTCACAACCATCTATAGTGACATCTGGTGCCATATATATATATATATATATATATATATTTATATATAAATAAATAAATAAATATTAAAAAAAGAATATAAAGAAATGCAAGTTAGTAGTTAGACATTACAATCAAACTTATAATCATATTAGATATGCTTTTAAGAAATATTTTAGATGAAAAGGTCTTCTTTAAACACTTCAGAGATCCATAGAATATGGCATTTAAAATATTTTAAAAACATAGGTGTTAGATTGCTGCAGCCATGCCCTCACCATCCTCTAGGTCATATCTACCTTTAAAAGCCACAACCAAGTAGGAGACCCTCTCTTTTCTCTTCTGCTCTGCTCCCTACCTTCTCTCTCTCCCTCTTCTTTTCCCTCCCCAACCCGTTCCTTTAATAAACCTAATATGGTACTTAGTAGTGTGCTAGAAAGTTCTTCCATACTCAAAATACCAACAATAGGTTCTTATTATTTTTATGACAATGGGACATTTGCTCCTGGCAGCACCAATATACTTCAGAGAAGATTATGGACATGAAGGAAACTCCTTCATATGAGTTGACCTTCCTTGTGACAAAAGTTAGCCACTGGGCAAGAAAGCACTCTTGCCTTGACTGCTGACAATATGATACTCAAAATGGACAAGGAGGAGAAACACACAAAAAAGAAATGATGAACCTTGCCAAGACAAGGTAAGAAGGACTTTGGGAATATTCTGCTGCACAGAGAAGTCTGTCAGATATGCTATGCCTGTAGGCTGAAGATGGATGCTTCAATGACACAGAAGAACCTTGGGTGACGGTTCAGGCAGCCAGTTGTTTCATTTTTTACATTTTTTGGAAGTTGTTTGCTTGTGTGTGCTATTTACTTAATATTATTTCCTTCTTGGGTCTCTGAGGGATTTAAAGATGACATGGTTAATCATTGTAGTTTTCTAGTGACAGTTTTAGAAAAGAAACTCACTTAGAAGTTAAAGTGTGTAAGTTTAAGAGACATTGAAATATAGTTCTTAGTTAGTAATACAAATTAGATACAAAGTGGATTAAGTACAATCCTTTGGACTCACCAAAATAGGATAAATAATGAAATATTTTCTCTGAATTTGTCAATTGTTAATGAACTGGGCATTCCTCATGTAATTATTGTTTGCATATATTATATATAATTATTGTACCTATTGTATATAGTTTTTCTTATATTAGTTATAACCTTTTTATTTTTGACACAAAGGGTAACATGTGGTGATATGTATTTAATAAAGCCTGGAATATCAAGAGATTAACCCACAGTCAAACTAGGCAGAGATCATTTTGGATCTCCGGGAGTTCTAGGGATAACAACAGCAGTGGTAAGTCACATTTTTTCCCAGCACGAGGATCCAGAGAATTCTGTAAGTACAAGGCCAAGCAGCTGGGCTTCAATATTACATACTTTTAATCCCAGTACAGGGAAAGCTGGGAGTGGTGACCTATGCCTTTAATCCCATAACTCCAGAGACAGAGATCTTTCTGTGTTCCTGCAAGTTCAAGGCTAACTACCAAAAGGAGTATTAGCCACACTCTTCTGGACCCTTTCCTCCCAATAAATCTCTTGAATAAGGTTTGTGTGAAGACTTCTTCTTTCCCTGGAGTGGTAGCAGTGGAGATCAGCTGAGGGAAGGAAGCTGTTGAGGGAGGAAAGCTGCAGTAGCACTGTGGCCGAGTTGTTACATTCCTTGAACAGAGAGCAACGAGCAGCAGCAGAGGGGAAGCAAAGCTGTAAGCCTGCCTTCCTGAGTTGTTACATTCTGGGAAACCAGTGTAGGACTGTAGCGACTTTGCTAAGAAGGTCCTCCTTTGCTGGAGCAAAGCTATTAAAACTGGGGAAGCCTTTCCCTGAAGCAGGACTGTAAGCTGCTACTCTGCACACTTACTGTGGCCTGTGGTGTTCATTGGCTCCCAAATGCCTGAATACTTTCCGTTGGAGCCACAAAACTCAGTGTACCTGAACTTCTGACTGCCAGAATTACTTCCCATCTGGGCTGCACAACACCTACAGGTTCTCTCCTCTTTTAATGGCTAGAATGTTGATATAGTAGCTAAAGCCATCTTTTGAAGCATGAAGTCTTCATCATTGTGATGGTTATTTTTTAAGTCAATGCAACACAACATAGGAAGGGAATCTCAATGAGGGCTTGTCTAGATCAGGCTGACCTGTGAGTGTGTCTAAAGTGGAGACCAAGGATGGAGGAGATTGTCTTCATTATGTTAATTAAGATTTGCTTCCCACCGTGGACAGCACCATGCCCCAGGCAGGGAGATCCAGACTGTATAAGTGTAGAGAGAAAACTGTACAATAATAAACATCCTAGGGCTGGAGAGATGGCTCAGAGATTAAAAGCACTGGCTGCTCTTCCAGAGGCCCTGAGTTCAATTCCCAGCAACCACATGCTGGCTCACAACCGGCTACATTGAGATCTGGTACCCTCTTTTGGCCTGCAGGCATACATGCAGGCAGAACACTGTATACATAATAAATAAATATATAAAAAATGCATTCATTCATTTCTCTTTGCTTTTGATTGTGAATGTGATGTGACTGTTTTAACTTTCTGCCACCTTGACTATCACACTTCAATGGACTATAATCTGAAATAATAAGCCAAAATAAGCCTCATTTTTTCTATGTTGGGTGTGATGGTTTGAAAGAAAATGGCTCCCAAAGAAAGTGATGCTATTGAGGGGTGTGGCCTTGTTGGAGGAAGTATGTCATTGAGGAGGAGGTCTCCTATATGCTCAAGCTACACCCACTGTCTCAGACTACTTCCTATTTCCTGCTAATTAAGACATAGGGTTCTCAGCTCCAGCACCATGTCTGCTGCACACTGCCATGTCCCATCATGATGATGATAGACTAGACCTCTAAAACTCTAAGTTAGCTCCAGTTAATATTTTCCTTTATAAGAGTTGCTGTGGTCATGGTATCTCTTCACAGCAATAAAACCCTAACTAAGACATTGGGTTTTTATTGACTATTATATCACAATAATAGGTAATTAAGCTAGAATGCCCATGAATGACAGTTATAAGGGGCAGGGCTAGATACTGACACTGCCACTTCCTTTGAGATTTCCTTCCTTCATGCACTTGTGTCTATATTATGTTCCATTCCTTCTACAATATGAGCACCTACTATGCATTCTAACTTATGGGGCATGCTTCCACAGCCTTGATTTACAGGCAGATCTCCTTATGATTTCCATTTTACAAACAAAAAAACTGAGAGTTGAAAAAAAAAAAAGCTTTCCAAGATGGGTGTTCATAGTAAAGAATGACTAACACCAAGAATATCAAATTCTACCAAATTCACAGCAGTGGTGGTACACACCTTTAATCTTATCTCTTGGGAGGTAGAAGCAGGTAGAGCTTTGTGAGTTCAAGGTCATTCTGGCTTATATAAAGAGTTCCAGAATAGCCAGAGCTACATAGAGAGACCTTGGTTAAAAAAGAGCACTAAACTCCTGCAGTTCTGGCTGCACAAGACTCAGAGCTCTGATATCTTCCCAACCTCACCAAGGGGCTTGAGTTCTAGTCTCCAGGGTACCCACGGCACCACTTATCACTGCTGTCTGTCCGTTACAACCATCCTCCTTTACCATAATGCCTGAGCTGCTGATAGATACCCAACTGTTAGCTAGAAATCACATTTCCTAGCTTCCTTTGCAGGTAAATGTAATTAACTATGATCATGTGACATGACTGCTAGGCCTCAAAGCCTGGGTATGCTCACCACCTTACTACCCTCTTTCTGTTGAGAGCAGGACATGGTGATGCTCATGTAGCTTTCTTACTACAAAGATAAAAAAGAGACATAAACAGCTAGTTTGAACTTTGAGCAGTTGTCTTGGTTCATGGAGTTAAGAGGTCCTAATCAGGGAGCAACCAGAAGGAAGTGATCTAGTTCTGAATAACAGACAGGGACCCGGAAGAGCTATTTCAGCTCAATTCACTTAAAGCCCTTTCTGCCCCCTTTTTATAGTATTTCCGCTAACACTTGGAAATCTTATGTACAGGATTGTGTTCCTTTCCCCATTGCTTTGTTTTTTTTGACAAGGTCTCATGTAGACCAGGCTAGCCTCCAACGTACTATGTAGTTGAGGATGGAACCTTGAACTTCTGATTCTCTTCCTCTACTTTCTGGTAGTAGAGGCCTACATCACCATGCCTACTTTATGTGTTGATGAACACTGAAGTCAGAGCTCCGTTTTGTGAGGCAAGCACTTTACCATCTGAACCACAAACCCAGCCTACCACCCTTTCTTTTCTGAGACAGAATCTTGATATATAGCCTGGAATGGTCTGTAGCTCACACTGTGTAGTCCAGGCTGGCCTTAAATTTGTGGCAATCTCCCTGCCCCGAGTGCTGATATTACAGATGTGTGCCACCATGCCTACCATCAAGTTCTGTGTTCAGTAAATTAAGTGTTTGAACTCTGTAGGTTAAATTACTAGGTGTGTGCTCCTGGGCAAGTCAGCACACCTTTGCCAAGCGAAGCTCCTTTATCTGGAGTACTAATACTCTGGCTTAGGTTCGTGAGAGACAGCTGAGATACTCTGAGTCAGTCAGTCGTGGTTGACCTAACAAGTAGCAGGTACATGTGCATGGAGTGCTGTCTGTATTTGTTGGTGTTGGGAAGGGTTTTTATTTGTTGTTGGTGGTGTTTTGTTTTGTTTTGAGGCAAAATCTCTCTATACAGCCTAGGTAGATCTCAAACTGGTAATTCTCCTGCCTCAGCCTACCAATTGCTAGATTACATATGTGTGCTACCAAGCTCAACATTACCTGAAAATTTGATAAGCTCTTATTTTTTAATTGTTTTTAAATGTCAATTATCTTTTTGTGTGTTCTCTCTCTCTCTCTCTCTCTCTCTCTCTCTCTCTCTCTGTGTGTGTGTGTGTGTGTGTGTGTGTGTGTGTGTGAGAGAGAGAGAGAGAGAGAGAGAGAGAGAGAGAGATGTGTGGAGGGCAGAAGATAGCTTGCCATAATCAATTCTCTTCTTTCACCACAAGGGCTCTGAGGGTCGATCTCAGGTCTTCAGGTTTCCTGGAAAGCTCCTTTCCTGCTGAGCCATCTTGCTGGCCCTCAGTAGACTTTATATAGAAAGAACGGGAGAAGGAGATGAAGCCTTGCCACTTCAAACCAGCCATGGAAAAAATCAAGAGTTTAGGTGATCCTTTCTTCTCCTAACTTTAGAAAGAATTATTTTATTTCAAACAACACATAAAGGACAAAACACGTTTACACAAACCATGTGGGCTATAAATGAGGGAGAAGTGGATCCTCAGTGGAGATCTGGGGACATCTTCTTGCAGGGGAAAGGACTGGACCCTGACGGCATGAAGGCAGATATCCCATCTCAAGAACTGAAGGGCCATCTGCATGGGGTGTGGTTTGAAGTCACCTCTCCCCTTGCCAGGACCCTGTCTCTGGATGTGGCAACAGCCCCTGTCCACTCAGCACAAGCTATTAAGCTGGAAGCTGATATCAGACATAAGGTGCTTATCACATGCCAGGCACTGTGGTGAGCATAGAAGCTGAAAGAAAGCCCATGTGACCCATTGGTTGAGTTTATCTGTATTTAAACATACTTCAGATTAAAAAGAAAAAACTCAGAGACTCAAAGAACAGCAAAATGGCGAAGTGACTAAATATCACATGTGGAGTTTGGAGCCAGAATCTAAACCTGGGCCTGTATGACACCAAGGCCCAGGTTTGTCCTTCTCCACAGCTGTTCTCTGAAAAGAAAGTCTATGCAGAAACAAAGCCCTGCAGGTGACCATGGTGATCCCGGAGACTGAAAAGGCTGACATCCCTGTCTGTAACTCAAAGAGGCTCTTAAGGTGACAAAAGAGAGATTTGATGACATAAGAAACTAGTCACTGTCAGAGCTGGATGATGACTCAGTGGGTAAAGTGTTTGCCCCAGAAACCTGAGTTCAGATTGCTAACCAAGCATGGTCACACACATCTGTGACCTAGCATAGAGGACAGAGATGAGGGATCCCCAGAGCTTGCTGGCCAGGCAATCTAACCTAAATCCTGCCTTTACAGACAAACACATGGGCCTGGCTTCCTTTACACACTCAAGCACACATGTGTGCGTGTGCACACACACGTACATACAAATGAAAAAAATTAATAACTTCCAAAGACAAAAGATACCAGATGTAGAGTTAAATAACCAGCAATAGATATGGAGAGACTATCTGAACATTCCCTGAAGGGTTTTACTAGACAGACAGTTTTTTAAATTATTTTTTTATTTCATTTTGTGTGCATGAATATTTGCTCATGTGAATTTATACATACCATGTATGTGCCTGGTGCCATCAGAAGTTAGAAGAGGGAGTCAGATCTTTGGAAACCAGAATTACTGATGGTTGTGAACCACCACGGGGTAGGTGCTGGGAATCAAACCTGGGCCTCCTATAAGAATAAGTGCTCTTAACCAGTGAGCCCTCCCTCTACAGGCTCAAGGGCTTAGTACTTATAATATATAAGAATTTCTTATGTAAGCTTAGTCCAGTGGCACAAACCTGAGAGTTTGTGAGTGAGGTCAGAAAACCACAAGTTCAAGGCCTACCTGAGCTATGGAGAGAAGTCATGGTCAATGTGAACAACTTAGTGAGACCTTATCTCAAAGTAGAAAGAAAGAAATGTTAGAGCTGCAGCTCTGTGGAAGGATTTTTTCTTTGGGCTGACAGCTCATAAAAAATAACATGGAGCCTTGGTATTAATTAAGAAAGCTCGGCCTTAGCTTAAGCTTTTCCCACTAGCTCTTATAACTTAAATTAACCCTTCATATTAATCTACATTTTGCCTTGTGGCTTTTTACCTGTCTTCCATCTTGTACCTCTGTTTCCTCTCTGTGTCCTCTGGTGTCTCTGTGATATCTGATGCCTAGATTTATCTCCTCTCCTTCTCTTTCTGCCTGTAAGTCCCGCCTAACCTCTTCTGCCTAACTATTGGCTGTTCCGTTCTTTATTGAACCAATCAGAAGGCACCTTGACAAAGACACATCTTCACAGAGTACAAAAAGATTATTATACAACATAGCTCAGCTGCAGAACCTGTCACGTGGGAGACAGTAGGTTCCATCTCCAGCACTGATTATAAAGTTCTCATAAACTATTAAGAAAAAGCCATACAACCCCAGACGATGTCACGATCACTAATACATTGGGGAAAAACTACAAATAGACAATATCTTTTTAATGATCAAATAAGTATAAACTAGCTTTGAAATGTTCTAATCTTGATCCAGCACTTCAAGTGGCATGATGGGTTAGACAAGGGTGGATTAAAGACTCATGAGGATCACTCAATAATCAGCTTAAGTTGCCTGGGAAACAGCTGTGACCAAGCTGCTCATTAATTTATTCCGCAGTAACTGTTGAGCCCTCAGCTGAGCTGGAAGGGTGGCTATCATGATGGCTGTGCCCCCAGTGGGAAACTAGTGTAGCACAGACCCTATAAGTTACATTCCATTGTTTTTCTGTTGTTCTCCAAGAAGGAAAGTGATACCCATGGACCAAGGGGCAGTGGATGAGATATGTGGAGTATCTCTGGAGGAGACATTTGTTATGACCCTGGTGTTTGTGGGGGACACTGTGATATGCCACTCAAAGTCCCCTTCCATGAAATTGTTGCCCTAACAGAGAAATGGCAGCCTTTTCCTGAAGCTCTTTCAGGTATGGGACTTATGTACAGAGGGCTGCTCTACCGAGGCCCATGCCATTTCCAGGCACCTCACATTCCACAATTGATGAGGACCGAAGCATATAAGGAGTGTATTGGTCTAACTCATATCCACTTTGAAGGACCCTTCTAGCTTCACAGCTCTGCCTGGGGTTGGCTGGGTCTGCTGTGTAACTTCGGCTTCATTGGGCTCCCTGTCTCCCTGTGTAGCTAGCACAGATCCTGAAGAGGATAATCTCTTGCAAACAGAACACCTTCTCAGAGTCTGTTTCCTGGGGGACCAACTCATGACAGTCTCACTGTTGTCCTGACCCTTCTCCAGGTGGATAAAACATCAGCCTTCAGGGCTCTAGGGTAAAGGGGTTGGTCCTCCAGAGTCAGGATTAAAGGATAAGAGCATTAAGCACAAACTCCTTTGCCTTAAACACTTCATCTACTTCAACTTTGTGTGTGTGTGTGTGTGTGTGTGTGTGTGTGTGTGTGTCTGCCCTGTGTGAGGGCATCTGCAGAGGCCAGAAGAGGGTGTTGGAGCCTCTGAAGCTGGAATTAGGTAGTTGTAGCCTCCTGATGTGGGTCTTGGGAACTCTAGTCCTCTGAAAAGAAGCAAGCATTCTTAACCACTGAGCCATCTTGCTAGTACTTTTATGTTTTTTGGGGTTTTTTTTGAGACAGGATCTCATGAATTCCAGGCTGGCTTTAACCTCTATATGTAGCCAGGGATGACCTTGAAGTCTTGATCTCTTTATGTCCATCTCTCAAGTGCTGGGGTCATAAGAGTGCACCTCCCTCAAAGCTTGCACTGACCTCCACAGCAGCTCTATGGTGGTTGTACTATTAATTAGGACCCCATTTACAGAGAGGGTTTAATCTGTAGAGAAACACAAGGCATTGATGATAAAATATAAATAAAAATAATGTTGATATAGGGAAATGGGAGAAGACTACAATGATGGCAAAGAAGAAGAGGAAGAGAAAAGAGAAGAAGAAGAGGAGGGGAAAAATGGAAACAAGCTTTGTGTCATGACTGAGCTCCTATCCTTTTGTGAGACTGAATTTAAAGTCCTGGGCAGACCCAGCCTGAGCAGGAGAGCAAGATCCTCAGGACCAAGGGGCAACAGACTGCTTTAGGAGGCAGGCTCCCAGAAAGAGGTGACAGATATCGTGGAAAGCTGTGTACTTACGCAAAGCCAAAGCATGAGGGGACTTTGAGATCAGGCAGCTTCCCAGACTGTCCTTGATCTGATTATATGGTGATGAGACTACAAGTCCTTTGCTCCCAAGGCCAGCATCAGGACCTGGTGAGCTGTGCATCTGTCTGCTAACCAGCTTGTCAGTGCTCTCTCTTGGGAGACAACAGGCTTTCTTTGTTTTTGTTTTGGACTTGGGAATTAAATCCAGGACCTTGTACACCCTAGACAGGTACTCTAGCATAAAACTGTATCTAGTGCTCCCACACCTATTTTGTTTTGTTTCTTTTGAGACAGGGACCTTACTAGGTAGCCCAGGCTAGCCTAGAACTCACTCTAGTGCAGGCTGACTTCAAGTACAGAATTCTCAGTGCTGGATTACCAGTGTGAGCCATCATGGATGTGTTGGTGTGGTATCTTGTATTCCCTTGTACTTGGGAGGCTTCACTCACAGAGAGGGTTGTTGCCTTGTAAAGTAGCAGGGTAAGGTTTCAGCCTCTTTTTACTGGTGGAATAACCAAGGCCTAGAGAAAAGGCAATCAAATAAGTGTCCAGCTCAGGGTCAATCCTTCCTTTCCCTAATTGATTCCTTGATTTCTGTCTTGGTTCGAGGTTCTAGACAATGTTAGAACAAACACAAACCACAGGTCAGGCCAGTCCCTGACCAAAAGAATCTCTTCCTTTTTCTTTCCATCTGTGCCAGAAGGCCTTGGGACCTAAAAGTAGATCTTTGTTCATCTGCCAAAGATTTCCTTTCACCCACTCTTTGCTGGCTTCAGAACCAGTGCCCACACAGTATACTCGGGGACAACCCACAGCTGCTCAAGTCATATGCACAAGCACTTGCCACTAAAGCAAAGACCAACCACTCCGAGACAGAAGGGCTGAGTGGTAGGCATTACCTTCTGGTCCCTGGAATTTACTGTGTCCTAGAGAATGCCCCACCGCTTGGCTCTAGTACTATGGGAAGCATGCCTGACCAGGTCTCTTCCTCCTGGCCATCAGCCTCATTTCCAGTCTTTCTCCCACACAGCAGGGGATCCTTTCAAAGTCAACAGCAGAAGGTGCACTGGAGATCTGTCCAGATCTTGCCACGCTAGTACCACACCCCTCACCTGTGGAATGGGGACTGAGCTGGCCACATAAAGGTGTCACAGAACCATCAGCTCTTCCCTGTTCTAGCTGCTCCTTGCCTTTTCCATGGATTCCATGAACTGGTATGTGGCCCTCCCTTTAATCAAGGTCTTGTCCTGTTCCTTAACACATTTGTCACCCCACAGCGTTCATCACATCAAATGTCGCCACCTCCCTGAAGCCGAAATGACCTCCACCTCGACCAGCTGAACTTATTCTGTCTTCCAAACAACTCTCATCCATCTTCCAAGAATGCTTCCTTTCCCAGGTCTGTCCCTGACCTTGTGTTATTTCAGAATAACCATCTCTACATTTACTGTGTTGACAAAGAGTGTGATCGTGTGCTATAGTCATCACATGGATGAAGCGTGTGAGGTTCTCAGTCAATCCCTTTCCCCCTCCACCTATGATGGTATCACAACCCAGACCAAGACCACACCCCTCCAAAGAAACCGGAAGGGGCAGTGTTGTGGACAAGTCTCTGTCCAAAGCTAGGGCTGCCTGGATCTTCAAGTGCCCTCTGGTTCATGGAGTCATAGCAGCTGGGTAGTTCAATCAATGGGTTAAGCTGTCAAGTGGTCTGGCAGTGGCCTGAGCCTCTCAGGTTATGATATGACAATTGCACAACTCTCAAGACATTTTTAAAAGAAACTATCGAGTTCCCTATCCTTTGGGCTGCAGGAGCTCATGGCCTCCATTCCACTTTGGGCCTCTAAGAGCCTCGGGCTTTTACGAGTTTCATGTATTTGAGAGTGGAGATAAAAAGGAAATGAAAACTCAAAACTGTAAAGCAACCCAGTTTTATTTTGGTTTTAGAGACTACTGGGAGCATTGCTCCACTCTGCAAGGGTTAGGTGTAAAACCTTCCTTCCCCCAGGCCAAAGGCCCAGGGAAGGTGGCGGTTCAGGGAGATGGCTTCCGGAGACCCAATCCGGTTAGTGGGCAGCATGAGAAGGTCAGGCAGAGGCCTGCAATGGCTCAGATTGGGGGGAGGGAGCAAGGAAAGAGAGCACAGAATTCAAGAACATGGAATCCAAAGGCTGGTTCAGTCCCCTCCTTTTGACCTCTGAGGCTTGGGTGGAAGAAGCAAGACCCAACTCTCATCCAGCAGGAGGCAGGGCCTGGAGGGCAAGGTAGGCATCCGGAGCCGGAGCCGTCTCGGCAAGTAAACCGGGCACCTCCACCCTCATGGAGGGTGCGTGCAGGCCCGGCCACCGCTTCAAGAGTCCCGATTGTCGTGCTCAGCAGCTCACCGAGCCTGTGGGTGGCGCCGACCCCAGGTCCGAGAAGCAGTCGAACTCGCTCTGGCCCAGAAAGAGCTCGGGGAGCTCGCGCACGCGGTGCAGCCCGAGCTCGAGCTCCAGCGACTTCAGCGCTTCCTCGTCTATGAGCTCTGCGTCCATGCAGCCCAGGGAGGGCGGCGGCGGCAGGGGGGACGCGGCTCCGAGAGCGGGCTGCAGAGGTGAGGATCCTCCGGTGGCTCCCGGGGGTGCGGGGATGCGGCCCGGGGACGATGAGGAGGCAGGCTGCAGGTGCGCGCTACCGGCGACTGGAGGCTGCGCGACAGGAAAAGGCTGGAAGGAGGCCGGCGATCCGAAAGAGCCGTATGCCAGGGTCCCGGGTGGTGGCGGCGGTCCCAGCGCAGCCCCCCGCGGCCTCAGACCGCTGTCCAAGCCGGGGCCTGAGTAAGTCTGCAGAGTCCGGGGCGCGTGCGAGCCGTGGGCGTGCGGCGACACCTGCAGCAGGCAGTAGCCCTCGGCTAGCATCAGGTGGTCGGCCATGGCAGAGGGAGGACGGTCAACGCGCGCCCTGGGTCCCGGCCAGAGGCTCCTCTTGGGAGGGAGACCAGGACACTGTGCCGCCCCTGCAACTCAGCTAGGCAAAGGAAGACCGAGTCGGATTCGTCCACTGTCTCACCTGGATCTTCTAGATCTCCTCTCTCTTCCACTGCTCCACCGCCGCAGTAGCAGGCCGCAAGAGAACCTGATAGTCTAAGGTTGAGGTCCACAGCGGAGCAAACGGTGCCGCGGAACCCCACGATTTCTTATACCAAGAGGCGGGATCGCCACGCCCACTGTCTGCCATTGGCTGGATGAATCCCTTCTGGGCGGGCCGCGCGGACCACCAGCGAGGCCTAGGCCCCTCCCCCTTCGAGAACTCCGCCCTTTGAGCCTCAGGCGGCATCCCAGGTTGCCGCTGCTTTGGTGGGCGGAGTGGTTGACATTTCTCTTGTGCTCGGTCAGGCCTTTGAGGTTCTGGCTAGTGGGGGATGTGAGAGTAGCTTGAATTTGCTAGAAGAAGTGGGAGGACCAGTTCCTGGAGCTGCAGGATCTTGGGGTCCACTCAACTTAATTTTCCAGACTGAGGCTCAGATACTGACGATTTCCTGGAAACACACAGTAATGCCTTCAGTAAAAACCCAGGTCTATTGCACTTCAGCGAAACAGAGTCCGTTGGAGAGGTCAGCTCTCTGTCCTCACATTCCCCAGGGAGCCAGTTGCTCCTTCTCTGGCTCTCCCTGTGCTCTGTCTGTTGAAGCATGTCCCGAGTTGTTATTAAAGTAATTTATGGGCATGTCTCCTGAAGGACTTGTTCATCTTCTTACCCTCAGCACTTGGCCCACAGCCTGATCCGATGCTGGCTTTTTGTAAAAGTGGAATGAATGAGCGAATGATGGCGTGAATTGCAGCTCATTCACTAAACTGCGGCTTAGTCCTCTAAGATGCTGGCAAGAGCAGAAGAGACCACACGCTGCGCGCTTATGGTAAGGTCTGTGTGCGTGTACAGTGCCAGGCAAACTCAACTGAATGAAAGGCTGGATATAGGGTTGGCCCTAATGATCTCCCAGTGGGGGATTTTCACACCTTCTTCGGGTAACTATAATCCTAACTTGGACTTTAAGAGAGCTTTACATTCTACAAGCATCTTTCAGGGTGGGGTATGAATTTAACCCCGTTTTACAGACAAGGAGACTAAGGCACCCAAAGCAAAAGTGGTTGTGGTCCTATGCAGAAAAAAAAAAAAAAGGCTTATGAGTTACAGGCAGGCCAGGAGACAGGTTCCGTGAACCTTGACTTCTACATGTTCCTTTTTCCCTCTCCTGGCCTCTCTCCCCCTGCAGCAGCCTCTCAACTTCCTGGAACTTCCGTTTATCTAGCTGGTGTAGGGGGAGAAACAGCCAGGGAGTTCAGAGGGGCCCAAGTTGTAATCATAGCTCTGCCACACGCAGGCATGTGACCCTTGGCTGCTGGATGGGGGTGGAGGACAGCACTAGATTGCACAGGGCCTCAGCTTTCTGCTGTCAAAGAGCATGTGGGAGGGTCACAAATCTTCCCCTCTCCCAGCCTAGTGTTCTGAAAGCCCTGGGCTATCTCTTTCTTTCTGAATAAAGCTCCCCAAGAAGATTTCCAACCCTGACTGGACTTCTGTCTTCTCTGGAGGTGTGTATGGTTAGAGGGAGCACTAACCTCCTGACCCCCAGACACTGACAGTTGTTTGTTTTAGACATGGCCTTGCTATGTAACCCAGGGCCTTGACCTTGCTATTCTTGTACTTCTGCTCTCTGGTGCTTGGACTGTGTGATTTTGAATCATGAGACTATATTTTAAAAAAAAAACATTCTGATGTAATTGGTCTAAGGACACTAGTGTTTGCATCATAAGACAGATTCCCATTAAAAAGAAAAAAGTGTGTGTGAATAATGCTTTAAAATCCCTTTAATTTGGGGCTGGAGAAAAGGCTCAGCATTTAAGACAGCTCACTGTTCTTCCAGAGACCTGAGTTTGAGTCCCACTGCCCTCATTAGTCCCACTAACCCTAACCCTAACTAATTCCAACTCCAGATGATCTAACACCCGTTTCACTTTTGTGGATACCCACATATATGTCACACACACCACACACACATAAATACAAATTTAAAGTAAGTCTTTTTTTAAAGTTCTTTAATTGGGTAAACAAATATCAAATGTCTACCCTACATCAGACATTAATCAATTTGTGACTTTCAGATGCCAAGGTCATGAAAACTTCTGAGCATCTAATGGAAGCTGCAGTCATTGTGGCAACAATATAACTGAACATGTATTTGACACATTAATTGACCGAGTTGGGGTGTACCAACTCATTACGGGAACTGGGGAGGTTCTACCCATGAAGTGCTGGCTCTGCAAACCTGGAGGCTTGAGTTTGGGTTCCGAGCACCCACATCAAAAGCTGAGAGTGTCGTCATGTGCTTGTGAACACAGTGCACTGGAGGTGGAATGAGAAGGACCTTGGATCTTGCTAGCTGGCCAGACTAGGCCAATCAGCAAACTCCAGTGGGGCTCAGCAGATAATGGTGCCTGTGGTGAAGCCTGACCACCGAGTTCAATCCCTGGGATTCATATGAGAAAAAGAGAGAATCAGTTTCCAAAACTTGTTCTTTGACCTCCACCCTCCACACCATGGCACATGTGCACATGCAAGCACACATAAGTAAATAAATACATATGAAACTACAGTGGAGAATGATAGGAGACACCAGAGATTACCCTCTGGCTTCTACATGCATCATACTGACATGAGCATGTACTTAAACACAGATGCACATATACAACACAGGCATGCACACAAATATATTAGATACTTGGAGACATACAATAAACAACAAAATAAAATGGGGCCTCATGTTCTAGACAGTGACAGGTAGCATAGGAACAGAGAGGATGTGAGGGAAAAGAGGCGCTGGGTAGGAGACTATAGGTTGCAGATTCTACAGGAGAGTCATCAGGAGTGATGCTAAGCCTCACTGAGACTGAGGTTGGGGCAGAGATTGAAAGAAGAGTCAGGAATGACTAAAGGCTGTAATCCTGTCACCCAGAAGCTGAGGCAGAAGAATTGCTGAGTGTTCAAGGTCAGCATGGGCTATAGTGTCTCAACAAAACTAAAGAGGCTCTTAACCATGTGATGTCCGGGGGAGGAGTTACCAAGCGGCCATTGTGAGTTCCTTTTCAGCAAGTTACAGATTTAAGAACATTTTGGATTTGTGAGTGTGTGACTTCCTGTCTGCCTTTAGCCAATCAGCTTTTATTAAACCTACAGGCAGGACAAATAATTACAATGATAGGAAACAGTAGCAACATAACATAATCCCACTACAAGACCCCCTGGATTTGCAGGTAAAGATGGTTATGAAGCATCATATGGGTACTGGGAATTGAACCTAGATCCACTGCAAGAACAATAAATTCTATTAACCACTGGGCTATTTATCCAGCTTCAGCTTTTAAATTAAAGATGCTTAAATCTATGCAAATACTTCAAAATCCAATAAATCTGAAGCATTTCTGATCCCAAGATGTTAGATTGTCAACCTAGCAATTCTAACATTCTCATTTCAGAGGAGGAAAGAGAGGTGACAATCCAGTATCACTCAGCTATAGATGAAGGAGGGAGTGTGGTGTCCTATCTCCACCCTGGGGCTACTCTCTTTCCCTTGTTGCCAGCATGCCTGAAGGTCCAGGTCACAGTCTTGGTGGCTTGCTGTCTTAGTTAGGGTTTCTATTGCTGTGAAGAGACACCATGACAACTCTTATTTTAAAAAAAATCATAAAAAACATTTAATTGGGACTAGCTTATAGTTCAGAGGTTTAGTCCATTATTGTTGTATCAATTTGAATGTAATTGGTCCCTAAAAGCTCATAGGAAATGGCACTATTATGAGGTGTGGCTTTATTGGAGTAGGTACAGCCTTATTGGAGGAAGTATGTCATTGTGTGTGTGTGTGTGTGTGTGTGTGTGTTTACATCTTATATGCTTAAGATGTAACAGTTCACTTCCTGTTGCCTATGCAAGATGTAGAACTCTCAGTTACCTCTCCAGCGCCATGTCTGCCTGCATGTTGCCATGTCCCACCACGAAGATGATGGACTGAACCTCTACACTATATGCCATCAATTAAATGTTTTCTTTTCCATGGTCATGGTGTCTCTTCACAGCAATAGAAACCCTAACTAAGACAATTGTCCTGGAGGGAAGCATGGCCAAACACAGGCAAACATGGTGCTGGAAGGATGGCTGAGATGCACACTGGTAACAGGAGGAGAGAGTGAGACACTGGGCATGACTCACTTCTCACAGGTAGAACACAGCCAATGGAGATGCTTCTAAGACTAAGGCATGAAGGATGCTGTGGTGTGCTCTCTTCTTTTTCTTCTCTTCTTCCTCCTCCTTCTCCTTACCCTCTTCCTCCTCCTTCTTTAGGTGAGGTCTCATGTTGCCCATGCTAGTCTCAAACTTGCTATGTTGCTGAGGATGGCCTTCAGATCCTAATCTTTGTGCCACTGCCCCCAAGTATAGGGATTACAGGTATGTGCTGCCACATCTGGCTTTGGCTTTTTCTTAAAGAATCGTGCGTTCTGGGGGAAGCAAGCTGATGTGATGTGGAGACACTCAAGCAATCATGGAAAAGCTCACAGGAGAAGGAACCACGGCATTACAGTTTTTCACTAGCCTTTGCACTTGTCAGCCATCTTGGATGGGAACCCCAGCTTCAATCAAGCTTTTAAATGTCTTCAACTCTGTATCCTGTTTACAGCCTCATGAGAGACTCGGATTCAAGTGACTTCTGGATTCCTGACCCTCTAGTAACAGAGGTATCAAATATGTGTGTTTCAAATCGCTAATTGTTGAGGTAATGTGGAAAATGGCAAGAGAACTATTATGTTAACAAGGCAGCTTGTCTTTGTTCCATCTCTAGAATGGGACTTACCTTGCTCTGATTTTCATTATTATTATTATTATTTTAGTTTTTCAAGACAAGGTTTCTCTGTGTAGTGTTGGCTGTTCTGGAACTTGCTCTATAAACCAGGCTGGCCTTAAACTCAGAGATCTACTTGTCTCTGCCTTTCAAGTGCTGGGATTAAAGGCATGTGCCATCACCACCCAGATGACTTTTTATTTTTTTAAGCATTGTATCTGAACACACTATACAATTCATTTATTTATTATTTCATTGTTTATATCCCCATCATATTTGTGCCAGGCCCATAAAGGCAGGGGATTAGCCATTTCATTTAGGCATCTAAAAGACTACCAAACATGTCATTAAATATGAAATATTATCAATAGAAGAGTTTACCCTAAAATCTGTGAGAAAGATTCTTCAAAAGCATACAATAAGGTTGTTCTTATATAATGAGTTTTAAAATGTAGAACAAGGAAAGTTAACCTGGCACAGTGACTCACGCCTGTGAACCTCAGCTCTCAGGAGGTCAAGGCAGGAAGACCAAGAGTTCAAGAGTCAGGCCAGCCTGGGCTACATAGTGAGGCTCTACATAAAAAAACCATTGATTTTGTTCAGGGCAGCAATGTTGTCTTTGGTAGGTTTCTATTACTGTGAAGAGAAACCATGACTATGGCAACTCATAAATAAAAACATTTAATTGGGGTGGCCTGCTTTCTGTTTCAGAGGATCAGTCCATTATCATCAGGATGGGGAGCATGGTGGCCTGCAGGCAGATGTGGTGCCACAGTGACACACTTCCTCCAACAAGACCACATCTATTCTAACAATGCCACACCTCCTAACATTGCCGCTTCCTTTGGGGGGCATTTTCTTTCAAACCACCACAAAAAAAAAAAAAAGATGAATTACTGGACAATGAGGTGTGAGCAGAGAAGCCAGCGTAAGCATCCTGAATGGCTCTTTAGAAGTAGATGGAATTATCCAGAATTAATAAATCTATATATAGAGGCCAATACAGATGCTGCCAGAGCCTGGGGGATGGCAGAATGGGGAGTAACTGTTAGAAACAAGGGTTTCTTTTAGCATGGTAAAATGTTTTGCTATTAACTAGATATGGATGCTGGTTGCAGACAAGGGAAAATGTGTTAAATGCCATGGAATTTTTCTTTCCAAATGGTTATTTCAATGGTAGGCAACGTTCATCTTAACTGGGAAACAGAATTAACCACCAGCCAAATCCTGCATAAATTCAGCCATCACTCACTACTTTCTTTTACATTTTCTCTTTACCAGCTGAGGAAGGAGATATGATGACTGAGGGGGATGGACATTATTTTTCAAATCCATGGACAGATGATGAAGAAGAAGGAGGAGGAGGAGAAACAATAATAACAGCTAATGCTTATGGAGCTTGTACTATGCTTCAGATATTGCTCTGAGCTCTTATATTTTTAAAATAATTTTTTACTTTTATTTTATGTGCATTGGTATTTTGCCTGTCTGTGTATGTGCAGGAAGGTGTCAGATCCCCCGGAACTGCAGTTACAGGCTATGGTGAGCTGCTATGTGGGTGCTGGGAATTGAACCCAGGTCCTCTGGAAGAGCAGCCCATGCTTTTGACCATTTAGCCATCTTTCTAACACCCCATGATCGTTACAGATATCACCTCATTTAATATTCACTACAACCCCACAAGGAAGGCACTGTTATCCCCATTTCATAGGAGAGAAAGTTAGTAAAGAGGGGAGTCTCAGCCCATGCTAAAATTAGCAGTGTGAAGTCTTGTTGGAACCTGCACCCTCTGTGCACCATGGAACTTTTATAGCACTCCAGAGTTCTTTAGAAGGTAGAGATGTCTCTCCCTGACTGTGAGATCCCACTGCCCAGCAGAGTCTCTTTGCACTAAACAGCATGTGTGGTGTAAGGTATGTAGAGGACAAAGCATCATGGATGGGAAATGAGCTTTGCCTGCTATGGGCACAGGGAAGCTATGACTGTACAGGGCAAGCTTCAGGAAGTACCAGGCACCCAGGCACCCAGACCAAGCTAGAATAATGGGCATTTGTGTTTAGGGGGTGGGGCAGGCCTGAAAGGTTAAGGCCTGTGTGGTGATATATTATATATTTAATAAAAATAGTCTGGAATATCAGAGGACAGAGCCATTCACAGAACCAAGCCAGAAGGTCAAGGAATGATGACCCAAGCCTCCTATGGATGTCTGTAAGTTCAAGGCCTAACAGAGCCAGGCGGTGGTGGTGCACACCTTTGATCCTAGCTCTAGGAAAGTTGAGTCAGAAAGTAAGACAGCAGGGCAGAGACAGAGAATGGAGAAGTTCAGCTTCACCTGATGCTTCCCTTTTCAGCTAAGAACAGAGGAGCTTGGGTCAGAGGATTCCTGGAGACAGGCCTGAAGAGTTGGCTGCTGCATGAGAAATGCCTGTGTTTTTTTTTTTCTCTACCTCTCTGATATTTCATCTTTTCCCCAATATTTGGCTCCAGGTTTTTATTATAATATCAAATAGAATTTGTGCAATATGCCTGTGATGCCAAAAATCACCCATGCACAACTTTCTGGGCTTCTCATTGTAGCCCAGGACAGAGAAATGACAAGATAGTTTCACCCATTCCATAGAAAAGAATCGAATGTTGTCTAGCTGGCAAGCATTCAAGGGCAGGACTTGAACCTGGGTCTTCTAACTTCCGTCCCACACTGATTCACTTATGCAAGTGATGACCACCCTGACTCCTTAGAGAAAGAGCGGCCCAGAAGGGTTCTGAGTAGAGAACTATGCTCCTACTAGAATGTTCTCTCCTGTAGACAATACAATGGGTTGGGTGTGAGAACTGCTGACAACAGACTCATCCATTCGCTTCTTGATTTATTCATTCAAAGATACACCCTGAACTCCTGCTATATGCCAACCACTCCCTACCACAGTGGAACACACAACTAAGTGACAATCCTCAGTATTGCATGAACTGGGTGTGATGGTGCACACTTGTAATTCCAGCATTTGAAGGTGAGGGCAGGAAGGCCAGAAGTTCAAGTTCATTCTTGGCTACATACTGAGTTTGAGGTCAAGGTCTGTCTGGACTACATAAGAAAGACCTCATCTAAAACAATGGAGAGAGAGAGAGAGAGAGAGACAGAGAGAGAGAGAGAGAGAGAGAGAGAGAGAGAGAGAGAGAGAGAGAGAGAGAGATTGGAGAAAGCAGTGGTGAATGGGAATGGCTTCCAAATGGTCTTATATTTGAGTACTTGGTCCCTAGTGGGTGGAACTGTTTAGGAAGGATTAGGAGGTGTGGCCTTGTTGGAGGAGGTGTGTCACTGAAGGCGGGCTTCAAGGTTTGAGAAGACTGGCTCCTTTTTGAGTTAGCTCTTTCTTCCTCCTGATTTTAGTTTAAGATGTGAGCTCTCAGCTGATCCTACTGCCTTGCCATCATGGAATCTAACTTCTGGAACCATAAGCCAAATTAAGTACTTCCTCTTAGAAGTCTCTTTGGTTATAGTGCTTTGTCATAGCAATGGAATAGTAACTAACTACTACAGTGGCATTGTACTGAATTCTGAAGGAAAGCAGGAACCAGTTCTACCAAGAACAAAGGATTATGTTCTGGGCCAAGAAGCATTATATGTGAGAAGAAGCTGGGTGGTTGGAAGTCCTAAGGAAGGCTTAGGGCTCAGAGACTGGTGAGTTCAAGTCAGCGATCAGACAACTGAGCAAGGGTGAGGCCATGAGAGTGTGAGGCCAGGGAGCATGCTGGATTTCAAGAGGAATAAGAAGCTTGCTGGGGACAGGGGTCACTTTGGTGTTCCATCAGGCCCGTGACCCATAGAAAAGACAGATGAAGGAGAGGACAGGGGCTCAAATGCCCACAGTAAAGTCTGCATGGAGGCAAAAAAATCAAATTTAGTCCTTAGAATTCTGCTGAGAATTTATAATGTGTTTTCACAGGTTCATTTCTTGTGGTGACAAGTATGTTTGTGCACACTTTGTATGATAATAAATGGTACATGAAAAGCATATATCATGAAAGCATGTGTTATCACACATACATAGGTTCTCAATGCCCTTATGTAGAATGGTACAAATAGGCTGGGTTTGGTGGCACATGCCTTTAATCCTAGCATTCAAAAGGCAGAGACAGGCAGATCTGAGTGAGTTTGAGGCTAGCCTGGTCTATATAGTCAGTTTCGGGATAGCCAGGGCTGCATAGAGAGATTCTACTTCAAAAAAGAAATGGAGCAAATAGATGAGAACATTAAGTCAATAACTTATATCATTAAGTCAATAACTCACAGTTATTTTTGAGTCATATCTAGGTACACACCTAAGACAGTATAAACAGTATGACAGTGGTTGTTATATGCTGTGTTGTTTAGGGAATATTGACAGGAAGTTTCTCTATGTTTAGCACAGACACAATTTCGGAGTGAATACTTTTGGTCTGTGGTTGTTTAAATACATGCATGTAAAGCCCAGGGATAAGGGGGCAACTAATTTAAAAATCTTTAGACTTATAGAAAAGAGAGGAAATTGAGAAGGTATAAAGAGTGCCCATGGTGTTGTCTGTATGGATTAAATAGATTAAATACACAGTCCAGATCTCAGAATGGAAGCTGTCCTTCTTGGCCAACTCTGTCCCTGACAGTCCCAGGGACTAGATGTGAACTTGACTCTGGAGCACCCCTTGCTAAGAGTCAGGCTGGGACCACAGCCTTGGTTTTCATCCTTTTGTAGTCTGAAATTTTTGTCCTGCAACCATTGAGTCCCAAATAATCACACAAAGGCTTGTGTTAACTATAAACTGTTTGGCCTATGGCTGAGGCTTATTACTTACTAATTTTTACTCTTAAACTAACCCATGGTTCTTATCCATGTTTATCCATGTGCTTTGCTTCAGTGCAGCATTCTCGTCTTCCTTCCTCTGCGTCTGGCTCATGTCTCCCACTCTCCTTTCTTGTCCTAGAATTCTCCTAGTCTGGTTGCCCCACCTCTATTTCCTGCCTGCCTTCTGGCTAATCAGCATTTTATTAAACAAATAAAAGTGAAAAGTATTTATAGCATTATCCCACATCCTTTCTCTGGGAGCTGCTACCAGAAAAGCTGACCTAAGATCATCTTGGGTCTGACTCGGCAGAAGGCTGGTACACACTGTCTCACTCCATCTGCATGAGAACCATGCAGGGGAACCCTCTTGATCATGGTGATGGTCTCTGAGATGTCCCTTCTCTTATTTTATTACTGGGGCTTCTAGTTGCAGTTAATGACCTACTTTTTCTGGCCATAGCCTTCTATGCCCTAGCTCATCAAACTATAGTAGAGCACAGACTCAATTTGGGCTAAATTCTTACCCTCTGAAAATTTTAAATAATGCCTGAAAAACAAGAGCTAGTGTGACTATGACTAAGATAACTCCTCCCCAACTCCCCATAGGACATTCAGCTTTTGACTCAGGTAGCAGATAAACAGAAGATGCTTGTCTATGAAGGCATAAGGATGAAGTAATCAGCAGAGAAAAAAGTAGCAGGTAGGGCAGAGAGGGAGTCTAGCTGGATTCCTGATGCCTTACCAGCCATTGCCCATTCCCTCCTGTGGCCTACTGCCCTGGGGTCAGTGATGATCCCAGACTCCTCCTGATGCAGCCCTGGCATGCTTCAGCTAGCCTAAGTGGGACCCAGACTCAGAGACCAGGTACAGCTATGGGAAGGAGAGTCTCCTCCAAGAGGCCTTGTCTCACCAATCTTGAATAATCGTGCTGATAAATATGTCAGTGGAGAGCCCAACCAGGCAGGTCTCCTTACCTCCTCCATGCTACGGTTATAGCGTCCTCCAGCTGAGTCATATCTGTGTCCCTTGTACCCGCTTTGATACCAAGCACAGAACAGATAAAAGGGACATTGAATGAATGGCTGCCACTCAATCTTGTACTATGGGTACTGTGTCCACTGGGTTACCATGGCAGCACTTTGAGCAGGAGAAGGCTAATAGAGTCACATTTGCTGTTCTATGTGGGAAGGGTTGGGATGGTACAGTGCAAGAGAATGGGCTCTGGGAACACTCTGGAGTCATAGGTTTAAACTTTACCACGGGATCTCAAAATATGAGAAATGTTGGGCTGGAGTGCTGGCTCAGTGGTTAAGATCATGCACTGTCTCTCTGAAGGATGCAAGTTTGATTCCCAGGCCTATGTCAGGTATCAGGGGATGTAATACCTCTGGCCTCTGTGTATACCTGCACTCACATGCACATATCCACACATAGACATATACACATAATTAAAACATAATAAAAATAATTTTTGTTGTTGTTTATTCGAGACAGGGTTTCTCTGTATAGCCTTGGCTTGCCTAAAACTCCCTCTGTAGACCAGGCTGGCCTCAAACTCACAGAGATCCACTTGCCTCCGCTTCTGGAATGCTGGGATTAGAGGCATGTGCCACCACCAGCCAGCAAACACAAATCTTTTATAAAAGGAAATATTAGGGAAGTTATTCCTTCTCTATGAGCCTCAGTTACTTCATCTATACAATGGGAGTAATATTAGCACCTACCCGATGGAGTAACTAGGAGGATTAGGTGTTGTACACTTACGATTTCTATCTCACAAACTAAGAACACAGGAAAAAATTTTCACCACTCTTATATTTTTCCATAGCACCTGGAACATGACAAAAAGCATTGAGAAAAATGCTAGATCTCTTCAGACCTTGGCTAAGTTCCCCATGGATCACAACTACATGAGTAAGTCCAGAAGAGACGGGCAGATGCAGGTCCTTGCTGAGCCCAAGTAAACAGCATCAAAGTCACGAGCTAATCAGTAGCTGTTCCTGCTTTAAGGTGGAAGCTCACCACTGTTGCACAGCAGCAGCTAGTTGGTTTTAAAGCACAAAGTTATAGGACGAGTTGTAGGGTCATTAGTTTTCATTGTCCAAGTGGCTATATCTGGGATCACCCTAGAAGCACATCTCTGGGTGTGCCTGTGAAGAAGTTTCTAGAGAAGTTTTTCCCAGGAGGGAATGCCCACCCTGTGAACTGGTGACAGCATCCCATGTGCTGGGGTCTCAAACCCTGAGACAAAACAACTTCTTTCTCTTCCCTTAGTTGCTTCTGTCATATATATACCAATACTTAACAACAATGAGGCCAGGATGGAGCTGGTCCTCAGGGGCAGGTGGAACCAGTGCGCTGACATCTGTCTCTCTTGCTTTTGATTTGTTTTCTGTATGTTAGCATCATCTTTGTCACAGCTGCAGAGCATCTGCACACTGTAGAAAACATTGGCTTTTAAAGCTTGCAACTTCAACTAATGACAAAAACCCAACTTCTTTCTTTACATCTGTCTAAGACATCCTAGGGAAGAAACTCCCTGGCTCAACTCAGGTCAAGTACCTTGTTGGAAAGTTAACAAGTGACAAGGAAAGACAGGTGCCAGGTGACACATGGCAGGCTCTGCACTGAATTTAATGTATGTTAAACTGACCTTACCTTTATAACACAGTAGCCAATCAGAGCCATTATTCCCTCTTCTTAGGAAAATGGAGGCACAAAGCGCTGAAGAAACATCCTCCAGATAGAAGAACAGCTAGCTTGACTCCAGAGCCCACTTTGCTAATAACCTCATTACTCCACTAGGTTTCTGGGAATACCCAAAGGGTTGGCCAAGATGGAGTGTTCCACAGAAGGAACTGGATCCTAGCCCAGGAATGGGAGAGTCTAGGAGCTCTTAATCAAACTACATTCAGATCTCTGAGTGCCTGTCACATGGTGAGGACATTGGAAGGTGTGGAAGGATCTGTCGGGGTGGGCATTACCAGGAAAGGGTTTCAATTCAATGGAAGGCGTTTCATCAGTCAGGGAGGTGAATGTTCAAGGTTACCCAGCAAGTCTATAATTTTAATCCTTCATTGAAAGAGTTTTCCTAGGGTTATGCTATTAACAAGAATCCCCAGCTTTCTTTCTTTCTCAAAGTGTGGAGAGAGATGCTGGTAGGTGTGGGGTGGGGGTGGGGAGAAACGACACCCTATCTCTTTGCTCCATTCTCCCTAAGAACCTGCTGAGCCTATAAGAGGTGGGCAGAGGACTCCATGTGATTTGAGTCCTGTTCCCTGCATCTGGCTTAGACACTAAGGAAAACAGGATTGGAGAGTAATGCAGTTTTATTTGTTTGTTTTCTCTTTGGGGGTCTGCCACCCAGCTCCCAAATAAATACACAGAGACTTATTACTTATGAATGCCCTAGCCTGGCTTGGCTTGTTTCTAGTCAACTTTTCTAACTTAAATTATCCTGCTTCTCTTTAACTATGTTTTGCCTCTAGGCTTTTTATCTGTCTTTATTCTATGTATCTTTTTTCCTTCTTACACTGTGGCTGGCTGCATGGCTGCACCTGACATCCTCCTCTCTTCCTTTTCTTGATCCTGGATCCTCTTTTTTAGATTTCTTCTCCTATTTATCCTCTCTACCTGGAAGCCCTGCCTATCCCTCTTTTGCCTAGCTATTGGCCATTCAGGTGTTTTAGGCAGGCAAAGTAACACAAATTTACAAGAGGTAAACAAATGCAACATAAAAGAATGCAATATATCTTTGCATCATTAAACAAATATTACACAGCATTAATGAATATAACATCTTAAAATAATATTCCACATCACAGTAAGTAGCCACCAATTTGCTTATGGCAGCAAGGTGCTGAGTCTACTGGGGGCTACCCTTGGAAGGAATTTCTCAGGTATCTTGATTGGTTTCATGAAAAAGGGTGGCAGTGGACAATAGTCTCCATTCGTCATGATATGAGCAAGTAGCATCTCTGAAAAGAATAAAGAAAACTAGAGTGGAATTATTTCCGGGAAGGCAGTTTCTCAAAAGATGCCCAAGTCTGGTGTATCCCTCTTAGGAAGGGAGTAAGTCATCCATACCCCAGTGTTTATGGTGACCAGAGAAAAAGTTTTGGTTCTGCTGAATGACTCCAAGCTCTTTAATCAGAGCTGTGTAATAGAAATCTCAATGTGAGTCATACATGCAATTGGAAATGTTCACATGGCTACATCTTACTAGATACATGCTTAAATCAGCTGAACAATGAGGTCCTACTGGTAGCCACATTTTAAAAGGAAAAGTAGAATTAATTTCAATGGCTTGCTTAGTTTAACCCTTTCCATCCAAAATAACTTTATTACAATATGCAATTAATGCAAAATAATAATAATAATGTAGTGCTGACAATTGAATCCAGGACCTTATGCATGCTAAGCAAACACTCGAACATTTCGCCACATTCTAGCATCAGTACATAAAGCTATTGTGGGTTTTTGTAATAAGTCTTGAGAGCAATTGTGTATTTAGTACTTACACCACAATTTTTAAGAACATTGTGTGTGTGTGTGTGTGTGTGTGTGTGTGTGCACTTTCATACATGTGTGGAGATCAGAGGACAACTTCCATCACACAGGTCCCAGAGATTCACTCTGGTTGTCAGGCTGGTGGCAATGGTATTTTTGCTCAGTGAACTGTCTCCCCAGACCACTGCACTTCAGTTTGGATTCCTTGCCTATTAAGTGCTCACTCACCACAGGGAGTGAGATTTTTAGAACATGGATTCTGGATGTGAAGATCTAGAAGCCGCGGAGTTTCTTCCTCTTGGGGCTGCCCTTGGGAGGACTTCAAGGCCATGTAATCAAGCTTCTTAGACACAAGGAAATGAGTGGATTTCCTTGAGGAATCCTAGAAAAACTGATACATACAGCCCCATGTTCTTTCTTCCCCAAACACCTCTCCCAGGAGTTTCCTGCCAGGGGAGGTGGTTTGTTGACAGACACCATCACATGTTAAAGTGGGGAGGCAGAAGGCAGTGGAAAGAGGCAGACCGGATTCTACTCTGGCAGAGATGTCCTCACCTCTGTCACTTTCTCCTTCTTGAAGGCAGTGCCATTGCCTGGGTATAGAGCTGTCAGGAAATTTTGGGGTGACTCTCTAGACCTGACTGAAGATGAACTGACACCCCCCCCCAGCTTAATGACTCTTCTTTCTATGGCTGTTGCTGCCTATAATAAGCTGGTCCCAGCTTGAGCTACAGGTCCAAAGATAAAATCTGGAGGCCCTGGCAAGCAGAGCTGTGCTTATATTTCCTGAGCAAGAAGTAGCCCACCATGCCTAGAGAAACATGGCAGGTTGTAAGAAGAACAGCATCTACCATGTACCCAACACACCTTTGCTAGATACATGGAGGTGAGCAGAGCATTGCCAAGGCCAGGCCAGCTGGGGCAGCAAAGGCAGGGATAGACAGGAAACAGACATGTCTTGAGCACTTGGTTTGCCCCTTCATCTGCAGACTCTCATTCTTTCCCAGCAGTGAGAGGTAGGTGATGGTGTCTATACTCAGCAGAGAAGAAAATGAAAGCTGGAGATTTTTAGTGACATTCTGGGTTCAGGGCCCAATTGATCTGATTTCAAAAACTGGCCTTTCTAGTTGTTTGTTGACATGTCCTCACGTGGTTATTGCCAAGAACCCAGGAATGACCACGTCCTTGGTTGACACTGATGCACTTGGGAAGGAGGGGGTGGCTCCCCTTCACTGGAGTTTCTGGAAAGGCCTCCTGCAGCAGAAGCTGCCACTCCATGGACTTGAAACTCACCCAATCACTTATTGTGTTCTTTCTCTCTCTCTCTCTCTCTCTCTCTCTCTCTCTCTCTCTCTCTCTCTCTCTCTCTCTCTCTCTCTCTCTCTCTTTCTCTCTCATATTCTAGATAAGAATGGAAAGATAGCTCCCAGGGGTATAATGTCTTGATCAGAGAACCCATGGGAAATTGGGCAGGTTCAGGTGGTTTTTAGCACTCTGCTTCTGGGCAGCTGTGAAAAGCCATGGCCAGACCTGTAGCCTTGACTTTCCTAGCTGGGCAATGAGTAACACTAGTTTGGTATACTTGCCTGGGCCTGGAGCCAAGAGGCTGAGAAAAAAGCTGAGCACAGCATATGGTCAGGACCTCTCTCCTCACCCCATTCCCAGGGTCAACAGTAAGCACAGTGCATACCTCAATGCAGGTAGTTAGTTTCCCAGAGGGACCAGAGCAGCTTTAATGTGGCTCAAATCTCCAGTACCTGGCATAGGCAGGAAGTCTACCCTGATAATTTGCTTAAGAATGTTGGCTTCATTACTCAAGTTCTCCATCCTGGGGTCCCCATAGCGGGTTACCTGGACCCCGACACTGAATTTGTTAGTTGACAGTTAAGAAATAACGGTTAAGAGCACTAGTTGCTCTTGCAAAGGACCCGGGTTGGATTCCTAGCACCCACATGTAGCTCACATTTATCTGTAATTCCAGTTCCAGGGGATTAGATGCCCTCTTCTGACCTCCTTGGGCACCAAGCATGCACATTGTGCACATCTGTACATGCAGGCGAAACACTGTATAACATAAAATAGTAAAATTAATAAATCTTTAGAATTTAAAGAAATAATAAATGAATGAAATTGATGAACTAAATAAACAGCAAAGGAGCAAGAGACTGGCAAGAGAGACAGATGGGGACTGTCTTAGAGCTATCACCGCTGTGATGAAACACCACGACCAAAGGAGGAAAGTGTGTATGTGACTTACACTTCCTTGTCACTATTTATCACTGAAGGAAGTCAGGACAGGAACTCAAATAGGTCAGGATCCTGGAGGCAGGAGCTGATGCAGAGGCCATGGAGGATGCTGCTTGCTGGCTTGCTCTTCATGGCTTTCTTATAGCACCCAGTACCACCAGCCCAGGGATGGCAGCACCCATAATGGGCTGGGCCCTCCTCTACCCATCACTAATTAAGAAAATGCCCTACAGGCTTGCTTACAGCCTGATCTTACAGAGCCATTTTCTTAACTGAGGTTTCCTTTAGCTTGTGTCAAAATGACATAAAACTATCCAACTCCGGAACCACTGAGTCCCCATTTATTGAGGAGAAACTGAGGTCCAGAGAGGTTTTGCATCCAGGGTTGAACTTCCCTGACTCCTGACTTTCTGTAGTACTTTAGAAACGCCCCCCACACCCCGGGTTTGTTTTGCAATATTGGGTGGGTCTTGGGCATGCTAAGCAAGCACCATACCATCCAGCTGCCATCCCCAGCCTCCAGCTTTTTCTTTTCAGTCATGGTCCCACTAAGCTGCCCAGGCTGGTCTTGAACTCACATCTTTCAAGCCTCCCAAATAGCTGGGATTCCTTGTTTGCTTCCTGTATATTTTACGGTTGTGGATGGTGTGGAGGGTCCCTGGATCGGGGAAGCTTCTGAGTGAACCCAAGGTTCTTGAACTGAGACCAGTGAGGACACCAAAGAGGGAGGTGGGGGCTGCTCTGTGTCCATCACACAGCAATGAACCACAGTAGCTCTGATTGGAATCTAACCTCATTCCAGCCACTCTGGTTGTGTGGCCTTCAGAAATAGATTTGTTTTCTTAGCTTCAGATTCCTTCGCAAGGATTAAAGGAGACAATATGAAAACAGCCCTTTGCATAATGACACCAGTTTCTGACTTTTTTTTTTTTTTTAATCTGTGGTCCTGGGTGTCAAAGGCACTCTCACTGTATGGTGCAGTGGTGCGAGCTGACACACCTGCCTTTTTTGTGACCTTGACTAATCCCATGACTTCTCTTGCTTCTAGTAAGTGGATACTGCTTCTTCCAGGCCAGGTATGTCAAGCGAGCTAAGTTGCAGTTGGAATGAGTCTATTACAAAACAGGTACTTAGTGACATCTCTCACCCCTCCCGAGCCACCCTAACAATAATGCTGAGATTCCCATTTGCAGAAGAGGAAACAATCGCTAGAAGGGACTCAGAAAACGTTTGTTTAGTGAATAAATGAGTAAGTGGGCGTGTGAATGGAGGAGCCGGTGAGCGAGGTGCTGAGCGGATGTGGGATGCATCCCGGCAGCAGGGCGCCGCATCTCTCCTGGGAACCTCCTGGTCTGCGTAGCCACTCCGCTTCGCCTGGCATTTGGGGCTGAGGGCCGGCCGCTGCTCCCCATCCAGGTGTGGGGGATGGGGAGTTAATTGACACCGGGTGCTTGGCGACCTGCTGATGAAAGGGGCCGCGCTCCCAGAGAGGCCCAGTCATTAGGCGGGCGGGAGCGGCGGGGCGGGCTTATCGCGCTTCGCGGCCTCCCCAGCGGGCGGGTCCCCGACGCTGCAGCGGCCGCCGCCCCAGGCGGAGGGCTCGGAAGTTCCCACGCTCCAGCCGGGGACCGGGGGCGTTCTCAGGCCGGCGTGGCCCCGCTCTCCACCGCCGCCCAAGCCGGGCTGTAATTAGGGTAATTGCGCGACTCCGCGCCTGGGGCAGTGCAGGACCCTAGCTGCTCAGCGCTGGCCTGGGATGGGCAGGGACAGCGGGGGGCCTGGTCCTCCAGACAGGTGAGTCAGAACACCTGGGTGGTCCAAATTGGGAAGGGGCTCCTCAGCCGGCTTTGTGGGGGAAATGAGGGCAAAGAGAGAGCCAACCTGGATGGAGCACCTACTGTGTGCTCAGTGGGGCAGCACAGCGTGGGGGAAATCTATGAGCAAAAAGGACATCGATCCTGAGGTCCCCCAGAGATGTGCTCACAATACAGTCAAGCATCCCAAACTGCCAATTTAATTGATGGGCATCAGGAGCCCAGAAGGGTCAGACAACCAATATGTCTTCACAGGTGTTGATTTTGCTCCTTGCAGCATCCCAAATTCACTGAATTTAGGCAGTCCACCTCTGACCCTTAGGTCCTGGACTGGGCTGTTCAAAACCAGGCCCTAGCCTGACTTGCTGAGCACATGCCTAGCACTTAGGATGTGGAGGAAGGAATCCAGCATGGGAGATATGAACTGTCATAAAAGACTACCATCACCCACAAGGGGGGGAATGGGAGGAGGGTGCAGATGGGGAGAGAGGGAGAATATATGATTTTGGACCCTTCACAGTGGCACACATTTGTAATCTGGGCACTTGGGAGGCTGAGGCAGGAGGATTATCTAGAGTTTGAAGACAATCTCATGTACAGAGCAAGAACCGATCTCAACAAACAAAACAGAAATAAACACATAAACAAAAAAAGAAGAGAGAATTCTATTTCAAGATCTAAACCTATACTCAACCCCATCCTTAACCTCTCACCATACCTAAATTCCAAATTAATCCTGCCCTTGGCTTCTGCCTATGTTCCCAGACCTCTCCTGTAATCCTCACACTTCCTCCTTCCCAGATGGCTGTTCTTTGTGAATGTGCACACTCAGTGCAGAATATTCCATTTCCAAATCCACCCAGCAAGCCCCCTTCATCTTCCAAGGTCAGCCACCTCATCCCTTGGCCAAGTGGGCTCTTTTGAGGATGAAGGGTGGGACGTTCTCAACCTGTATAGAAGATAGGGATGGACTCCAGGAGCAAAATTCTAAACATAATTACTAAGTGTGAATGAGCGGGTGAATGAACAAATAAAAGAATGGGAAAGTAAATGAATGAGAGAATAAATGAATTATTAAATAAGTCAATGAATAGCTGTGTTCTGAGGGTAAATTTTAATGCCCAGTCTGGATCCCTTCCCAAGCAGGGAGCAATTACAAAGACCAAGATTTCTTTACCCCCAAATGCCTTGAGGTTGGTGTGTGTGTGTGTGTGTGTGTGTGTGTGTGTGTGTGTGTGTGTGAGAGAGAGAGAGAGAGAGAGAGAGAGAGAGAGAGAGAGAGAGAGAGAGAGAGTGACATGAGCCAGAATCATACAGGCCTGGAGTCTGATTGCCACAATTTTAGTCAGCTGTGATCAGAGCAAGATCCTTAACCCATGCTGGCCCTTGTGAGCAATAATGAAGTCTTTTGTGGCACACCTGCCTTGCCTGTGACAGACTAGGTATTAGATGCTGCAGGAACAAAAGTAAGAAGAATGCCCCCCACACACACACACACACATTGGTGAGGCAGGAAGCAGATCTGTAGGGGAGGGGGCAGGCTGGGCAGGCAAGGAGGCTTCTTGGAGCTTGTGAGAATCACAAGGGATTGCTGTTGGACAAGTCAAGGCAGAGGCTGCCACATGTTCAAAGACAACAAGCTAGGAACAAAGGGTTCCCTGTGACTGCTGGGGTGGTGATGGAAAGTAGGGGTAGCAGAAGTGGGGGCTGACAAGTGCAGCAGTGACCGCATCAAGAAGGCATCAATGCAGTCTGTGAAGTCTGAATTTCATCCTGTGGGCAGCAGTCATTGCATCTGTGAGCAGCGGAGACAGGTGACTTCAGGGAATCACTCCTGTAGGCGGTGTGGAGGATGGCATGGGAGTTGGCTATGGCAAGGATTTGGGAGTGAGTGCAACAGACCTAAATGACACTGATGATAGCCAATCTTTAAACACTTGGACATTTCAATTTGAATCTTTTAAATTCCCGTACAAAGTAAGTGTTCTCATGATTTCCTCCTAGAAACTCATCAATGCACTCAAGTCTGTATTTCTGTCTCCAGCCTGGACCTCCCTGCTGAGCCACACAATCTTTGGCTTTTCCACTTGGTGATGAGTAGCATTGTTACCCTACAGGTCTTAAAATGATCTTCCAGACCAGTTTCTCCCTCCAGCATCCCCATCTCAGTCCACGGCATGGCACTCTTCTGACATCTCTCAGGCCCCCTCTGCCCTCCCCTGGCCTGACCCCTCTTTCCTGTTCTGTCTTTCCTCATTTGGTCTCTCTGAAGAGCTTGTGGCTTCTTGCTACAGCCAAAATCTTCCAGTCACCAGCTCTGCCCCTGCCGCTGTGGTTCTTTCTTGCCTTGGTTACTATGACCTTTCCTTACACCCTCTCAAGCTGTCTCCCCAGGCTCATCCTCAGAATTCTTATGCCTGCTTTTTCCCATTTGGAATGCTATCTTCCCAGAAAGTCGTACAATTTTCTCCTTCAAATTTCAACTGGAGCATCACCGACTAGACCCTTCCCCTATTTATATCTCAAAGCATTTAAGACATTTTTGCACGTTATAGTTAGCATTGTAGTTTACTGTTCTGCTCCCTTCCTCGCCCATGAAGTATGCCAGCTCCCTGGGGGTAGGGGTGGGGCTTCTTTCTTTGCTTAATATAGGTGTGCATGGCCCAGCACAGTCATTTCTTTTGCATTCATCCTTGGGCAAAGCTATGTAGCTTCTTTTGTGTCTTAGTTTCCTTCTTTGTAAAATGATTTGGTATTTAACACCTAAAAGAATCTATGGGGCATCAGGCAAGAGTCTAAATACTGGGGTTAGAAAGGAGAATCCTTAGGCTAGGAAGAGGAGGAAAGGACACTTCCCCCCTCAACAAAGTGCAGCACCGCCTTTGGAGTTTGGTGTCAGGGACTGTGAAAGGTCCTGCTCTCTGGACACGTGGGACCCACCAGTCAACATGAGGGACCTTGGTTGTCTTGCTACTCCCAGGACACCAAGACTTTGATGACATCATATGGATAAGACAAAAACCTGGTGAGCAGGGATTAGCAGGCTCCTGTGTCCCTGTAGAAACACAGACTGGAGATAGAAGGTAAGCCCATGGAGATGTAAAGATGGGTTCCCAAGGGATGCTTTTGGGGGCTCAAAGGCCAGAAGCATGTCACACTATTTCCTCCAGCAATGGAGATCTATGTACTATAAGTCCCTCTCACTAAGAAAGAAGAATGGCAAAGGGGTCAGTGAGACATGGGGTATTGTGTTCCACATTTGAGTGTACAGTCCAACGCATTTTCCCAAGGTAATCAAGGGGCCTCTACTCAGAGCTGGGTCCAGAAAGGGTTCCATGTGGTTCAGTCTGCAGGGCAGGCAGCTCAGAACTGCTGGACCTTCTGACCCTGAAGAACAAGGTTTTAGCCTGATGGGTGCGCAGAATATTGTACACAGCAGGCCCCAAACATCAGAACTTTAGGGAAGACTGTGGACTGGCTTGTTAAAAGACTAACCTGATAGAAATGTAAACTAACATAGTCATTCAGGAGTACAGTAGAGAAGTTCTTCAAAGCACCAAAAACAACACTACCATTTGGACCAGTTATTGCAGCTCCAGGAACATATCCAAAGGACAGAAAACCATTGCATGAAGGGCACACGTATGTGTTCATGTTTACTGCAACTATTCACAATGGCTCGGCACGGATCTAACTAGGTATGCACCACTGCAAGAATGCATAAAGGAAGTGTGCTACACATGCAATTGAAATCGTATTCAGTCATAAGAAGCCCCAAAGTGCACAGATTGACCTAGGTAAGCCTTGGGTGCATTTTTTTGATGATGATTAATTTGAGAGTGTCCTGCTCACTGGTCTGGTGGTCCTGTCCTGAATGCTGTAAGAAATAGGTTGATCTGCATAGCAAGATCCAGATCAGCCAAGGCTACAGAGTGGTTGTGGTGTGTGTGTGCTGGACGGTGTGGGGGGGGGTGGAGTCACTTGCTGGATGGTAGGCAGTACTCTAGTACTACCCCGATACGGCTCTTTTGCAGCTAAGCAATGAGCTTTTAAAAAGTACATATTTTAAAAATTGTAACAGAATCTCATTTATTCCAGGATAGCCTCAAACTTGCTAATGTAGCAGAGGATGACCTTGATCTTCTGTTCCTGTTCCTTCCTCTTCCAGAAGGTTAGAATTACAGGCACACACTACCACACCTGGTTTATGTAGTGCTGGAGACAGAACCCTGGGATTTGTGCATAGTAGGCAAGTTAGTGACCAACTGAATTACCTCCCAGACAAAAAAGAAATATGCCTTTCTTGGTAGCCTCAGGGTCTGCCCCACTGCCCTGTTTAATTAATCTCTCTATCAGTTCAGCTCTGCCCAAATAACCAAAGCTTATTTTACAGCAAGATATGGCAAACCTGTAAAGGAGAGAAGAAATGATTGCCTATTCCAACTTTTTTTTTTGTTCAAATAAGCACACTTGCCAAGAACAAAATTTAATTTCATTGAAAAATGGATAGGTTTTAAACTAGGGGTGATGGTCCACACCTGTCATCCCAACACTTAAGAGGCAGATTTCAGCAAGTCTGAGACTAGCCTGGTCTACATATTGAGCTCCAGGACAGCCAGGGCTACACAGATACATAGAGAGATCCTGTCTCAAAGAACAAAACAAAACAAGAACAACAAAGAACAAAAGAATGAGAAAGAAAGTCCTCTTTTCAGGCTTTCCTTATCTCCATGTCGTCTGGTTGGGGATGAGGTGTGACCGGGCTCCCCACCTTCTGTCTTCTAGAGATAATACTTTTCATACTATGGCTTGAGATCATGTTAGCTTTGTGCAGGCTGAGTTACTCAAAGCTTCCAATGGCTAGCACTCCTTTGTTTCCGTGTAATCCTGCTGAGCCTGTCCAGCCAAAGCCTCTGCACTAACCCTTATGCACCAATTTATAATACATACTTTTTTATTAGTAATTATGTATCTGGCCTCATGCTAGGTATTTTACACGGTAAATTATTATTCTGGCTACCACCCACTGAGCACTTTTACTGTGGGTTGACATTGTGCTAAGCACTCTGCATACTTCATTCAAGCCTTATAACAACCACTTAAAGCAGGCTTTATTGGACCCACTTCACTGGTGAGACGTTGAGGTTTTCAGGAGTGATGTCATTTCCCAAGTCCATCAGTCAAGGTGGTGGTACAGCCAGAAAGCTGACCTCATGGCCCACTCTATCCTGACTTTCAGTCTGCAGAAATGAGGAAATGAAGCCAGACATGATGTTACACATCCATAAAGTCAATATTCAGGAAGCAGAGACAGGAGAATTAGGAATTTAAGGCTAGCTTGGGATATTTGAGACTCACTCTTGAAAAAAAAAAAAAGTGACTGAGGCTTAATTGGTAGAGTGCTTGCCTGGCATGCACAAAAGCCTAGGTTCAGTGCCCAGCACAGAGTATAGCCAGACCTGATAGCTAGCATACCTATAATCCTGGCACTTAGGTGGTGGAGGCAGCAGGATCAGGAGTTTGAGATCAGTCTGGGCTACATGAGACTCTACCAGAAGGAAATCAATCAATAATCAATATCAATCAATCAATCAAGGGGCTGGAGGAAAGGAAAAATAGACAAGAGAAAGCAAGCGTCAGAGAGAGAAAATATCTTAAGGTCATCCTGACAGGAAGGGATGGATATGTGAAGATGCAGGCTTGCTTGACAGGAGGCTGGGCCAGTCCCTCTGAGCACTTGGGAGAGGGCACCCTAGGTGAGTCTTAAGCTTGTACAGGTCTGGGACATGTCATCCCAGGCTAGACTGATGACTCCTATGCTAGAGACTTGTTACATCTGTTTGAGATAGGGTCTCACAATAGAACCAGGCTCGCTTTGAACTCTCAGAATTTCTGCCTAACTCTCCTAAATTCTGAGATTTCCAGGGCCACTGTGCTGGGCTCTGATAGTGCAGTGGTTCTTAATCTTTAAGACAGTTCCTCATGTTGTGATGACCCACAACCATAAAAATATTTTCATTGCTACTTCATAACTAATTTTGCTTTTGTTATGAATCACAATGTGAATCTCTGTGTTTTCTCATGGTCTGTGAAAGGGTCATTCAACCCTGAGGCTGAGAACAGCTGTGTTAGAGGCTTTCAAATCATAAAACACTAGTCAATGTAAGAAGGTGGCATTACTGTCATCGGGCCACTCTAGCTTGCCAAGTCTAATTTGGGAGGCTGAAGGATGGGCTTCATTGCATCTGGCATTGATTTGCTTACGCACAGCAGACATCCACTCTAGCCAGTCTCAGCAAAGTGTCATTCAATACGTGGAGTCAAGGCCATCTTACAGATCTCAAGGGCAGGCAGGTTACACAGAATCTTACTGGGAGTGGGGGCACCAGAAGGCCTCATTGCCTCTCTGCCAATGCCTACCTTCCCCTGTACTTCTCTGGTTTGCATGCTCCTTCCCTGCCTAGACCCACCGGTGACTGTCTGGTCTGGGCCCTGCTTGTCCTAATGCAATGTTTAGGAGTCACATGGCAAGTATGACTGTTGCTGAGGCCCCTCAAAATCAGACTCGCACATCTAGCTCTGTCATTCTGAACAAGAGGGCCTGGATTGCAGAGAACAGGCAGAGTCCCAGAAGCCCTGCTCCTTAGGGACAAAAAAGAAGCTTGTGGGTTAGCAGGGACCCAAGAAGGAAGTTCTTGAGTGACTTGTGCCTGGTGCTTGGAAACCATTAGTGCCTTAATCTGGCCCAGTCCTGTCCAAATGCAGAGTTTCTTTGGGAGTAAAATGTTTTTAGCTAGAATTTTAATGCCTTCAGAAAAACTGGAAGAGTCTGAGAAGCCAATGGAGGGTGTGTGGCTCCTGCTTTAAGGGCAGTCTACACCCTGGACATGCTTCCTTGATTGCTGTGATGTCTGCTGGGCGCTTTAACAGGCCAGTTCTAGGGCTGGCCCACCTTCCCTTCCCGAATCCCCGCTCAGTTCTGGAAACATGGTGGACATACTCGGTGCTGTTGAGAGACCAGCTAGTAGTTCCCAGAGTTCTCCAGCCCCTTTGTCCCGTGCTGATGTCTGAGTCTGACGTCTTCCAGGGTTAAAAGTGGAAGGTCAGTGCTGCCAAACCTCGTCCTTTTCTCAAAAGCAGTAACTGGGATGTGGAGAGCAGATGAAAGGAAGGCAGCTATGGCCCTGGGTGAGCCAAGGTAAACACCAAATGGCACCCAGGCAAACACGTTCTTTTTATTGTAGCTGCTTTAAACAAACTGAACTCTTGCTCAGGCCAAGACTAAATTCATTTAAGTAAAACAGTCAAACATGGGGACTAGAGAGATGGTTTCAGGTCGAAAAGACTGCCTTCTCTTCCAGAGGACCCAGGTTTGATTCCCAGTACCTACAAGGTGGCTCACCATCATCTGCTGACTGTAGTTCCAGGAGATCGATGCTCTCTTCTGGCCTCTGCAGGGGTACACGTGTGGTACACAGGCGTACTTAGAGGTAAAACATCCTACAGATAAAATAATTTAAAAATATTTTTAAAAAGTCAAACACAAAAGCAGGAGGTAAAAGTCTGGTTTGTAATGTATAAAGCATAAGAGTTAAGTTTTATAATACTCCCGCAACATAAAAAAAGAAGAAATTGTATAGTAATGAGTGACATTTGGGAAACTGCACTGACTAATGAGTGAGCAAATAAATAAATACAGCCAGAGGAGGGACATGGTGGTGCTGCTGGCGGATCAAGAGTTCCAGGCCAGCCTAGACTATATAAGATCTTGTTTCAAAAAAAGTCAACTAAGAAAACAGATACATAAACAAACACATAAGAAGGGAGCCAGGCAAGGTAATGGCGGCACACACGTGTAATCCTAGTACTGAGGAGGCAGGGGAATTGCTGGAAGTTCAAAGCCAGCCTAACCTACAAAGCAAGTTTCAGGCCAGCCAAGGCTACATGAAGGAAAACTAGAACTCAGTTGTCAGTCTCTGCCTTGTTAGTCAAAGCCATCGACTCCCTGGACTCAGCCCCTCTCCTTGGGCCCTGTACTATATACATACTGCCTCTTTCCCCCAGGTCAGTCAATTCGAGCCTTAGGGGTAGAATCTGTCTTTTGGAACCTGTTTATAACAATAAATCCCTCATGCATTTGCATCAAAAAAAATAAAGTGTGAACTTGGAGATCTGGTTGCCCTGCCTCCTTTGGGTTGCTCTGACCTTGCCCTCTGTCCTACAGAAAAGAGGGATTTAGGGAACTAGTTGGGGGTCTTTTCCTTTCCTATGGGGGACCTGAGATGTACCCCTTCTTTCTGGCAAAACTGTGGGCAGAGAGTGAATTCTCTGGGTGAAATTGGGGAAGGCTAATCACCTGGGGCAAGTCCCTTCCTTCCTCAGTGGATGCAGGGGTGACAGTCACTTTGTTTTCTCAGGACAGCCATTGCACACACACCTCTGAGCTTCTACAGCTTTTTTGGTCATTGCTTGGTGTATGAGCAGATGAACAGAAGACTCTAGAACCTGGAATAACCAGAGAGGAAAGAAAAACACAACAACACTCCAGGTGACAGACAGTCCCTGTCAGGTGTGGGATCCCAGAATGTACGTGTGATTTGACAAGGTCATAGGCTGTACCCCAAAATATTTTAATCTTGAAGGTCTGAGCATTGCTGGATCTGTTCTAGATTCTTCTTCCATCCCATGGTAGGTTGAACATGAGCTTTGGAGCCAGGAGTTGACCTCTGAGGAATCACTAACTTAAGCCAGAAGTTTTACCCACTGAACCTCTGTTCCTTATGGAACAGGCTCCCCGTACTTACGGGGGTTCCACAAAATCCCGAGTGTCCATAGCTTGGCCTAGGGCTTTGTGCACTGTATGAACCCACCTGTCACTCTCGTTTGGCCTATTCTTGATAAGGGGCTTTGCACCTAAAAAATATCTCCTAAGCCCTTTTGAGTACATGGGCTTGTGTTATTCCAGGCCAAAGCCTTTTTCAAAGTATTATCACTGACCTTGAACTTGTTACACAGAGAGACAGAGGAAAGACTAGTGGGCCGGAGCCACAGGTGGACTCTGAGAAAGCCTGTCAGGATTGAGAGGCAGTGCTCGAGCTGCCTTCTCTTGCCTAATAACTTGCCCAGAACTAGGTGATGTCCTCCCTCCCTTCTTGATAATAGGACTGAGTGGCTTCCAAGAAGGCTGGCATTGCTCAACATTAGAAGTACAAACTGGCAGAGGAAAGAATGGCATGGGAAAGGGTGACAGGCCAGACAGGAAGTCAAGGGCTGGAGCCTGAAGCCGCAATAGAGGGAATGGGTTTGCTCACATTCTCTCCAAGCCAGGATTCCAAAATACTTTGTGTCAGCATCCTATCAGTCACATCTCTGTCAGGATAGTTCTGCTCTGGGCTCTTCTCAGCACCAAGCTCCTCTCCATCTTCACAACATCCCTGGCTGTCTTTTGCAGATGAAGAAACAAGCTTGGCGAAGAAGACTTGAGTGCCTAGAAGGGCTGAGAGGAAGGAGCAAACTCTGTAATGAGAACCTGTTACATGTGCAAGGCCCAGTTCTATAAACATGCTTCTGCTCCATAGCACAGCAAAGTCCATTTCACATCCAGGGACAGCAGAACTAAGTCCTGAAAGCTCCTGCTCAGGGCCCAGAGTGACACAGAGACAAGGTGAGTGAGCTGAGCACCACTGGGGTCAGGTCCTGCTGTGCTGCGATCTCAGCCATGGGAAAGACTGGAAGGAGATGCTCAGCCTCCTAAGAGCAGCACACACCAGCTCGCAAAGCTGCTTTTCCATCTAACTTGAAAATACCTGCCTTTCCCACTGGACTTCATTTTCTCCATGTTTTCCGGTATGGCTGGCTGACCGGAAATGACTAAACAGAATTTGCAAAGAGATAGAGGGGCCTGAACTATTACTGGTTTTTTGGTTTTGTTTGTTTTGAAGGGTCTCTAATGGTCAGGCTGAGCCCCAGCTTGCTGCGTAGCCAAGCCCAGCCTTGAACATCCCATCCTTTTCCCTCGCCCTGTGCTGCAGTGCCTGGCGAGCGGCTAGTTTATGTGGTGATGGGGATGGAACCCAGGCTAGAGCATGCTAAGTGAGCATCCTATGGTCTGAGCTACATCCCAGCCCTGTTACTGTTACTACAGTTCATGCTTGTGGGGTCACTGACACAGTGGGCCAGCCCCCACACTGCAGGATTTGTTTTCAGAGACAAAATGCAGTCACAACTCTTCTCCCGGTCTGTTTGTGAGCCAAAATTTATTGTTTGTGACAATTAAACGCAATAGATAACCCTGTATTTGTTTTATTTTAAAGGATATATGACAATTGATAAAATTTGAAGTAAATTTGTGAATTTATATAATTCTGATTTTGTTTGTTTGTTTGTAGGGTCTCTTTATGTGGTTCTAGTTGTTTTAGAACTCACTATGTAGACCATACTGGCCTTGAACTCACACAGATCCACCTGCCTCTGCCTTCTGAGTTACGGGTTAAACTTAGCTAATTCTTCTTATTTATTTGTTATTATTGGGTGTGTGTGGTATGTGAGTGCAGGTGAGCACAGGTCACAGTGTGAGGGTGGAGGTCAGGGGACAATCTTGTGGAACTGGCTCTCTTCCCTCTTTCCTTGAGTGAACTCAGATTTGTCAGCCAGGACTTCACCTGCAGAGCATCCAACTGCCCCAGATTCTTAGATTTGATGGTTGTATTGTGGTTATGTCTTTTGGGGACAATATATACAGAACTATCTTTTTTAGTTAAAAAAAATCTTTACATTTATTCATTGTATGTGTATAAATGTTTTTCTAAGTGTAAACATGTGCATCATCTCTCTCTGTTCCTGGTGCTCTGGGAAGTCAGAAGAAGATGTTGAGTTCCCTGGAACTGCAGTTATTAAGGGCTGTCAGCCATTGTGTAGGTGCTGGGATCTGAACCCCGGATCCTCTGCAGGAGCAACAAATGCTCCTAACTGCTAAGCCATCTCTTCAGTCCCCCATACTGAGTTATTTAGTGATAAGGAGATACTATGTTAACACCTTTTAAATATTTCAGGAAGGGCTGGCAGAGGGCTCAGAAAGGCAAAGGGGTTGGCTGTCAGACCTGATGAGCTGAGTTTGGTCCTGAGGATGGGCTCACATGGAGGAGGAAGAGAACCAATTCCCACAGGTTGTCTTCTGACCACATGTGTGTGTGGTTGCGCTAGCGATCCTCATCACAACAAACAATAAAGCATACATTTCTGGAAAACTTGCTCTCATAGCAGCACTTTAGGGGAATTGGGAGCAAGAGTAGCTTGAAATTTTTTACAGTATTCTTACAACTGTGTCATCAATCTAAATTCCACCTAAACAAACAAAAATAAACGACAATAGTGACTTTTTTTGGGACACTGGTCAACTGAGGACTGGAGGTCATCTTGGGACTGCGCAGTGTGGCTGCTCCTACCCCAGCATCAGAGGTGAGCTTTTCCCTAACAGCCCCTGCCACTGGGCCTCTGAGGTCCTTCCAGATCAGGGTCTCTTTTCATGGGCCAGGCCCAAACCTCTTCCCCTGGGGATTCTGAAGCAGTAGAAAAGGAGAGAGGTGGCCTCAGAGCTGGAGCCTCAATCTCGGACTCTTTCTCCCATGTTCTCAAGAACTCCTAGTCTGAGAAAAACTGCTTCTTCCTGTCTTCTGCCCCACTCTGTCTCCATGGGTGACCACATTTTATTTCTTGATATTTAAAGAGAAGATCAAAATGCCTGTCACTCTCTACCTCTTGATTCTCATATCTGAATGATTCTTTAAAATTAATTCTGGCATCTCTTAAAGTCTAATTTAATCACTACAAATAATGAAAAGACAATCATGTAAGCATGGTGGAGGCAGAGGCAGGTAGATCTCTGAGTTCAAAGCCAGCCTGAGTCTTAGTGAAATCTAGGCTAGTCAGGGCTTCTTACTAAGATCCTGACTCAAACAAAACAAAAACAAACATTTGAGGAAACAATTTTTTTTGTTAGCCTAAATTAATCATTTCGTATCATAAGTGTTCAGTCAAACAAGGTATTGTGATCCATGAATGTATACAGTTATTTATCCATTAAAATAAAATTTTACTGAGCATTGTGGTGCATGCCTTTGATCCCAGCACTCAGGAGGTAAAGGCAGGTGGATCTCTGTGAGTTCAAGGCCAGCATGGTCTACAAAGTGAGTTACAGGGCTTCCAGGACTACACAGAGAAAACCTGTCCCAATAAAACCAAATAAATAACTAACAAATGGATAAAAATAAAGGCTTGGTGATGTAAACCTTTAATCTCAGCACATGAGAGACAGAGGCAGGGGGATCTTTATGAGTTTGAGGGCAGCCTAGTTTACATAGTGAATTCCAGGATAGCCAGGATGACATAGAGAGACCTTGTCTGGAGAAATTAATAAACAAATAAAGTTAATAAGGGGGCTGGGGAGATGGTTCTGTGGGTATGGTACTTGCTCCTTAGCATGAGGATCTGAGTTCTAATCCCCACACCGGTATTAAAGATCTTGCATGGAAGCTCCAGGTGGGGGATGGAGACAGACGATCTCAAGGCCTTCAGTTGAACAGTGTAACCTAAATGGGGAAATGCAATCACAGTGAGAGACTCTATCTCAGAAAATAGTGTAGAGGTCAACAGGACTCCCGATGCCAACCTCAGGCCTCCACACATGCATGCACTCATAGGCACCACACTGCTGTGCATGAATGTGCACACACAAACCCAAGTGAGATTTAACAAAAATGAAAAATGTAAAAAGAATTGACAGTGAGTGCTGAGATGCTTCTCTGAGCTCAATGAATTAAACAGCAAAAATATTTTGGTCAAATGTGTTGTGGTGGTGGCTCACATAGGTAAACCCAAGTGCAAGGTAGAGACAGGAGGAGCAGAAGGTCAAGGCATAAGAAGTTCAAGGTCATTCCTGGCTGCAGAAGACCATGCCTCAATCTCCTTCCTTCCTTTCTTAGTTTCATTTTAAATTTTATTTGTTCATATATATTTGTCTGTATATGTGGGAATGTCATCAAATATGTGCTGATCCCTGCAGCCAGAGAAGGTGCTGGATTCTCCCCTAGAGCTGGAGTTACTGGCGGCTGTGAACCTGGACACAGGTGTTGGGAGCTGCAATCAGACCCTGTGGGAGAAGAGCAAGCACCCTTAACTACAGAGCTACCGCAATGCCTCCCTCCCTCCCTCTCTCCCCCTTCCTCCCTCCCTCCTCCTTCCTCCCTCCTTCCTCCCTCCCTCCTCCTCCCCCTTCCTCCCTCCCTCCCTCTCCCCCTTCCCCTTCCTCTGCCTCCCTCCCTCCCTCCACATCCCTCCATTCCTCCCCTCCCTCCCTTCCTTCCTTTCTTCTTTTTCTCTTTCTCATAAATGGAAAATAAGTAAAACCAATGGGTAAGGAAGTCATGAAGACATGTGATAGGACACTAAAATATAGCTAGATAAGAGAAGTGAGCATTCAGCTGCAATAGGGTTATTGTAGATAACAATGCGCTTATATTTCAAAGGCAGAGAAGACATGTGATATATGAGGCCTTGGACATTGTCCAAATGTCAGGTTGATAAACCAGAAGGGTTTTGAATGTTTTCACCTCAAATAAATGTTAAATGCACTGCGCTAATGAGTGAGATTTTCCTGTGCCAACTATGAATTCTAAAATCAGGGGCTGGCAATTGAGCACAGGGGAGGAACATTTTGCTCTGGGTTTGAGCCACAGCACCAGAAACTTAAAAAGAGGAAAGGAAAACTTCACATAGTATCCTGCTATGCCAGCATGAACTGAGAACTTTGCACACACCACATTTGGGGGGCTAGTTCTAGCCTTTACTATTTTTTTTACTACATTTATTTGGTGTGTGTGTGGGCATGCACCTCTCTATGGCTGTGAGAGGATCAGAGGATAACCTGAGGGACTCCATCTTTCCTTCCACCAAGTGGGTCCCTGGAATCGAACTCAGGCCTTCAAGCTTGGTGATAGGGCAGGGACTTTGCCCACTGAATTATCTTGCTGCCTGCCCCTCCCCCCCAGCCCTTCTCTATGCTTTTGGTGAACTCAGGGGCCTATGCAAACCATTACTGAATACAGCCTAGCACTAGGCAAATCACCCAAGTTCAATTAAACATTTTGTTTATTTTTATGTGCATTGGTGTTTTGTCTTTGTGACACACACATGCTTGTGGGCACTGGAAACCAGATCTAGGTCTTCTGCAAGAGCAGCAAATGCTCTTCACTGCTGAGCCATCTCTCCAGGCCTCCACATTGCTATTTTTAACCTATTACTTTGCGATATGTTTATATTTAAGGAAGAGCTATAGGGTTATGAATAGGACTTAGTTGTTGGAGTGTATATTTAGCAAATGTAAAGCCCTGGGTTTGATTCCTAGCACTTTATAAACCAGGAGTTGTGGCACATGCCTGAAACTTCAACTCTAATGAAGTGGAGGCAGGAGGGTCAAGCATTCAAGGGCATTGTCTACTACATAGATGGAGTTCAGCCTGAGGTCCATAGAACAACAACAACGAAATATTATGAATAGTGAACAGAGAGTTCCTTCATCTGCTTCGCCTTAGTGTTACATAGCCGTGGAGATTAGCCAGGGACCAAGGAGACTCAGAGCAATTGCTCTTGGATCCAGGTTTGCTCCCTAGGACCCAATAAATGATAACTTACAACCACCTGTAACTGCAGTTTCAGGGGATACGATGCTCCCTTCTGGCCTCCAAGGGTGCCGGACATATACATGTATACCTATATAGGCACAGGCATTCACATATACTCACAAAACTAAACAAAAAATTTTAACACACTACTAACAAAGCTAAGAACTTCATCTGGATTTTACTAGTTTCTGTAATGCTGTGTGTGTGTGTGTGCGTGTGCGTGTGTGCGTGCGTGTGTGTGCGTGTGCGTGTGTGCGTGCGTGTGTGCGTGTGTGTGCGCGTGCGTGTGTGTGTGCGTGTGTGTGTGTG
>PVIH01000356.1:0-25000 GCA_004025045.1 Sigmodon hispidus | reverse complement strand
GCTCTTCTAAAGGCCCAGGTTTGATTCCCAGCACCTCAACTCCAGTTCAGGAGGGTCCAGCGCCCTCTTCTGGCCTCCATAGGTATTGTACATGCACGTGTGGTCCACAGTCACATATGCAGGCAAAATGTCTGTGCACATAAAAACAAGTACATAAATCATTTAAAAAATAGTAACATCTATTGGCTGGTTACTGTAGTGGGCACAAAAGTAGTCAGTTTTATGTATTTATTTATCTATTTGTTTTCGATAGGGCCCCATATGGCTCTGGTCCATCTCTAGTTCATTTGCAGCTAAGGATGACCTTCAACTCCTGCAGATGCTCCAGCCCTCACCCTCCAAACATCACAGGTCTCCACTGCCACACTTGATTAACCTGTGGTAATTATTTAAGTCTTCACATAAATGCTGTGAATTAGATACTCTTTGTATTGCCTTCACTCTACAATAGCGAAATTGAGGCTCAAATGAACACAGGCCACTCATGGGTGGGGCTGATATCCGAATACAAGTAGTGAGAACACCTTATTGATAAACACACTGTACTCATGATGACCATCTCTGCCCGCTGCACTGTATGAAACCAGCATTGTGATACACAGTTGTTAATTTCAGTATTTGGGAGGTAGAGGCAGAGGATTCAAAGTTCAAATTCAAGGCCAGCCTAAAAAAAAAAAGTCTGCCAAAAAAGGACTATAGCCTTCTAAGACACTATGGCCCGTGAATGGCCTGCAGACCAGCTCAGAGACCTAGGCCAGGTCTGCTTCACTGGTTAGTAAAATATTTGTGATGTCAGTGCATTGAGAGTTATTTTTATTTATTTATTTTTAATTTTAAGATTAGAGGCTGGAGAGATAGCTCAGCACTTAAAAACATTGCCAGCATCCATGATGGGAGACTCACAACCATCTGTAAACCCAGTTCCAGGAAAATTTGATATCATCTTTTCAACACCAAAGGTATGTACTTCCATGTATACATCCATGGAGACATGCAGATACACAGACATACTCATAAATTAAAAAATCTAAAATTGCATTTATTTGCTTATTTAATGTGTGTGTGTGTGCGCGTATACACAACTTGCAAAAATTGGTTCTCTTCTTCCACAGTATGGGTGCCAGTGATTGAATGCAACTTGGAAGCAAATATTTTAGTTCTTGAGCCATCTCACTGGCCCAAAAGTTGTTTCTTGTTTGTTTATTTTTTATTTGTTTGTTTGGTTTTTCGAGACAGGATTTCTCTGTGTAGCCCTGGCTGTCCTGGAACTCATTTGTAAACCATATTAGTATTTTGTGCGTGAAATAACTAGCCAGCACGCTGCTAAGGGAGCCATGTTAGGCTTATTAAGGAGAGGGGAGGGGGAAGAGAGGAGGGAAAGAGTAGGATGGGGCAGAGAGAAAGAGAAAAAGAGAGTATCCCACGTGGTTGGGGATTTTAAAGGTAGGCATGTCTATCTTTGGAGCCCCTGCATGTGGGGGCATGGCCACAGCAACGTAACAACCTAACAGACCAGGCTGGCCTTGAACTCTCAGAGACCTGTGTGCTGGGATTAAAGGTATGTGCTACCATTTCTGGCAAGATTTGTTTTTACAACTCTGTAGCAAGAGTAAATAGGTCAAAAGAAGCAAATCCCAAGCTCTAAATGTTCAAGATAGATAGGGTGTGACTTCATAGAAACAGTTAATGAGTAACACTGAATCCTTCTGCAGTGTCCCAGGGTCCCCATCTGAGAGAACTGCCCTCTTTCCAAGATGTTACAACATGTCCTAAAAGTCTATATTTACTTGTTATCTTTTGTTTTGTATTTTTTTTGAGACAAGGTCTCACCGTGTAGCCCAAGCTGGCCTCCAATTGAGATGATCCTGCCTCCATCACAGAGCAGAATCACAGCCTGCTTAACATGACCTAAAGGTCTGAAGGTAGGAAGCTGCATGTCAGACTAAACCAGGGCTTCTTGTTAACAAATAATGGGAGTGAGTTAAGACTGGATGCAGCTCAACTGGTAAAGTGCTTGCCTCATATCCATAAAGCCCTGGGTTCGATCCCTACCATAGTGTAAAACAGATATAATGCTGCAAAATGTATGCCATCAGCACTGGGGGTGTCAGGCAGCAGGACCAGAAGTGCAGAGCCATTCTTGGCAGCACAGAAAGTTTGAGACCAGCCTGTGATACATGAGGAAATAAATAAGCAAATAAAAGTGATCTGAGTGAAATGACTTCCTGAAAACATGAGTCTGTATGGCTTTAGCTTTGATGGTTTGTCCAGAGGGTGAGATGGGATTGAAGGCACACCCTCCATAGTTTACCCTTCTCCACCCCCCCATCACTTAAGTTCTGCCTTCTGATTAGGGACCACTCAGGATTTAAAAGGAATCTCCTAAATCTTTAGGATTTCAGATTGAGAATAAAACTGGTTTTAGTCCTACTGTGAATGACCCAGGGCACTAGGAGTCATGGCTGAGAGGTGACCAGGGCCTGGCCAGGAGCCCTACTGACGGCCACAGAGTCTTTCTAGTTGAAGCAGTAACTAGAGAGTCTATTAGATTAAGGAGAGCCCTGCAGAGCCACAGCATATGGCAGCAATGACAAAGGCAGGACCCAATGACTTAGTGGTCTTAGGCGCTTTTGCTCACTTTGGGCACAAAAATCTAGTAGGTTTCCATCTCTTGGGGTCTAGAAGGCCTGGCTATACTCAACTGACTCATGGTTAAAATGGGAGGAGTGGAGAGGCTAACCATAAAAGCAGGCTGCTCAAACACCCTACGGGAGAGATGGCTCCATGGGTAAGAGCACATGCTGCTCTTTCAGAGGACCTGAGTTAGGTGCCCAGCTCCCATATCAGGCAGCTTCTGCTCTAAGGGAGTTCAACACCCTTGGCCTCTGTGAGCATCTACATTCATGTGCACTTGTGCATACTGATGCCTCTACATGCACGCACACACACACACACACACACACACACACACACACACACGCTTAAAAACAATAGAAATAAAATAAAGTGGTGTTTTGTTTGTTTGTCTTATCACTGAAGTTAACAGTGGATTCCTGCCACATCGTGTCCTGTAGGGGACAGTGATCGCTAGAATGGGAATGCACATACAATTTTCTCCTCATCATCTCTCCATGGGGAGCCCACAAAGCCCCTTTGTGTATGCCAGGCTAGAGCTGCTTGACAGTTGGAAGGACCTGGGAAGAACAGGTGTTGTCCTTGGAGGGCCCAGTGAGAGCTACTCCATCACCGAGGCCAGAGCCAGGACAAACAGAGCCCGGAGGAAAAATAACCTTGCCACCACAAAGCTCCAGTCTTTTGGAAAAGAAGTGTCACACCTGACCGTTGCACATGCCACACAACGGGATGTCCATTATTCATTGTGTTCCTTGACAAAAGGGCTTTCTGTTTCCATCTTAAACCAGACTATTATACACCACCTGAGGGTAGAAGGCTGTGCAGAGGGCCCCGAGCTTTCAGTGGCCTGAACCCACCCTACAGATGACCTAGTACTTCATCCCAAACCCGGGGAACCAATGGAGAGCAGAAGGAATCCGAAAGCAAAGCCCATTTCCCAGTTCTCAGGGCAGGTGGAAGTCAGTCATTGTACGCCACAGGCCAAAGCCGGATAAAAGCGCTGTTTTCTCCTCCTGTTCCCCAGCCTTCCTTCTCTCAGTGTGAGTGGGCACCTCCCCATCATTCCACATCTGTGCCCCCTCCCACCTCACTTGCTCCCATCCCTCTCCCACAATGCTAAGCTCTTCTCAAGGAGACAAACCTCTCCTTGGTTTGTTTATAGCAGATGGAATGGAATATTGCCTTCAAGGGGGCTTTTATTTTTCATGACAGGATCTCATGTAGCCTAGGCTGGCCTTGAACTCACCACATAGCTGAGGATGATGCTGAACTGAATCTACCTCTGCTCCCCAAACACTGCAGTGTGCCCCACTGCCCCTGCCCCTCACGGTGTTAGTAGCCTTCTCACACTTATTCATCCAACATGAACTCTGACTTTAGTATTTGAAAGCAGAAGAAGATGAATCAAAAGACAAGCCTGGAAATCGGTTGGCATCTAGAGGGATAAGGCAGGAACAGACAGACTCTGGATAGTATGAGGAGGGTATTTCTGAGAAATCAGCTCTTGGTTCTGGCCTGGTGACCAGGGGTAAGCCTTGGGCCAGGCCTCTGAACTGGTAGAGGAATGTCCCTGGGCAGGCCATCTGGCTGCCTCTCAGCCTTGGTTTCTTCACTTGGAAAATGGGGTCAGTAACTCTTTCCTCTCAGTTTGTGAGTCTTGGGTGGAATCAGTTTGGCAGGCAGTGTGGAGAAGGCTGAAAGAAAATTAGCCAGCTTGGGGGTAACTACCTTCCCCCTTTCTTACAGAGTTTGCATGTGTGCATGCACGCATGTGCATGTACGAGTGTATATATGTGTGTACTTTGAGGCAGGATTTTCTATGCAGTCTCCAACTCACAGACCTTCCATCTCAGTATTTCTTATGCTGATTATGGCTATACACTATCAAACCCATCTCCCGAGTAATTTTTCCTAGTTTTCGCTCCTTTCTATGTGCCTCAACTTTCCCTAACAAGATCTGTCTTGGTACAGGACCATTTAACAGCCATTTACACCTGAGTGGAAATTTAAACCCTGCCCCCATCCCTCAGCCTCAGGTCCCTCACACCTCTGATTGATGGGAATGGCTTTATGTGAACCCTGAACTCCAGTTGTCTTTCTGGCAGGTTGCCCTACTGGATTGTTAGGTTGTATCAAGGATTACAAATCTGCCTTTCAAAACAAGCAGGGTAATTGGATGTGTGGCGGGAGGATCGGGGACGGGACGGGGAGGCTCTGCTCTGCTCATAGAACTTAGGAGAACATGAATTTTTAGAGTTAAGAGCCGGGTAGTTCAGAGAGACAAACAGAGGTCTCAGTGAATTATCCCAATGCTCAGACCCTGCCATCTCTGGAAAGGACCCTGTTAAATGCCAGAGAAAACTGATATTTTTGTTCAAAGGTGGGATCTTTGATGGCACTTCAGAAAGCGCTTCATCCCAACCCTTCCTGAAACCCATCCAGGTGGAGGACAGAAGAGGTCTCCAAAGGCTGAGTAATTTGCCTCAAGTCTCTCCAGGTGACTGGCAGAGGAGAATCTGGAGGCAGTGCCCAGGATGGTGTCTCCATACCATGTTGCTGCTCATGGGGCCAGAGCTGTTAGGTAGCTCCTCCTGGGTCTTCCCCTTCCCCTCAGCTCTTCTGGTCTGGCCAGGCATTGTTGAGAAGTATGTGACAGGAACTTCTCTCTGAGAGTCCCTCACCCCCCACTGAGTCTGTCACAGCTACTTTCCACTCTCCGTGGCTCACATTCTGGGCCAGGAGCCGATCCTGTTCTTGCAGAGGTAGGTGTAGTGAGCCCCAGAGTTATTGCCTGGGCAGAAGGGACCAACACATGACTCCATCTGTCACATGTAATGCCACATGGCTCAGCCCCCAGCATGATGCTTGGTGCCCAGTTGGATCCTGATCTGATGGACTTCACTGAGCCCTCCATGGGTGATGGAAAGTCCTCCAGGGCTGTGGGCACTGTGCTCTGCAGGGACTCCAAGTGGCTGATGAAACATCCCCAGAATGTGAGAAGCATGAGAGAAGCAAGTGACATAGGAAAGAAAGTGGACCCAGGAGGACATTGAGCTCTGGGGAGGACCAGTAAGTGCCCTGGTCACGTGGAGGGAATAGGGACCATGGAGGGTAGAAGGCTGCTGGGAGGGAGCTAGAGATGGCCAGTGTAGACCCCACAGTCCATCAGTGAGGGGAGGATGCACAGGACTGTGGGATAAACGCAGATTGAGTACCAGAGGGATCTCTGTTCAGTTTAAAGAAGAAAGAACTGGCAACATCTTTTGTGACAGTGAGACTGGTCCCGGAAGAGGGGAGCCAGAAGATTCTGGAGCAAGATTTGTTTTGGTTTATTTCTGAATTGATTTCTGAGGGGGTGGGGTTGGATGACCTATATAGGGGCTGAACTTTGCACATGCTCAGATGGTTTATTCCCAGGAACAAGGAGGAAAGCAAAGAATGTGACTGTGGACCTGGGGCTGCAGGGCCCTGCAATCGAAGGGCTCTATTAGCTTCTTTGTTCACAGTGAATTTGCAGGCCAGGGAGGCTGTGCAGATAGCCTGTGCAAAACAGTAGCTCTCAACCCTCCTAATGCTGTGACCCTTCAGTGCAATTCCTCATGGTGCGGTGACCGCAAACCTTAAAATTATTTTTGTTGCTACATCATATCTGCAATTTTGCTACTGTAACAGGTCATAATGTAAATATCTGATATGCAGGATATCTGATATACGGCCTCCCTAAAGGGGTCTTGAGCCACAGGTTGAGAAATGCTCACTTAGAAGTTTGGAGATAGGGCATTGCTGGCTGGGACAATGAGTAGGACAGACACCCGTTGCTAGGCCACCTGCCCTGGCTTGCTGAAGTGAGGAAGTGTGCGATCCTTCCATCTGGGCCTGTAGGAAAAACTGCTGCCCAGGTAAGGCCAATCTGAGGCGAGCAGAGGGTCAGGCCAGGCCTTCGTCAGCCCCCGCCCTGCACCTTCTGTGGACCTCTGACGGGGCTGCAGCCTCACCTTTCTCATCTGTCCTGTCACAAACTTGGCCTCATCCACTTCCAAGGGACCAGTTTTGGTTCTAAGAAAAAAAAAAAAAAAAAAAGCTATAACCAAGCTGTCCTAGAGATGGGATATCCTCTCTTCACAAAGGTGTGTGACCCACACCCTCAGAAGGATGAGCAGCAGCTGGGATCGGGGTGGGGGGGTGTTGGAGAGAGGAATACATTTTGTACTGTTCCTTGACTGTGGAGTCTGCAGGTCCATGTGTGACTTGGGGCTCAGTCACTCTCTAGCTGAATGGTGTCACCAAGCCTACCTGAGTCGCAGTTTTTTTAATCTGTAAAGTGGTTGCTTGGGGGACCCAGTGTGTACAGGTTAATACTCAACACAGGGAGTTCATGATAGAGGTAAACATCGCTGTGGTCCTCATTGCTGTGGTCCTGCAGCCCCATGAAGTCTCAAGTCAAAGCACAGGATAGTGGAAGGAAGCAGAGAAAAGTCACTGGATTGAGATGGCTGGCTCACTGGGAAGACACTAAGTGACTAGCCTCTCTCCCTGTGGGCCATATGCACATGGTCCTGACACATGACAGTCTTGCCCCCGAGCCAGGGCACTCACCCTTTTTGCACAGTGAGTAGTGGAGAACATTTTTTTATATTCCAAGCATGCGCAGAAAACAAGCATTCTGCATACAAATGCGTGTGCACACACACACACATACACACACACACACACACACACACACACACACACACGCACACACACACACACACACACATTGACCAGATTCCTGCCAGCAATGAGGATTGAATTCCCATTTTTAAGATGAGGAAACAGAACTTCAGGTCAGGTTGGGACATAGGCTGGGGGCATTCTTCTTCTGGCTCATCCAGGGTTCTGTTCTCAACGCCATGCTTGATGGAAAACTAGAACCAGTAGCCACCCACTAAGCAACTGTGGACAAATCCTCATTCTCAAGTCTCAGAGGACTCACCACCTGCCTGTGCTCTGTGGAGATTCCTTACAAACGCCTACCATTTATGTCGTCTTTCTCTTCCTCTTCTCCTCCTCCTCCTCCTCCTCCTTCTTCGGCTGTCCTGGAACTCACTTTGTAGACCAGGCTGGCCTCAAACTCACCATTGCATGGTCCTTTTATTATTTTTTTATTTAAATATTTATTTTATTTATATTTATGTTTCTCTCTCTCTCTTTCTCTCTCTCTCTCTCTCTCTCTCTCTCTCTCTCTCTCTCTCTCTCTTCTGCAGAGGTCAGAAGAGGGTGTTGAATCTTATGGAGCTGGAGTTACAGAAGTTGGGAGTCAGTCACTCACTGTAGGCACTGGGAACTGAGCTCTGGTCCTCTAGAAGAGTGGCATCAGTTTGTAACCACTGAGCTCTCTCTCCTGAACACATATCTTTTAAAAATAAGATGTGGGAGCGACAATGTGGCCTTCTATGCCTCAGCTGAGGTTGAATTTGGAAACAATGTTCTCCAGTCATGCCCAGGGCTCTCAGAAAGGTACTGAAGCAGTGAGGAGGAGGAAGGTGGCCGTTCCTCACAAGCAACCTGAATTCACCAGCCTGCGTGCTCAGGGCCACAGGTGTGGCTCTCCTGGAGCCAAAACAATGCTTCAAGTTTGCCTAACCCAGGACTCTGTGTTCCCACTTGCTGCCCAGGTCCCCACCCCAGCATGCCTGGCTGCTCCCCAGGAAACAGGGCAAACAAGCTTCTATTGATTGGCGTCATGGCTGGGAGAATGCTCCTTTGTTGAGCCCCACACCTCTTCCCCCAGTGCATGTGCCCACAGGACAGGTGTTCAGTGAGAGGCAGCCAGGCCTTGAGCCTTTCCTAGGTATCCAAGAAAGGCTCCAAGGACCAGAATGCCCCACCCCACAACAGTGGCAACTGTGTCCTCCTGTCCTCTGTCTGTCATTCCTCAGGCCTGGCACCCTTCTGTACCCTGCTCTTGGGTAGTGGAGTCCCAGGCTGTTCAGTGTTAAAACCCTCCCCACATCTTGAGAGCCCACTGCTCCATCAAGCTGAGTCAGGACAGAAGCTCTTGTAGTGAGATTGTTCTTGTCCACAGTCCCGTGGCCAGCCCTGAACTAGATTCAGAGAGACAGTGCAGTCTCGGAAAACAAACTAAGTCCAACTTAGATCTTGAAAGCTACCCTGGTCTATTACCCACCTCCCAACCCCCACTTGCTCCATCTCTCACTTGGTGGCCCAGGCTAACCTTGAACTCCCAGGCTCCAGCCATCCTTCCCTCCCCAGCCATCTGAAAAGCTGAAAAGCTAGGGTTACAGCACAAAACACCATGCCTGGGTTTTCAGAATGGTAGAAGTTTTGTTTTTTGGCTTGGTTTTTTTTTCTTTTGGGGGGTAGGGTGGGGTGGGATGCATGTGGACCTGTTTGTGGAAGTCAGAGACAACTTTATGTATTCAGTTCTTTCTTTCTACCTTTCTGGCAATGCTGGAGACCAAGCTCGGGTCTTCAGGCTTCCCAGAAAGGCCTTTATCCTCTGAGTCACCTCATGAGATCTTTTGGTTCTTACAAGTCACTCAAGCTCCTGAACTTGGCCTTTGAAGCAACTCTCATCTCTCATGTGCCCCCCCCCCCCGCTGGCCTGGACACTCCGTAGAATAGCCACCCATTGCTTTAACACTACTTACTGAGCATGCGCTGCTGTGTACTACCATAACTCAAGGATTAAAAGCTGCTACTTATGAGGGAGTTATATTGTAGACATCAATTGGAGCTGGCAACCCATGGTCACATGTCCTCCGCAGTTTGGCCTGTTGTGTGGTTTTTCTGTAATGGTCTCTATCTGTTGCAAAGAGCTGTTTCCTTGATGAGGGGTGAGACCCATACTTTCCTGTGGGTATAAGGACACATACTTAGAATGAAGTTAGAAATCACACTGATTTGGTAAAGTGGTAGATGTAGATTCTCCTCCGAGATCAATGTCTTCACTAGCCCTGGGTAGTTACCTTTGTTATCAATACCAGGCATGATTTCCCTTTGTTGAGCAGGCTTTAAGTCCAACTGCAGAGCTGTTGGTTACCATCAAGGTGTGTTTACCACTATTGTGTGCTTGCAGTTATTGTGCTGTGCTGATCGTTGTGGTTCATGGGCATTGTAACTGGACTGTTACCTGCTTCCCTCCCTTGGAAGCTTGCATGGTGCCTTCCGGACAATGAAAGCTAGTCCTCAAGAAAAAGGCTTTTAAGTCAGATCCAGCTCAAGTTCTCTCTGTCCTGCGTCCAAAGTACATGGTTTCTTCAGCAATAGTGAATTACCTCCCACCTTTGGGAGGCAACCAAGAGCAATATCAATAGCCTGTGGTGGTTAGGATTCCCCTGGAAAACATCAGCCAACAACTCAAAGGCAGCTTCTCATGTTTGGTGATGGGGGTTTTGTCAGATAGTCTATAGGTCTTGGGAGAAACACCGTCAGTCCAGATAGAAAAATTTTGTTTAACTTTTATATGTATACATAGACTTATATGTAATATTAGGTAGATAGCCAAGGATATTATTTTATGATTCTCAGCATCTTTATCGTTATTTATTCTTCTCCTTCTCTGTACTGATTCCCACCCCTCCCCTCTCCCTAGCTAAATCCGCCTTTCCCATTTCTCCTTTGTTGACCATCAACCAGTCCTTGGTATGAGCAGAGTGCAGAGTGAGAAATATCAGAGATAGAAAGAATAAGAGTTGAAGACAGAAAAATAGATCGAGAGGCCTCTCAGTGAGTACTGTAGCAGCTCTGAGTTCATTTCTCATGGGCTTTTTATACATCAGCCAAGGGGGAGGCAAAAAACCCTCTCCTTTCTCAGGGACACCATGGTTACAAAGTACAGACAAGTATAAAAACTTCCTCAATACTCAAAACATCCAGCATTAAGCTTTAAAAAACACAACACCTGGTAACCACGCCTTTGGTCAAAACATCTGGTTATGCATCTTGGGCGGATGGGAAACAAACTTGGACTGTCTGATCTTGAGTCAAGATGGACTAAGGACACCATGGAGTCTCTGTGGGCCCCACACTCCTTCAAATCAATTGTACCTTGTTTTCTCCCTCTCTGTCACTCTTCCCTCCCACACATGGTATCTTTTTAGTTTCCTGTTTTCTTCAGTTATTCCTGGTTGTATGTTCATATCTGAAGGTTTGGTTTGCTCCATTTTTTTAAAATATGTTTCATTTTGTTTTTGAGATGGTATCTCCTATAACCCAGGCTGGCCTTGAACTCACTCTATAGCTTTTAACTTCTAATATTCTCACTTCTACACCTCTGCCTCCCAAGTGCTGAATTACAGCTGTGCACCATCATGCCCAGGTTATTCAGCGCTAGGAACTGAACCCAAGGCTTCATGAATGTTATGGTAAGTACTTCACCAACTGAGATTTATCACAACTTGCCATACCTGTAGACATTTCTTTAGGCCATGAGATTCTGGTCTTCAGAAGCCAGCCTGACCCTAATCTCCTTCCCTGTTTTCTCTTCTATGTGATACTCTGTCGCCAAGGCAGACATTTGGTCCTCTGTGTTCCTGTGATGTGCCAGAGTAGATGAGCATACCCAAGGGAGCCCAAGTGGGACAAGAATGTGGAAGTGTGGACACTGCCTTCCCCGTTTGCAATGGGTTCCTGCCGTGAGAATCCAGAACACTGTAGTGACACTCACTTCAGTGAGCCAGCAGGCGTCAAGCAGAACCAGGGGCTAGTGTTCATCCCAGGGCTGTACAGTGTATATGTCACTGTTTCCCGGGGTGCACGACACCATGGAATCAGAAGTGACACATTGTAGCCTTGGCTACAATGTCTCCTTGCTAGCAGCAGCCAGTTTTTCCTTTTTGGGTTAAATTTGGGATGTCAGCAGTAATAACAATCAACAGTAGCTGCTTTATCAACTCCAAATAGAGACCATCTCTTTTCTTCCTACTGATCCTTGAGAAGGCCATTGTGAGTCTAACACAGGTGACACACCACACTAGAGGTCACCCAGGTAGTTTTTATGGCAAATCAAGCCCAGCACCCAAGGTTTTGATCTCTACTAGCTTGGCCACTGGGTGCTGGGCTTCTTGACCACAGGCAAGAGGTGGCTAGGGAGGCCTAGGAACCTTGCCCCCTCAGAAAGGAGTCTTGCCTCTGGAAACTCAAAGTATAATAAAGCCCCTAGTCTCTGGGTTAAGAGCTTGGCTCTGGTGCTGGGTCACCTTCTCATCTGCTGTGCATCTCTGCTCATGTCATTTACCTTCTCTGCATCATCATGGTGTCAGTTCTGTGATGGAGCAGTAAGTCCCTTGTCTTGGGCCTGTTCTGACAAGGATGCACAGTGATGTTTGTGGACATGCTTTGAAGCTGCGGTGTATTATTATCTATTCCAGGAACAGCATGAGAATCAGAAACCATGTGGTGGGGGAAGCTGGGCTTGCTCTAGGTAGAGAGAAGCAAGAGAACCTATTGCCCAGCCAAGCTCATATGGAAGACAGACTCGCTAAGTAGGTCAGCTTTTGGCAGGAAGAGCTATTCCTGGACCTGCCTGTCAGCGCAGCACAGCGGCTGGGAGCAGAGCCCGGCTATTTCAGGGCTGCCACAGAACATGCTCAACAGCTTTCTCTTGGATCCTGGCCCTGCCTTTGTGGCTTGGGCCTGAGAGGTCAGGAGGTCCCATATGAGCTCGGGGCCAGTGTCTGGTGGGCACTCTAGGGTAAAGGCAAGTGACCTAGGAGTATCCCAACATAACTCTCCATCTCCTAGGCACCACTGCCTAAGCATCTGTGGGTGAGGCTGAACAACCAACCTACAACCCAACAACTTCTTGTATAGGCCTAGCTTCCTCATGTAAAGTGTATGATGTGTGTGTGTGCATGGCATATGTGTGTGTCTGTGATGTGTGTTTATGGTGTGTTATGTATATGGTACTTACTGTGTGTGGATGTATATGGTGTATGTATATAAAGCATGTATATGGTGTGTGTGTGTGTATATGGTATGTTGTGTGTATATGATATGTGTGTAATGTATATATGATATATGATATGTATATATAATGTGTTTATGTATGGTGTCATGTATGTGATATGAGGTATGTGTGTATGATATGATGTTTATGTGGTATATGGTGTGTGTATATGCGTCAGTATTGTGTGTATGTATTATATGTGTTATGTTGTATATTTTAGGTGTTTGTATAAAAATGTATATGTCATGTGACAGAGCTTGTGTCCCAGCAGTGTCTTATTTACTTGTAACCCTGACTGGCCTGGAACTCACTGTGTAGATGAAGCTGGCCTTGAGCTTTTGGAGATCTGCCTGCCTCTGCCCCCTAGCTCTGAGGTTAAAAGCACACACCAGCATTCCCTAGCACTGTTTTAGGAGCCGTGAGATATTGATAGTCCCAGGCACAGTGACTTGTTCTTACTTGAGCTTCTAGGGTGCCATATCAGCTTTGAGCTGCTTTCAGGAGGCAATAATACCTTCTTGTTTCTTCAAGTTTTTCTGCAGCCTAATATAACCCACACTAATAATTATGCCTAATTTGATGACTGACACTTGGTAAGATCTCAATAAGTTATGGTTGGATTACTTCATCAATTATAAAAAGAGAAATCCTCAGTTCAGCATCTAACACATCAACTGTCTTTCCCTCTCTTCTTTCTTTGACATGCAGATGATATTTATAATGGATGTATAATTAGAGCAAAAATAGAATTTTATATCCAGCATTTTTCTATAATAGCAATTATATAATAACACTTTTCATGTTAAGTCATATTATCATTGTTCTAAGTGGGTGTGTAATTTTCCAGAAAAAAAAAACAACAACCATGATTTATATAACTACTCACTTGTGGCTTGATATGTATATACATTTCTCCAAGTTTTATAATTACAGAGAGTTCTACCAAGGATTACCTATGGGTGGTAGTCTCCTGTTTTTGACAGTTCACTTGGGAATAAGATTGTTGTACTTTTCTTATATCTTAAAAAAAAAAACAAAAACCTTTTACCAGCCATGCTGAAATTTTATCACTTCTGGTTAAATTCTGAAAAATATGTGTGATAATACAGTAAACACAGAAGCTACTCACTGTGTAACATGCAGTGCTGGACACTTTTCATGTCTGTGCACACACACACACACACACACACTCACTTGAGAGCACACACATACAACAGGCAAAGTGATTCAGGGTTAAAACAGCAAATCTTAGCATTAAATTAGACATTAATTTCAGTAAAATTGCTTCTCATCTATAAGACAATGCATACACTTCTTAGCCCTTCTGAACCTCCATGTTCTTGTCTATAAAAATGGGTCTCTATGTTTTCCTCACTGGGTTACCATTAGGGTTAAATAAGGTAATAAGAACATCTACATCAGATGTGGTGTTAATTGTCTCACTTCTCACTGGGGCATTGTGCAGACACAGCACCTGAGGCCACCTACCAACTCCTACACTGGAAGAGCTGAGCAAGTCTCACGTGGTCAGGCTGGCCTCAAGGTCACTGTGTGCCTGAAGGGATTCTTCAGTTTTGTTTGAAGACCACATCTTCTGCAGAGCTCAAGCTGGCCTTGAACTCCCAGCATTTCCTGCCTCCACTCTCAGTGCTGAGATTACAGATGTGTGAAACCCTGCCCAGATGGGACACTCTGGGAGTATTCTTCCCCAGTGAAACCTCTTCTACCATCCCTATGCTAGGACTTCCATTCTCCCCACAGTCACCATTATGGCCTGGAAGGTCCTCTTAGAGTACCAACATCCTGAACTCTCTATCAGGTGATTCTGGAGGACCATGCCTGAATTCCTAATGGGCAGACTGTGCCCCTTCCCAGGGAAAGTCTGACAGAAGGTTTATTACTGCACCACCTGTATACCAATGACTGGTGCGCTGGTATACATACAGGTGGTGCAGTAATACTTGGTTATATAGTTGATTATGTGGTTACTTGGTTATGTAGTTAGCCCAGCCTGGAGTTAGAGCAGGGCATTTCATCTCTATAGGAATAATAAAGGACAGGGCTTTGCCGATGTGGGAGAGAGATGGGAGGACAGCAATGGATACCACATCAGTGTGTGACTTTCCTGTGATCAAAGGTCTCTTCACCTCAGCAAGGACACTGGTGAAAAACACTTCCACTCAAGTCCAGCTTGGTGAGCCAGTGGGTGTTTCTTGCTGGAGCTGAAGTGAGGAGCATGGACATCAAAACCCACCCCAGCATGAGTGACAACTCACAAAGGTTGTAGCTCTAAAGTGTACACAGCTCCACTAAGGACAGTCTCCGCATGCCACTCAGCGGTGGTGTAGTGCTTTTGTAGGCATGTGCTTCTGGTTGGTGGTGACCTTAGCTTCTGGACCTGACAAGTTTTGTGAGTTTTTAAAAAATTAGTGTGTGTGTGTGTGTGTGTGTGCTCTACAGGCATGTGAGTAGCACAACATGTGATTGGAAGTCAGATAATGTGAGGAAGTTGGTTGGGGAGTCAGTGTTCTCTTTTGCTCTGGATCATTAGATTTATGTGGCCTCACCCACTGGCTTGAATTTTCTGTTATGATGCTCCTTATCTCTCTAAGAAAGAGTGTACCAGTTTGGAAGAAATAGGTATACACAATACTCTGGGACCATATCTTGGAGGAAATAGGTATACACAATACTCTGGGACTGTATCTTTGAAGAGCTCTGCATTGAGGAGAGACTTTATGTGTTAAGCAGTACCTGTGGACCACCTCTGGAGTGCTGTATTGGATCCCAGGGTGTGGAGTAAAGAACTCTGCCTAGAAGGTCTTGGCCTCTCCACCTTTGGGAAGAGTCTTCCATTACAGAGGGTTATCATGACTGAGCCCCACTCACCCCACTCATACCAGCTGGCACCATGTTCTTTAGAACCTGTCTGATCTCATGAGGACAGGGGCGAGAGGGCCCCTTGACCCAACCTGGGGCTGGCCAGTGCTTCTTGGAGCTGAGTGGAGTGGCAGCTTCTAGAACCAAGTTCTGACCGGTTCTGACCGGCCTATTATACTGACTGTTCCTCCAACTCCCCCACTTTCTATCTACTTGTATCCCAAGAAATCCATAGCGAGCACTCCACTCCCCACCATCTATTTTTGGCTTAAGGTAGCTAGTGAGACCAAAATAAACTGAGCTAATTCAAGGGCTGAGGTAAGTTAACAAGGCTTCGATTTTCCCAATGTGATGAGAAGCTAGGGGGTTTGAAGGAGGGCAGAGCAGGGTTTCCAGGCAGGGAGTCAGCAGTGTATAAATCTGGAAATCATTTATTTCTGTGAGTGGTTTATTGATTGTACAACAAAATGACCACCAAGAGGAGAAGATACTTAAGAAGGCTTTAGAGGGCAGGGAGCAGGAGGCTGATGATGGCCCCTGGGGGAAGGAAGGGCTTGGAGGCTTGCCATCTAAGAAGCCTGGCTGTGTGGTCCTGGGCACACCAGCAACCTCTCTGAAACTGTGTCTTCAATTCAATGAGAAAATCAAAACTATTTAAATGAATTAAAAACCACAGCTGGATGTGGTGGTACATGTCGGCCATCTCAGCACTCAAGAAGTAGAGAGGATCAGGAGCTGAAAGTTATCTTTGGATATTGAGTTCCAAGATAGCTTGGGCTATATGAGATGTTTTCTCTCACAAAGAAGAAATGGAAACACACACATGCACATGCACAATTTCACCACTACTACCACCTGCTATTTTATTTATTTATTTTTAAGCAGGGTCTCTCATTGACCTGGAGCTTTCTGTACATTCTAGTCTGGCTGGCCAGCAAGGTGCAGGAATCATTTGTCTCTCTCTCTCTAGAGCTAAGATCCCTAGGTGGGAATACTGGACTGGTATTGCAAGCCTTTTATTCCAGCATTCAGAAGGCAGAGGCAGGCAGACCTTTGAGTTTGAAGCTAGCCTGGTCTACAGAGTCAGTTCCAGGATAACCAGGGTTACAAAAAGAAACCCTGTCTCAAAACGAAAACCAAACCAAAACAACAACAAAAACAATAGGGAATATACCATGATGCCATGATGCCAAGCCTTTCATTTTTATAGCGTGGTGTTGGGACTGAACTCAAATCTTCATTATGAAGAGCAAGTGTTTTTCCAATGGAGCTTTCTGAATAGATACTTTTTGACAGAGTAAGAGAAGCAAAGAGGTGATGAATGAGTGATTTTGTTGAAAAACACTCAAGGCCAGGCCTTTGCTGGAGCCTGGGTAGCTGGGTGGTGACCTGAACCTCACAGTTGGCTAAACTTGGTGTAGAAATTGAAGAAGTACCTGAAGGCCTGGCCCCAGGGTGTAGATCCCAGCCTTGTCTGTGACACTTAGAAAGGTTCCTGGGGCATATAACATACTCAGTTAATGCTGGTCCTTATTACCCTACACAGCAGTGACTTACCTTTATCCATTCTTTATTTTTTGGTGTTGGTTTTTGTGGTGTTGTTGTTTTGTTTTAATTGAGACACTTTCAAGTCAGGTTGGCCTAGAACTCACTGTGTAACTCAGGCTTGTCTTGAACTTGCAACAATCCTCTTGTCTCCCCAGAGCTGAGATGACAGGTATGTGCCAACACAACAGAATTCGGGGATTGAACCCAGGGCCTCCTGCATGCTAGACGAGCATCCTCCCAGCTGAGCCACCTGTCAGCCTGGTGGAGCCAGAGGAAGAAGACACACATGCTACTGAGATTCAGGGAAGGAAAGTGATGCTCTCAGGTTAGCCAGCAGAAGGTGGCAGAGGTGCCTGGAATTCTGAATGACTGTCCATTCTCACAAAGGGGGCGGAGTGGGAAAAATGAGACAGGCAAACACAAATGCAAGCCTATCCTCCTACCTGCTCATGGTCTGGTTCTTGTCTCCTGGAGATGGGGGGTGGGATGACTATGCTGCTCAGTGATGGCCTTTGGACTTCTCTGTGGGAAGCTCTGAATGCTGCTTAGAGAGGGCACAGAGCTAAGAGCTCCTCTTTATTGGCTTTTGTTTACTCCAGGGTTCCTGTCCCAAACAAGCCATCCTAGGTTCTCTAGCTGGATCTAGTAATTAGCTCTGCATCTTGCAAGGTGAAGACCAGCAACTGTCAACCTTATGAGCCTCAGGTCTCCCACCTTTAGAGTAGGGGAAACTGTATGGGTATTGCAGAGCTCTTGTATAAAATGGATGTTATAAAAAGGGCTTTATTAGGTCACTTTACAGGGTGAAGTTTGCCTAGTCTAACAATAGCTGTCTCAGGCTGGAGAGATGGCTAAGCAGTTAAGAGCACTGACTGTTCTTCTGGAGGACCTGAGTTCGATTCCCAGCATCCACGTGGCAGCTAACAACTATCTGTAATTCCAAGATCTGACACCCTTACACAGTTATACATGCAGGCAAAGCACCAATTCACATAAAATAAAAAAATAAATATTTTTTAAAAAAAGAAACAATAGCTGCCTCATATGAGAGATGCTAAAAACTAGTAGCAGGGTGCTCAGTTTGTAAAGCTGGGTGTCTCAGGAGTCCCAGTCTGGTGCTGGAGGCTGGAGGAGTGCTGCTAGTTTTCAGTCTATGTTTGAATCTCCAAAGAAGCTGGTTCTAATATCAGTGAAGGGATACTACAGTAGCAGGATAGGTGGACTTGCCAGCGAGAATGAAAACAAGCAGGCAAAAAGAAAAACTTTTTTTCCATGCCCCTTTTATCTATACTGATACAAAAGAGTACCACCTACCTTCAGTGCATCTCTTTCTGCTTCAAATAATCTGGTCAAGAAAAGCCCTCAGCACACACCTTTGATCTCAGCACTCGGGACTCAGAGGCAGGAAGATCTCTGTGAGTTCAAGACCAGCCTGGTTTACAAAGCAAGTTCCAGGACAGCCAGGGCTGTTGTATAAAGAAACTGCTTTTAAAAGAAAGAAAGAAAGAAAGAAAGAGAGAGAGAAAGAAAGAAAGAGAGAAAGAAAAGACAAAAAGAAAACACCTCATAGGAGTGTCCACTGGCTTACGTCTTAGTTAATTCCAGATTCAGTGGAGTTGACAGCTGAGATTAGTCCTCAGAGCCCTGAAGTACACATGTGTGTTCACAGGTCTAGCTGGATCATAGACTGAAAGCTGGACAGAAACATCATCCTTCATCCTTATTTTCTTGGATCAAGCCTGTGCTCACATGGCAGGCAGCCTTGCAGGTTCAGCCCTTTCACTTTGCTTAGGGATTGTCTTAGGGTTTCTATTGTTGTGAAGAGACACCATGACCTCAACTCTTATAAAGAAAAGCATTTAATTGGGGTGCCTTACTTACAGTTCAGAGGTTCAGATAATCAGTGTAATGGGACATGGTAACAACACGCAGGCAGACATGGTGCTGGAGAAGTATCTGAGAGTCCTACATCTTGCAGGCAACAGGAGATGGTCTGAGACAATGGCTGGTATCTTGAGCATATATGAGACCTCAAAGCCCACAGTGACACATTTCCTCCAACAAGGCCACACCTACTCCAACGAGGCCACACCTCTTCTCCTAATAGTGCTGCTCCCTTTCATTCAAGCCACCACAGAGCCCTTTCAGCTTTCCAGCTGCTGTCCAGGAGAACTCAACAACCTCTGAGATTTTCCTCCTCTGCTCCAAGTCATTCGACCTATCTGCTTTCTCCTTTATGACAAATGTGCTGTCAGGTTAATAAGCTGTGTCAGAGATGTGGCTCATAAATCCCTGTCTCAGGACCTGAGGCGCTCCACCACTCCATGACGCTAAGCAGCTGTTCAGGAAAGTAGCCCTGTTAGGCTTTCCTTTTTCTTTCTTTCTTTTTCTTTTTTAGATTTTTGAGATAGAATTTCTCTGTGTAGCTCTGGCTGTCCTGAACTACCTCTGTAGATCAGGCTGGCATCAGACTTGGAGATCCACCTGCCTCTGCCTCCTGAGGGTTGGGATAAAGGCCTGTGCCACCACATCCAGCATGGTTAGGTTTTTCAAGCCAGAATTTCTCAAGTGGTGTTGACCATGGAGCCTGACTCCTGGACTCCCCCTGTAGCACTTACTCTTGCCTGTGCTGTTCCATGCCCCGCCCCATCCAGGCCTTTCTTCACAGCCTGGGCTTCCTCACTATACAAGTCTCAGAGTGCAGGATCCCAGGCTTCCTCAGTGGTACTGTTATGCCCTGTGTAAGAATTTCCACCAGGGAGGCTGGACACGTTGTTATGAGTGGGGATTTTATTGCTGCCTACAGAGAATGAGAACCCAGGTCCCCACAGCAGAAGGGGGTAAGAGACCGTTGCCCCAATGAGCAGGGGTTTTTAAAGAAAAACCTATGTAATCAAGATGCAACACACCTTGACGTTCCAGGATTGGGCAAAGGGGTAAGGCGCAGCAGCCACTGTAGTTTTCTGGTGCAAATCCAACCTTTGAATCCATTGGCTGCTGCGGAAGTTCACTCACAGACCTGGGCCCTGCCCCCAGAATGAATCCAGATCCTTACAGTAGTATGTCCCCAGTCAGTCCCGTCGCCATGAGCACCCTGCCTCCCCTGAACCCTCTTCTTCTGGTCTACATCAAAGAACACTTTCCCTAAGAACCTTTTCTGCACCCTTGGGCGGAAAAAGAATCATTTTCCCTCAAGACTGTTGAGAGAAATCTTGGTAATGGAGGATAGGACCCAACTGTTCTCCCACTCCACAGCATCAGGTTCTTAGAAGGCACTGAGTACAAAGTACAAGAAGACAGATTCGTGAGTCCAGCCCATCCCCAGCCCCTGTCATGGTCCAGTGCTGAGAGACAGGGAAAGCAGGAAGCAGAGAACCAGATGGAAAGCAATAAGGGCAGCTAGGGAAAGCAAGGGCCAGAACAGAGCTATGCATCCCTCGGTAGGATACTTGCCCTGTCTCCTTATCCACACAGCAGTGAAAGATGAAGTATATCTTACAGGGTTCCTCTAAGGAGCAGCACTAGCCCATACCAAGGGCTACCAGTGAGTTAGATGGTTGTAGTAGAGTGCTTTGCCTCATGGGGAAAATGAGCAACCGTAGGAGCAATTCGCTCCCTGTTTCCATCGTTAGATGGTATGGATGTGTGAGCCCTCCAGAAGTCAAGGCAGGACCAGGAGCTCAAGGCCAGCCTGGGCTACATTAGGAGACCTTGTCTCTGTGCGTTGTACCGTGGGAGCATAAAGCAGATGAGCCAGGTTTGGCCAGGGGTTCAAAGCAGGGTTTTCAGAGGAAACAGTGGTTAGGTCAAGGTGGGAATGAAGGGCTGTGGTTTGGTCCAGGGGGGATGTAAAGGCATTCCCTGCGGTTGGAACAGCATGAGCAGAGATACGGGCTCCATGGTGAGCATGCTGAGAAGCGGGGAGAGAGAGCAAGACGGGAGGTGAGTTTGCAGAAAGGCAGGTGGGGAGGGGCATGAGCTGCACCCCATCCTGGGGAAGGAGTAGTGACTAGGAAGTCAATGAAATGACAGGAGGAAGTGACTGCTGGGATGTGTAGGGATGAGAAAGGAACAGTGATGGGGTGTGTCCCCGCACACTGGGGCACAGTCACAGCTACCTAGGATGTCTGGTGAGAAGCAGCTACTCCGCACAACGGATGTCGTCTTCCATCTGGGACATGCTGAGCCTGAGGTTGCAGATGGGGCTAATCATTTAAGGGAAGTAAAATTAACACACAGAGTCAGAGCATACTATATTAAGGATGTTGAAGTAGGCGAGGTAATTATAGGTTGAAGGGAGATTGTGTTGTGTGTGTGTGTGGGGGGGGGAGACATCACCTGAGTTACATCAAAAAAGACCTGGTGGGGGATGGGTTAGCCCCTTTTTTTATGAAGAGGAAATTCAAGTGGAGACCAGTTTTAGCACAAAGGAGACAGAGGCCACAGTGGATTCCTACACTGTCTTTCATAGGTCCTGGCAAGTGGTGACACAAAATGACAGATAAGACAGTCCCCAGACATTGTGATGTCTCAGGAGATTCATCTATCCACAGAAAATAAACAAACATTTCCTGATCGTTGTCCTTAGGGCATAATAATGATCTGAATCCAACTCCTTTGTCTTCCTCTGGAAAACGTGGACAACAAATGTATCAACATATATTTTGACAACAGATCAATTTAGGAAATGATGGAAGAGTCTAGATTGTGCAGTGATAAGGAGACTCTGCCTGGAGTGATCCACTGAAGGAGTGACATTTATGTAGGTATGTGTGTCTGTACATGCATTCTCATGAGGCAGCATGGTATTCATGTAAGTCAGAAGTCAACCACAAGCATCATTTCTCAGGTAATGGTAAGAACTGAGGTCTGCACTTTTTTAATATAAAAATTTTATAATATCAAAAAATTATATGTTAAGGATATGTGTGTGTGCACATGTGTACCAGTGCAGGCTTGCTGCAATGTCTAAGTAAGAGGGCATCCTGAGATCCTTACCTTCTAGATTGCTTGAGGCAGTTTCTTGTTTGCTGATCTTAGCTGATCAGTGGGTATTTAGGAATTCTCCTGCCTCTGCTTCCCTCCACCACAGGAGCACTGGATTACATGTGTGCTATTATTCCTGGTTTTACAGAGCTTCCAGGATCTGAATCCAGGCCCACATGTTTGCACAGCAAGTACATTATCTACCACATCAGCTCCCCAGCTGTCCATTTTGATTTGGGGATAGTATTTCTCACTGACCTGAAACTCATGAATTAGGTTAGGCTGTCCAGAGAGCCCCATGGATCTGCTTGTCTCTGCCTCTGCAGTGCTGGTTTGCAAGGGTGTGCTCCCTTACCTAGATTTTGTGTAGGTGCTGGGGCTTGAACTCAGGTCTCCACATTTGTAGAGCAAAAGCTGCCTTCCTGACTGGGCGGTCTCTCCAGCCCAAAGGAAACTAGATTTTCAATAAAATGGTTAATAAATCATATATTTCTTTGGAAGTGCTAAGGGAGGGGGGAGAGAGACAGAGAGGGACGGGGTGTGGGGAGGAGAGAAGAAAGAAGAGAGAAATAAAGTACAATTTAAAAATAGGAAGGTAACCCTGTGTATATTCCCAAATCAGAAATCCGTAAACCAGGCACAGTGACACACTCTTGTAATCCCAACATTTGGGAAATGGAGGCAAGGAGATCAGTTGTGTGTGTGTATGTGTGTGTGTGTGTGTGTGTGTGTGTGTGTGTGTGTGTCACAGTACCTGTGTGGTGGTCAGTTCTCTCACGTACTCTGGGTCCTGGGGATCAAACTCAGGCCATCATGCTTGAGAAGTAATAGCTTTTCCCCACTGAGCATCTCAGTAGCTCCACCTTCCGATTTCTGTGTTTACATGTTAAATACTTGACATAAAATACTCAAGGCAATAAAATATGAAAATATAAAAATGGTAAAGATGAACAATGAAACCACTAAGAATAAAGTGAAAATGAAGAAAAGAAAATGCCATTTACACAACATCTCCATGTAGCCTGGAGGCAAAAGCTTGTGGAGAGTTTTTGAGGTCTGTGGGACAGCTTAGTGAGGAAGTGTTTGGGCCTGAGGACCAGAGTTCAGTCCCCAGCACTTATATAAAGATGCCCACGTGAGGGGCTGTGCTCATAATTTTAGCTCTGGGAAGGCAAAGAGGAGGGTCCCTGGGACTTGCTGACTGGCCAGTCTAGCCGCCATGATGAACTCCAGGCCAGCGAGCATCTCAAAGAAGGTGGGTGTTTTTCCTGAGGATGACATGCGAGGCTGTTTGTTCCCTGGCTGCCACATGCACCTGCACACAAGTAAACATGCACGCATACACATACACACTTTAAAAAATAGGGAGAAGAATGGTGCATTTGACAAACAGGTATGGGGCTGGAGAGATGGCTCAGTGGTTAAGAGTATTGACTGCTTGTAACCTGAGATCCTGAGTTCAATTCTAGCAACCACATGGTGGCTCACAACCACATGTTGTGATCTGGTGCCCTCCTCTGAGAGCATGACCCTTGTGGAAAGGCAGAACACTGTATACATAATAAGTAAATCTGAGAGAGAGAGAGATTGAGAGAGAGAGAGAAGAGAAAGAAAGAAAAACAGCTATGAGCTGGGCTGTGGTTGCACACTCCTTTAATCCCAGCACTCTGGAGGCAGAGGCAGGGATCTCTGTGATTTCAAGGCCAGCCTGGTCTATAGAGTGAGTTCCAGAACAACCAGAGCTACACAGAGAAACCCTGTCTCAAAACAAACAAAAACAAAGAAAACAGAAATAAAGCAGGTGTGATGAGCCCCTGTGAACCTTGATAAAATGAACAGATTGACACTGGTAAAAACAAAATTTAAATATTTCCCTAGTTTGTACAAACTTCAGAACTGACTGGGAGAGCAAAGAACGTATGATACACCACTTCAGAAGGGCGCTAATAATGAGCTGGGTAATGAGTTCAATTACAAGAGGATTCAGACTCAACCATTGTGCAAGAACACTGGAGATGTCCTGAAAGAAACTTGGAGGCTTTCTCAAGATCAGCAGCAATCCTAAGAGCTGGTTTGTTTGTTTTTTCAATTTCTCTGTGTATCCCTGACTGTCCTAGACTCACTGTGTAGACCAGGCTGGCCTCAGACTCACAGCAATTCACCTGCCTCTGCTTCCCAAGTGCTAGGATTAAAGGTGTTCACCATCACTGCACAACAATCCTAAGCATATTTACAACTTGACTAGAGTATGCTGTGAAGCTAGACAAAACTTCTGGAAATTATGGAGAAAAAAAATTAAATAAATTATGCTGTAGAAAAGAGAAAAGGCAGAACCATTCCTTCTGTCTTAAGAAATAAAAAAAATTACAAAATTATCATAGATGAAATGGCAGTTAACAATGAAGTCAAAAATGTAAGAAATCATAGAGGCAACTCAGACAAGCAGTTAATAAGAATAAAATGCATTTTCTAAAGTCTGTCACTGATTGTCAAGCTATTGGCCAACTGTTAAAAACTGTGGTTTATCTCATTGTGATTTAGTCCCTCATTGCCCATAGGTCTTCACATTTATTTCTGCATCTGTCAACTGTTGCACAGTTCTGTGTGTAACACACTGCCCCAGGGTACAGGGGCTCCTAACCCCTAACCCCAATTAAGTATTTGCATAGATCTGCAGATTCACTGTAGGCTATAGTAAGTAGCTGGGGATTAGGTTACCTGGACCAGGCCACTGGATGGCTCTACTCCAAGTGTTATTTAGTATCCTGCGGGGACCAGTGTGCTCAGTAGGTAGGAGATAAGATCTTACACGAGCTATCATTTGTGCCCAATTCCATTGGCAGGGTAAGTCAATGACTAAACCTGGTCTCAAGAAGGTGGAGATGAATTTGTGACTCTTTAGTGGCCAGAACTGCAGGACCTATAACAAAGATCACACAGGAGACTAAGACCTTGGGGGAGGAGGGGAGAGGAAGGAGGAGGGAGAGGAGGAGGAGGGAGAGG